>OY744461.1:2301811-2340572 GCA_963556145.1 Hygrocybe punicea | reverse complement strand
GCTTTGTTCAGAGAATACTGCATTCGAGACCCCATTGACACCCCATTGAGGTGATATGATATCGATTAACTTCAGTCTTGTCCCGCTTTGGTTAACAAGTCCATCCAAAGCTTCAGACACTCTGCCGTTGTCCAGGTTGAAACAGCGCCGCGGGTTGCTCCAAGCCAAGGCTGAGAGTTTGCGAGCTGATCGGAGAATGCCGAGTGGGTCGCGAACTCACGCTTGGATATATCTGGCAAGTCATGTTGTCTTCCAGACTTCCACCTCCAGTCCTGCACCGAACTCATCCAAGCCGATCTCTTACCATCTCGGGGCCAAAAGGATTCCCATTCTGCGGCACCCTAAACGTGGAAATTGTTCTAATACTCACAGCCCTTTTGATCGCGTCTTTTTAGGTTATCTTTCGGTGTCCTATTGACCTGGTGCCTCGGCTCGATTACCTTGTCCAACTCCATCGATGCACAGGCATCGAGATATTCCCCGCTAACATCATTCATCTCGAGCGTGACTTTTAGTGTTTCTTCCGATCGCTCGGTTGGCCAAAAAAAACCTTGTCTAGGCGAAGTCGGCCGGGGGAACAATATGACGTTCCATCTGCGCCCTTCTATGCTCTCTGGAACCCTGAAACCCTACTCTGGGGTTTTTGGGGTATATATAATCCCCATTTATGAAGATCCCCCCTCGAATCGTCTTTCCTCTCGTCCACCACCATGACAGCCAATAGTTCAAGACGACAAAGCCCCCGAGCACCACCATCACCCTACACAATCACTGACGCTCTCCCCCATTCTCCACCACTGACACCCCCACCTCTCAACCACGCGGGCTCTCCGTACTCGCGTGCACCACTTCCCATAGTGTGCGACCACGGCGACCACTGTCATCGGATACCTGTGTCAATCAATCCCATCCTCAGGTTTTCGTGTAAACCTACCGTCAGCTTTGACCTCCTGCTCCACCCTTCAACCATCACTTCTCTACCCGAACATCGTGCCCTCGCCCTCCGCACACTCTCAGAGCCCGCCACAAACCCGCCCCTGCCATGCATCACCGTCACCTCGCCGTACCTCCCGTGGTCCATGACGATACTCCCATCCTCTCATAAGCTGAATAAATGTGTCACGGTGTCAGATGTCCTTGTCACACTGCACCGTACATTCGGCCTCGCTGCCACACGGGACGAATTGGCCAGCCTGCTATCCGATGAGGTAACATTTCGGGTGAACGCGGCTTATGAGCATCGCGTAGCGGCAATCCCCGACTGGCGAGCGCGCGAGACGGAGAGGTGCATTGGAGTCAAAAAGGTTGACTTTCTCATGGGTCACACGCGTTTCTTGGGGCTTTCTAGAATGGGGACGCAATCAGATGTTTTGGTCCTCAACGTTTTCTGATTATGGTGATTTTGTTTGTGGTTCATACTTCGTACTTGATTTAAATTTGGGCGATGTGGATCTGGGGACAGGCACGACATTTTTTTGCTTATTAACATTCTTCTCCACCACGAATATTCGTTCAATCATATGAATATTATTATTTTTGATAAGTCTGTTTGTCCGTGCTTGATATCGAGGGTTTAGCCAAATACCGCCAAATAATCGTTTTGCCCCCATGATTAGTTGTCACACAGCCTTATGGGACTGCCAATTTCCAGGATCGAGAAAGCCACTAGCATCCAAGACGGAGTATACTTCAATCGCCGCTTCGCTGACAGCCCGTCTCCGCCATTTTGATTCCGCAGGGTCAACTTTTGGCTCGGAAATGAAGGGAACCAGCCGTCCCCCCCTTCGTCGGCTTCAAGTTTTGTCCCCTCCTCCAGAATCTTGATAATACACCGGCCACGTGGACGGCCAAAAGCCAAGTACCTTCCGTGAGAAGGCGGATTTATCGGACAGGAAACGTGCGGTTGGGAGGTGACGATCAGCCTTTGCTTGATGGGGGGATGCTTTTGTCCGACAAATCACATTTGCTCTGACACCGCACAAATCCTGGGCGCGCGCTCAGTTGGCGCGGCCCTATATATATATATATATATACACATACGTATATATGGTCGTACTCCTCCTACCGTTATCGCTCAACCACCATCCTTCGTTATCTCGACCTCCAGAATGCCAGGCAAGCACGTTCGTTTCGCCGAGATGAACCTTCTATATTCGCCTTTACCCGCAACGCCATCCCCGTTTCAAGATACATCATCGTTGCCCCCATGTTCACCACCACCACCACCACCACCACCTCTCAAGCAGGTCAGCACGCCCGACGAGGGACCACCGCTCTCACTGGAACCTGAGCCGTTTCCGGTAGCATCAGAGATACTTCCCGAGCTCAACCCTATACTGCAGTTCAATCTTACTAGTAGCCCAGCGATCGACTACGACATTTCGCTCCCGCCTACGTTCATTACCGCACCACACCTTCACTTACTCCCCGAACCAGCCGTCGTCCCTCCTCTCCCTTTGCTCTCACTCACGTTTCCTGACCTCCCCTGGCCGATCGTCGTATCGCCCTACTCGCCCAAACCCGATGCATTCGTAACCGTCGCAGACGTGTTATCGACGCTGTACCGTGCCCTGCGCCTGGCTGTCCACCCTGACGAATACAATTCGTTGCCATCACACGAAGATAAGCACAGGGTGAACGCTGCATATGAGCACCGCTTCGTTCGTATCGCGGATCATGTGGCGCACGAGGAGGAGAAGAGAAAGGGTGTCAAACGGGTTGATTTCTTGATGGGCAGGACCCGGTTCCTGGGACTCTCGAGGACGCCAGTGGGGCCAGACGTTTGGGCGCTGAATGTCGCATGAGAGACCCCCCCAACCCCCCGCGCCTGTTGACGTTCTCCGGTGGAGCATTTCCGCAGGTGGATAGCCGCATTTCGGACAAATCGCACAGCCTTACCGACACCCTGCAAAAGCTAACTTATCCAAATACAAACAAAAAAAAAGTTGAACATTTGTGTAAACAAGTAATTTTTTTTTTTGGCTTCGCTCATTCAACCTGCTGCTACTTTCTGAACCCCCCTACTACTAGTACTACTTGCTAATCGTCGCAAATTCGCTTCTTCGCCGTGTGTGTGCGTTTTCTTTATTTGTACAGTTATCGACTTTAGAAGGAAAAAAAATAGGAACTCGTGTAATCATCGTATAGTCAATTCGATTGGGTCTGACTCGGAGATCTGAGGAAGGTGGACAATCTTCAAAGAAGTTGTAATCTGGGCCAAAATTTGGCTTCAGCCTAGAACCGTGCTCCACATCAGACGCCACCAGCAAGATGGGGAAAGGCTAGATCTGGTTTCATGTGAAAGCTTATGCTGCTGTACTTCCTTTGACAACGGTGTCTGTCGTGGAGGAAAAGGAATAAATATTTATTATTTTTGCGGCTTGCCAGTCCGTTGCCAGTCCGTTGCTTCCCTGGTCCCTTTGTTTCTGTGTTCCGCGGAAAGTGATCTAGTTATCTCAGGAGCGCTTGATCTTCCGAGTCCCCTTGGCACCAGTTGGCTTACTCATTTTCTGTCAGTCTTCATATCTATCGTAAAACAAACTTGTCATACTCAGGGGTTTGACGTTCACCTATCTTATCGATTATCCCATCAGCAAAAGTGCAATATCTAGACCTTGGCAGGTCGGACCGGTAATCTCCGGCCGTGTTGGTCACACCTCTCAAGGTCGGGGATGGCAGTGAACATCTTGGGCGTAACATGGTATTCTATGGCGATCTGGGTGGAGATTGGGAGGGATCCAGGATCTTTGCCGAGAGTTTGCAAGGTGGGTTGTAAGATGGTCAACTCAGGGTAAGGTCCCGGCCATGTTGGGCACAAGTTTGCAAAGTAGGCGACGACATAATGGAAGTTTCCCATGTATAAACATGTTCATAGTACAATACATGGAATGGGATTGACGGGCATCTTTGGTACATAAGAGAAATCACTATTGCAGAAGGGGGAACAGCATATCACGAGAACGTTACATCGGCGCATACCCTTCAACCTCCCACTCATCGGCCTCCCAGTTATCCTCACCGTCCTCTGGTCCCAAGTCCTCATCCTCGTCTGTTTCCCCATTTTCGTCATCATCGTTGTCCACGTCTACATCATTGACATATCCATAGTCGTGTTCTTCATCAGAATCACCTTGATCTAAATCTTCATTGTAGTTTTCTTCATCATCGTCTCCAAGTTCAATTACCCCCCCTTCGACAGCGTCATTAAAAGCTTGGCCATCCTCAGGTTCGTCGTCATTTCCCAAGTTGTCTTCATGCACCTGATCGTCGTCATGGTCTTGTGATTGTTGTCTGTCTGATGAGGGCCATGTTGATTTATGGCCAATGCCGCTGCCAAGGTACCGCATGAACATGTCGCGGTCAACAAACCTTTATATGGCATGTGAGCATGATGATGGGTCGGAAGTCAGTCACATACATAGAAACATAGTAATACACCCAATCCTCGTCGTTCTCGCTGGGCTGGCGAGCAATGGATGGCCCAAGGAGATCGGATGTATGGCCATATGCAAATGCAGGTATGAGGTGTACACCTCGAACGACCTCATTTGGATCCAGGAATCCAAATGCATCGATAGTGTTTGATGGTAGAAATCCCAAGCGATGAAGCCGCCTTGCCTCAAAACCTGTCGGATGAGTGAGGTCTCGGCCAAACCACCTTACCCACAGAAAATCCATTTTCTGCGTCTCTGGTGATCTTGAATTTGGGCCAACATGGCGCACCTGGGCATGAAAGATACCAATGATCCGAGCATACCAATAGGGATGAGGATCATTGTCATCATCTGGGTCTTCGTGTGACAAAACCATTACATCGGAATGAGTGCGAGGATTAAGAGAATCTTGAGAGCGCCGCAAATCATAGGTGGTGTAATTAATTCGGAGAACCTTATGTCGATATAACCGGTTGTTGACGAAGATCACCGAGGCCCGTTCATCGTCTGAAAATGTCTGCTCATCACCGTCAAAACTAGTACCTGAGAGGCGGCTCAGGATATGGTCCTTGAGTCGGGGCAGAAACTCCTATAGTGGCATATTAAAATCAATTATATCAACGAGACAATCTACACACTGTTGTTGCTGGATCGCCTTGATTTGCTGTGAGCCAGCCGGTGATGTTTTCAGCATGGCGTATAGCCTCCGATACATGGTAGTGGGCCGTAGGCATTGTATATGGCAGTGGATCTGACTCCTCGAATGGCACAGCAGCGTTGCGCCGCTGTTTCTTGCTTGATGAGGTTGAGAGACCATCAGCTCCAAGTTTTGCCCTTGCAGCTGCTTGGCTTCGGATGCGAATTTTCCGTAAGATTCGCTCACGACGCTGGTGCTTGGTGATCTGCCATTCGAACTGAACTTTGTTGGTACGTGCATAGAAACGTTTAACTCGTCGATGTTCAAGCTCTCCCTTGAGCTGGGATCAGCGAGATCATATAATTTGATTCAGAACATACCACTTGCGTATTGTAGTTGTCCGTCGTCCCATAACACCAGATTGCCATGAGATAGTCACCAAGTGCATGCAACTTGTACGTAAAAAGGTTGAAAGTCTTGGCCTTTGGTTCGCTTCGTGCATTTTCCTTTTCCTTTCCCTTTCCCTTTCCCTTTCCCTTTCCCTTTCCCTTTCCCTTTCCCTTCGATGATCCTTTCCCTCTCATTGCTGCATTACGCCGTCCTCGTGCAGCCTCCTCTCGTGGAAGCTCACGCGTGTTGAATGCTGCGCAGGTTTTGCTGACAAATTCACGTAGAATCCGGCCGAGTTCTGTTGTGGTTGCATCAAATAATGCAAGGGTCTTCTCAGTATGCAAGCGAAGCTTGGCATGTGCATGCCACGTTGCAAGGACGAACAGCAAATCTAGAACGATTTCATTGTGAGGTGAAGGCAGCAATCCCTCAAAAACTGGTATTGAGCACTGTGGAAGTACATATTAATGGATAATCTCATAATGGCGACGGAACCACACCTGCAGCAAGTCTTCAAAATCCCGACCAGCCAGCTTCTTCATGGCAGATGCATTCTTACTAAAGCGACGTATTGTTGTTCGTCCAAATGTGGGTACTTGCCGGAACCTTTTGCCATGTTGGAACATTAGTTGCATATGAATCCTCATCGTTTAAGAAAAGAATAAATACCGTTGATTTAAATTCTGAATTGCATCATTTCCAGATGCATAAAGAAGCCGGATAAGGTGTGTGAAAACTGCTTTCCAAACGCCCAGCTCAAATTCATGAAGTAAGTCGGGTACGAACATTGTGTAGAAGTTGAAATCAAGTCCTGAGAAAGCCGCAGAAAAAGCATTCTGAATAAGGCTCTCGTCAGTATGTTGAATTATAACCAAAATATGTTATCTCACCAGGACAGGAACAGACGATGTCATTCCAAGTACCCGCTCAACAGCCTTTCCAACAAGAGAGTACCCCTTTTCAAAAATCCATGTACGAACCATCTTAATGTTGTTCCATCTATGTGCGTCATCTTTGCGTGTTTTATTACGCCGTTGCCTATCTGCTGTTGTACCTAAAGCATCGATTTGATCCTTTTGAATAAGACAACGTGGGCATGGACATTTCCCGAGTGATTTGATTGATGTGAGAAGCACTCTAATGCCAGACTTGTTAATAAGGACCAGTACCTGCGATTATCCCGTGGGGAACTTACTTTTCAGGGTAGTCAGCAGAATAGGTGAAAAATCGAGGAAACACACGGCGTAGTATACCATCGGCACATTTGATAATGATTCCATGCACATACGCATGCATGAAAGTGGGGTCGAGTAGAAGGGCCCAGATTTTGTGCATGAGTTCTCGTTTCAGGAAAGTAAGGACCGCTGCAGTCGCACTTTGACCAAATATAGATTGATAGACATCTTGTATTGTATCGGGGAGCTGTTTTATATACATCAGGTCAAGTTTGGTATATGGATGAGACGGACATACCGAAGGGATATATGCCAGGTGGTGGGCCGCAAATGATGTCGGTTTACCTCGTGTGTACTTGGATTGATTGCCAAAAAATGCATAGATTGGCCACAGGGATGCGGTTCCAAAGCTGGCCAAATGTGTCGCATCGGACCAGACCATGATAGCGGCAATGGTTGTCTCTAAAGTACAGCCCGACTTCTGATTTTTGGCCATTATTTTGACATGTTCGTCTAAGAAGGCATCAGAGTTGTACAGCTCGCTGATGACACGCTGGGGAGGCTTATGGTCAGGTTGCCAAAAGAGTCGGAATGGTGTATAGTGGAATGCTTTTGCCGTCGTGTCTTGAAAAGCGGCCTTGATGACTTCAAGTAAGCGGCGATAAAATACGCCCTTGACCTCGAATTGAGGTGCGGTGTCTTCTGAGCGATTTTTGACGTGAGTAGCTGGTAACCGTAAAAACACCGACGTCTCATTCCAGCCATCTTTGATTGACAAGTCCGGATGATCTGCGTACACGTCAAGCCTGTCCAACTCCCGTTTTGCACTGAAGTCGGCAAGGTGGCTGGTGTTAAAATCCTCAGCAAGGATAACATTGTTGACCAAAGAGTCTAAATCTGCAATGGATTTGGAACTAGTTCCACCATAAAACCAGTCCATGAGCCGAAATGTCGTCGCATTTTGGAAGGGTGTGAAGATATTGTCAATTGCACCCGAGAATGATGACCCTAATCCTGACCACCAGTTATGATCTGTGTGCCCAGCTGTAGCCAACCCAGGACTATCACAGAGAACGTCTAATGAGATGTCCACATCTGGCTCCGAAGACGGCATGTTCGGATACGCTCTATAAAGTCCAAATTCGTTTCGTTCTGTTTCAATGAAAGTTGGTGCAAATGGTTGTTCTGGGGATGGTTCGCGAGGCTGTGGTGCTTGAACTGGTTCTGGGAGAGGGCGTGGAATTGGTGCAGGCATGTGGGGCAACTGTACCGATGAATATGGAAGGTGATCTTTGAAACGTCTAGGAAACCTGCGGCGACGGCCAGATGAGGTCGCTGGGATTTGAAATTCCATATGAACATCTACATCAACCTCGGGAAGTGGTGCTTCATCGATGATCTATGATGTCGCAATACATCAAGCAACTTGAATTCGCAAGGAGCATGTCTTACCTCATGGTTCCTTCCAGCCAAAGCCTGAGACTCTCGTGCAACATCATCTGCCTGTCTGCGTGCTATTTTGGCTGCACGTCTATGCTCAAGCCGGTCTTCTTGTTCCTGGAGAAGCTGTGTGATCTTTGGACGAGCTTTTGCACATGTGTTCCGGTGCTTGGTGAGTCCCTGGTTGTTCTTGAATTGCTGTTTACATGAAGAGCATATCAAAGCCATGAAAAAAAGGAGTACAAGCCAATTTCTATAAGCCATTCCCTTGCTTGGGGAATGTTGACGGTGACCAGCCCGATATCTTCATGTCACATGACTCAGATGACTTCGACGCGTCAGAGTTCAATTGCAAGATATCACATAACCTCATTCCTCATTTCCTTACCACACCTTGCCTGACTATGGTCCGTACTCAAAACTCGGATTCTGAAGGCCAGCAAACCATGGAATCGAGGTCTCCACCACAAAAACGCAAGCGTTCATTATTTCAAGCATTAGATTCCAAGAACAGGAAGAAAGCTAAGTGCGCGCTCTGAGCTTCTTAGACAGCAAGAAGAATCTAACAAGCTTTTAGATCCAATCAACTTGACCCGTACATCAAACTTGCTCGCTGGCTCAGCCGGAGTTATGATCCATTCCTCTACTTTTACTCAGTTTTCGAATTAGGCATCCAATCCGACAATCCAGACCCAGTTAGTGAGAATGAAGAACATGAGGAGATCACGTAAACCCCATTTACTTTCTGATTCCATTATTATTAAAAAATCTTCAGTCTCAGTCCCAAACGCCGTCAGCAATACATACATGTATACAACATCATTGCGAAGTCAATTCCAGGGTTTACTAGTATGCTGCGCAAGTTCAAAAAGTACCCCGAGAAGCTCGAAGAGCTTGCAAAGATTGTGAGTGATTTTATATAGTGCATATATGCACCTTTGTTACTGAGCGGAATGCTAACTTGGCAAACAGATGACCCAGGCCCTTGGAAACGCACGATCTGATGACTGTGGGAGTTTACGAGAAGACGGTCTCGCTTATGTTGCACTGGACAGTCTTGGGAAGGTGCTCCAGCCTCCAATCCCCGCAAAAAGTGGCAAAACCGGCATACGAGGCTTCAACCACCAGACCCTAGGCCGTTTATTGTGTCCAGTCAAGTATATAACCGACTTTGATGCTGATCCTGCAACGTATGCCACCTAGATCCCACCTGAACCAGCTAATTGTCGTTTTCCTCCAGATTCCTACAGAAACTAAGTGATGGGCGAAAGACTGTAACCGCAAGCAACTTTCCCCTGTTTCTATATGAAAACGGCATCTATTATCCTGCTGAAATGGACAAGGGCCTCTGCCGTGGTGCCCTGCTTGTCCGTGTACGTGGTTATCGTCATCTGTTTTTCGTTTTTGTATACCCGTTTTGCTTTGGTAGACATGGCGACATATCTTTACATCGCCATCATCTGCCGTAAGAGATGCACCTGGCACAGGACGTACCAAAGCCGGTCAGGCCAAGCTCAATGGCCTCGAAGCTGTTACACCGAGAACGATTGCGTATGCTGCTCTGCATGTACGTTTCATTCATCATTGCAAATAGCTTTGTTTATCTGTCAGTAGGCTCGTTGGTTCCTTTCTGCAGAGGATGATTGGCGTCTCGAGGACGGCTTATTTGATAAAGAAGATTTCTTTAATATTATTGTGGCTCTTTTCGAGGATGATCCTGAGGACAATTGGTGTTTGGAAACTCTGGCATGGTGGAACAGGCAAATTCTCATTCATGTTCCTCCGTTTTATCATTGATTTTCCTATTCAGTCAAGTTTTCGGCACAAAACATCAAAGCTCATCCTCGACTACAAACACAGAGTCAAATGACCTTTCAGATATTTTTGCCCAACGACGTCTTCGCCAGGCAGAACAGGAACGTGCTGCGTTACATTCAACTATCAATACTCACGACAACCCTGACGATGGTAACGGTACTGCTCCATTACATCCGACTGATGACGATTTCCTGCTTGATGATCAAGAACTTGCCGAACTCAACGCAGATGAATTGGACGAGATGTACTTGGATCCTGAGGCTGATTACAGTGATGAGGACAACCCTGCTACGGCCAAGAAAGCGAAGAAAGCGAAGAAGGCTAGCCGCAAAAACAGAAGGTAATCTCCAGCAGGCGTTTGCACCATACCGTTGTTGACTACATCATTCACAGATGATCAAAAATTCCAACGTCCACTAACTCTCGCACTCTCAATGGACTCTCACTCTCAACGGACTCTTGCACTCTCGACGGACTCTTGCACTCTTGACAGATGGACTCTTTCTCGATGGACTCTTGCACTTTTCGTGGACTCGTAACCTCGTTCTTAACTGCTCTTTCAGACGCGTTCTTCCACTGGTCTGAGAATACCCATGTCACCTCTCGGTTCTCGTATTGTTCAGTTGTCACCGCTGCCCTCGTTTTTGTGGCTATCGTTACTTGTAGATCGTTTTCAAATGAAATGAATGTTCGTGGCAATATCTCATGAATGCAATGAATGGAAATGATTTACGCTCGTTACATTGCCTTGAAACCCTCTGCCCTGCCGGGTACACCTGGCGTCACTATCCCTGCCCTTGCATTGTACGGTGGAACCTTGTAAGATAAAAATACCAGGTCTAGGCTTACCTTGTCAGCCTTGCCCGGTGGTCCTGGGATGGCACCAAAAATGTCGTTGAACCTTGTATTCAGCTGCTAATATGGTCAAAATAGCCATGTTGGTGGAAACTTACCTTTATATCTTGTGCGGGGATTGCAATGTAAGGCGGCTCCATAAGTAGGTCGTCCAGGTGATACTTGTCAGCCTTGCCTTGCCAGGTAAGGCAAGGTAAACTTATTGCACTTTTGCTGATGCGCCCCTGATGGGCGTCTACTGGCGGAATCTGTCCTTTATCCTCACACTCATGAAGCACTGAAACAGTGAAACGGGTTGCAATGCAACCTTACATGCTTCTAGGTTACTTTTTTTGTGACACCTCCTCTACAGAGAGACGCTACCTATTGGAATCTCCATTCTTGTCTGGTGGATCGGTTGGGCTGTCTTGACAGGTGTATATCTGGTTTGACAAGTGCTTGGGGGCTTGGGGAGATTGACGGCTGTACGCAGAACGCTTTTACTCTGAACGAACTGCCATCCACTGCAAACAAGTTTTTTTTTTGTTCCATCAGGTTATATTATCCTCCGCATCTTCCTTGAAACGGCTAAAGGCATAACGGGCATCAGCAGTTCAGCCCTCATTCCGTGTTGACCGTGATGGATATGATCATTGTTGCCGGTATAGCTTGCAGGTTGAACTTGATGCCCGCAAATATTGGACAGTGAGAGAGAGAGAGATTCGGTGCGCTCATTTTTTCCGCCCGGTCTTCTCAGCCGTGGTGCTAATGCTGTTTCGTTTGTGTGTTTGTTGACACTTGGTTCCGACGATCGTGATGTTGTTGCCTACTGTCAAAATCAAACATGGCGCCCCACTCCCTACCCCCCCATCCCAGCCTAGATCCATCACGGTTCTCGCCGACTTGTCCATTAGTATCTCTTCGGCCCGACATCAATCTGTTCCGGATCTTAGTCACATTGCTGTCCCCGATTGACTGCCCATCCATGACGCATGATGGCCTTGTCTTGATTTCTGAACTTGAATATGTTTTCCGGCTCCATCTTACGAAAAACTGCCACGCTAATCTGGGTTCTAACTTCCCCGGTGATCAAAATCACCAAGCCCTCGCAAAGCGCGACTATATTGTTTCGAACGTGGTCTACTTGTCTCACGGAACCTGGGGGCTAGCGATCGACTTGGTGTTCGATGACCAAGACTTCTTCAATCAATGATGATCGTACAGATCTCTAAAAAATTACGAAAGTTATACATTCACTTCAGTTGTGTAGGATCGCTGCAACTTGCAAGAAGAATCAAGGAATATATTCATGGTTCCGCGAACAACGGCTCTGACTCCGGATCATTGTTGCCTTGTGACCGACGGGCGGACGTGAGCGACGTTGGCCTGGAAGCAATACTCAAGGTCATGACATGTTGAGGATATGTTTTGCAACGACTGGATGTAGAGGTAACTCAACTGAGACGGTTTTACATGGATCAAGGGGAAACACACCACTGAAATACAACTGTTGTTAGTCTGAGACTCTGAGGCCCTATTTTAAAAACCCACGTTCAACCACCCATCGTTGATACATCGGCGATGATCTTTCTTTGTTGGAGCCCCTTCTCGGTCCTCCTTTTGAGCTGCGGTCCTAGGCATCTCGTTTCATTTCCCCTGATATGCCGGCAGCAAGAAGCAGGGCTTGATCCCTGCTATAGCCAATGCCGGGTCTCACCGTGTTCGCTGCATCGAAACTCATGTCAGCTTGATGTACGGATGAATTTTGTCAGGGCGACACTTGGCCTCAAAGTTCGACCCGTACAAGTAGATGGGGGGTAGTTGCGTGATAAGCCCTGAAGCTTGAAGAGGGGTCGCATCGTTTGGCAGTCTGAGGGTTACCGTAGTTCGTAGGATACATCACGCAGCGTGATTATTATTAACCTAGTCAAGGTCTGCTGGTGCCTGTCCGTGTATTTGTTTTGTCAGATGCGCATACATTCCATAAGTAATGTGACGGACCGGTAACTGGAGTTACTGCGGGAAGGGGAAGCTTAGGAAAACACCGGTTTATGAAATTTCAATCATGATTGACAAAAAAATCGATGGTAGACAGGACCCCGGCTTGTCCGAACCTAGGATAGATCCCCAATCCGGACAAAATTTTGAGGTTTTGGTCAAAATGTCAGATGCCAATCCGGACATGGAGGGCCAGAAATGGTGGTACAGCCAGATCCATTGTCCGGACATGGCCATCCGACTTGCAGAAATGCCAGATCCGCGTCCGGACATCCTAACCAGGTAATGACCCCGGCGGACCATATTTATACTACCATATATAGCATCATGTAACAGAAAAATTTGTTCAATGTCAACTGCTCCTCATACAGCTCAGTTTCACCCTCTACCACTTATCTCAGACATGTCCCTTGTCAACCAAGTCATCAACATTGAACTTGGAGAAAAAGAAGCCATTCTCTTCAGGACATTACAGAAATACCAAAAAATGTTGGCCAAGGATGTCAAGGAGTCCCAGAAGCACAGCCAAAGCAAGGAAGATGAGGAAATAGACTGATATAGCGTAGATACCCTTAGGTGAAGTAGAGGATTTTTTTGAGATTTTTTGGTAATTTTAGGGACATTTTTAGTATGCTAGATCCGTCATCCGGACATATTTTGGGTGTATATGTAGGCCAGATCCATCATCCGGACATCACACGACCCCAGAGCGAAAATTTTGTCCGGACATATTTTTCAGAAATTGGCGGAAATCGGATCTAACATTTTTGGGGACAAGCCGGGGTCCTTGGTAGACTCACATCACGATTAACTACCTCCTTTCACAACACAGCTTAACACACAGCTTATTCCACAATTTCAGAAATGCAGCACCAATTTTTCTTGGAATGGGCGCCCCAATACCCTCGTTGGTTGCTCACAAGACGGACGTTGTCTTTCAAGAAGTCGTAGTTGAAGTGTGTAGGACTGAATGGTCCAAGCACGATCGGCCAGTCATGTCTGTGGCAAAATCAGAATTTATGGGGCTGGTGCCTTGAAGGTTGAAGGTTGCCTTCATACTTGGATGTGAGCTTCTGATCTTCTTCGGTTCGCGAGCATCCGCTTCTAATGACTTCTTCGACTGGACTCTCAAAATCATACCGACATCATTCGTCCATTCCATCGATGAAAAACACCATTTACGAGCTGAGGCTGCCTTCGCCTGTCTTGGCCGACCACAATACTGGCAAGACCTTCACCGTGACGAGGGAGGGCCCCAGGTTGGAGCATGTTGCGTGCTGGATGAGTGCACGGCGACCTATCAGTCAGTGAACTGTGCGAGACACACTAAGACTTTACAGAGAATGGGATACTGCTCACCGTGACATTGCGACCTTGACAAAACCACGCTTCTTGGATTGCCGTGAACGCTCCTAACCAACGATTATCAGAAAATCGTTCATTCCTGAATCCATGCGCTGTATCCTTCAAGTTAGGTGTGGTAGAAAATTACTTCAAATTTGAGTACCAATTATACAACCTAGTCGTTTATAATCACCTAGTGTACCACTGAGCAGAATTCGCGTTTTAATAATCACTGTCCCAGTCGCATCCGCTGCCACCCAGCTGCGCAACCTCAAATTTTAAGGTGCACTTCATACCGTTCTTAGAATAATTAACCTCCAAGGTCTGAATGGCGACATCGCAGGCGCCTTGTTTGATTGACTTGGTGAATGTTGATCCTCCACCTCCAAACATGCCACCGAAACCTCCGCCCATGCGGCGGGCTGGCATTCCTAGAGAGGTGGCTCGCTGAATTAGGAGGCAGAGAGGACGGACAACGTAGACGTACCGCCAATACTCCACCTGTTGCCTTTGAGGGCCTTAAGCTCATCCCCAAAAAGGTTCTGAATTTGGGCCGGTTGTCGCTAGAGTGACGGTTAGTGAAAATAACACGGGGGAAGGCATACGAGCGAACACGTACAAATTCAATGATCGTTACGGTGCTCTTGGGTTTATTTGTAGGAGTGGGCTGAATGAGCATCCCTTTATCACCGAAAAGAGCCTCAAACTCGGCTTGCTCCAAGACCTCGTCGAATTTGATAGTTTTGGACGATCCTTGGAACTTGACTGCGTCTGATTTACAGTCTTTTTTTAATCTGCGGATAAATCAGAACCAGACACGGCGAAGAATGGAGTCAACAATCGCGCACCTGTCGAAGATTTTCTTTAGCTGCATCTTGCGTTTTTTCTCCTCTGCCTTGGTTGAGGATGCCGTTGATGCTCCGGTAGATGTTGACGGCACGGAGGGAGTTGCGGTCGCAGTAGTTCTGGCGCGTTTGGCAGGAGGCTGCTGGGTGGAAATTTCATCCTCGAGCTACGAACCGAATGAGCTCGATGTGAATCAGAAATGAGGAGCCCAAGAAACTACCTGAATAACACGTAACCTCAGAGCATCTAGAATCTAGCGCGTCGCATCAGAATTTCAATGTGTCAGGAGGCAGAGATGAGAGTATCCAAGCCAACCTCAGGTGTGACCGGGATGGTGCCGTTCAAGTCAAGTTCGGCTAAACACGCGTCAGTTTCTCTTTCATATGGATGCCGTAGGAAGTAATTGCTACTCACCGCCATTTACGAGAGTTATGACGCGCTTTCTGCCTTTGACCTTCGCTTTGTCGATGGCGTCAAGGATTGTACTTTGGTGCAGAGGCTCGTTTTCTTTTCCAGAAGTCAAGGAACCAGCCTCAAACGTAGGAAAGGCAGCTGATTTAGTGGGTGCCATTACAGCCGTTTGCACTGAAGATTGAACACCGTGATTTTTTTTCTTTGTTTGTCCTGCCAAATACTGTGACCAAGTCACGCACTTGCGCGAGTTCAGTTGATCCGGAATCCTTTGGTCTAGCTATCTATGCGATTGCATCGAGAACTGGATGGATAAATCTTGCTGGATTTCGGGATCAAGAGTCTCATCTGACTACAAGACCCGGCCGACTATTGTTCTCCCAGCAGCTGACAACATTCAAGGTACGTCTTTTGGACCATGCGACCACCAGATCATGCCTTTTCTGCTGCGGGGGCCGCTTTATGAATATATTGGCGGGTTTACCAACAGGATGGAGATCATGAAAAGGGTCCACACAGACCGAATAAAAGCTACCAAAACTTCAAGGATGTCGGCACTCATTCCCTCTTGTTTTTCCTCTCGCTCCCATTGTCTCACATTCATTTGACTCTTTTCTAACTTTCAACTATGCCCCGTAATCGTTGGACCCTCGACGAGGATGCCCCTGGCTTCCATGAAATCGTAGCTTTCCCAACTCTTGCTGGGCCTGCTACCCTGCAGAACATGGCTTGTGAGGGACCAGAATGACCACTCGGTGCTCCTCTTCGTGAGCTCTTTTTGACATATCTCACATTGACTTGATAATCTTACCTTTTCTACAGCTGCTAGTAACAATGGAAGGACAGAGGATGAAGTCGTAGTTGAGCCACGTCTCGAGCCAGGTCAGAAACATCTTATTTTTTGCCAGCAAACTTACGAACAATTTTTGTCGTTCTTAGAGCGGACATTCTTTTTATCCGCTTCCATGTTTTTCATGGGCCCATCTGAAGGACCTCGAGCCCGTCCGAAGAAGATTTCGGAGACAAAGAATGGCCCAGCCCTCGACGTCTTCAAGATGACTCGATGTGAACTTCTCCGACATGTTCTTCAACTTCACGACCTTCATCAGCACTATCAACCATCCGATATTTCTGGATTTCCTGTGAAGATTTCTTGGGCTGGCTCTCCGTAAGTGTTGTTATCTTTAATTCTATACCCATGCTGAATCGCTAGACAGTGGAGGCAAAGCCAATGCACCGACAGTCCGCGATGATGAGGAATTTAAAAATATTGTTGATCAGTTGCGAGCAACGAGGAAGGCTGTCGTTTCGATCTTGGTTTCATTTGACATGGAACATATGGACCCTTACCGTTCCCGAGCCGGCAATGTCATTGATCCACGTCTTCCTGGATGGGCTTCTGGTGAGATACGTTTTGGCACCCATGTACGTTGCAATATCTTAACCATTATAAGACTCATGCCCATTTGAGTACAATAGGTCCCACGTTCTGACGCTTACTCGGCTGATACTCAACTCCATGGTGGCATCATGATGGATATCAAAGAAGAGTGGAAATGTGATGAACACGATGGAGCATGCTATCGCAAGGACAATCTCCATTTTCCGCTCAACCGCTGGAAATTAAAAGCATGGGCTGCCGCAATTGTAAGCTAACCATATCTTGTATATTTGTGGATTCAGGTTTGACAGAGGTGTGAACAGGCTGCGAAAACCACAACACCTCGTAATCCACCTGCCGATCTATTCCAAGATGGTGATGCTCGTCTATTGTTCCCAGTCAAGCCACGTGGCCGCACAGGAGCTCGAACTTCAGATGGGGAAAGCGATGCGACACGTCTTGTCAGTGCTGTGATACCTCTGATAACCTCATTGTCACAGAATATGGCTGTCCAACACCAGAATGCCCCTCCCATCTCCGTTATGCAAACCCCATCAATACCTCGGCAGCTCAAGCGTACCTATGATGCATTCTATATCCCAAGGACTCCGGACTCCCCATCTCAACAAGGACCGCCGTCGTCCCCTCCTCCACCGGCTGATCGAGAGCTTAGGCTTTGTGTTGAGGCTTTCGCACGAGCAAAGTCTTTGGACGAAAATGAAATTGAGATGATTTTTGGGGGTCTACAATCAAGGGACTACTCTCCCGATGCCCTGGACGCTATTCCTGTTGCACGTGTTGCCGAATTGACCCAATTGACGGAAGGGAAAGCAGCAGGATTGGTGAAGTTTGCGAGAGACTGGTCTGGAAAAGTCCAACGAAAGCGTGCAAAGCACACCTGAACCAAGGTGTTTCCAATTTATTGTTCCCCGAAAACCAAACATTCCTTACCCCCTATGCGTCATTGATCTGCCTCGGAACCCTTGTTATCGCGTTTAATTACCCTTCATATCCAATACACTTAGTACTCTAGTTAATCAAGATAATAGTCGTTTGCTACATGAAATACCCACAATCCTTGAACCATCCGATTGCATTTTCTGCCGAAACAGATGCGACGGCCTGGTGAATCAACCAAGGTAGTTGATTTTCCATGAGAAAGTCATCCTCATGCCGTCTCAACCATGACTTTATAGCAGAAAATGCTTCTTCTATTGGATTCAGATCGGGTGAGTATGGAGGTAAATATATCAAACGCGCATCTGCATCAAACAACTCAATTTGACATGCAAGACTTGCTATAAGTGAGTTACATACCACATTCATCCTCAATGAGTTGGCGGATATCTTCATCATGATGAATGGAGCAATTATCCATGACAACAATGCTTCTCTTTCCAGGAAATGGATTGAGCCGAGGACACTGGTAAAGTCAGAATATCAATTCATCTTTTTGAAAGAAGCATGACATACAATTTGTTCCCGTAAGAATGTCAAGAAGCGCTCGCAATTCACAGATCCTTCAAAGATATCCAGCGCGACAATGCCATCCGTTGATAACGCAGGAAGAATAGAGTAACGTGTACCACGATAAAATGCTGCTCGTCGAACACAAGGCACTCCTTGGCGGGATCTCCCTGCATATCGTTGACCAGTGGTATTGTCAACTGAACTTTCATCGAGGAAAAGGAAGAGATTGGGATCCTCATACTGAGCCATCTCGCCCTCCCAAATAGTGCGTAGTAATTCATCCCTCTCTGTTGCCTCTTTCCTCACACACTTCCGGGTTATGGCCAATTGGCGGAGAGCCCGATGCAAGGTGGCCAATGATACGTGTATTCCACGATTCTCGTCAAGTCGTTCTTGGATCTCATCCAAGTAAAGACATGGCTCTTGGTTCAATAGTTCATCGATGAACACCATATCTCCAGCATCGAGATGAGGTACTCCTCCAGGTCGTCTTCCAAATGGGTTTGTAGATTGCCCATAAACACGATGACATTGGAGAACATTGGCCACAGTTCCGAGAGAACATTTGGCGAGGATAGAAATTTCTCGATAAGAAAGCTCTTCCACTGTACTCCACCGTACAATGCAGTCTCGTAAATCAGTTGACAAGGGGGGAGCCATGTCTATGGCGTGACATTGGTCACAATATTTGGTAAAACAAACAAATGAAAAAAAAGCGGTTGTTCAATCTTCAGTGCAAAACCCTGTAAGAAACGGGCTAGGATAAGTGATGGGGATCGTTGTGGTTGTGGTAAAGAGGACAATCGGAGAATGATTGTATTATTTATTATTTATGGGTGTACCAGTGAAAAAGGTAATTATTATAAGCCTCGACTCGGACCTCCTGGGCCAGGGCCTGGCGTCTACTTACTAGCAGTCAGCGTCTAGCCCACTACTATTCTGCGACTGATGCTCAGGGGTGAAGTTCAGGCTGTGGCCGCCCGACGACTTTGTTTGTGGATCTTTATGTGCCCTCTCCGTTCTTGTCGTACACCGCCCACTAAACTTGAACATGCGGTGGATGTAACTCCACCTTTGCTGGACTGGACTGCCCCGCAACAAATCTCCTTGTTAAGTCGGCCATTCTGTTTTCGGGTTGCTGTATTTTGGCCATATGGGGCCGCTTCTTCTTCCGTGTTGTCCGGGTGCGATAACACTAGGGTGACCGCTGTCAGCAGCGCAGGCTGGAGCTTGGTACAGCTTTGGATTCGCAGATTTGCATTTTGAACAATCAGTCCGTCCATGTTCCTTCAAGTCTCCTGGAGTGGTGCTAATGTTGCTTGGTGTTGATCAAGACTAAAATTCCTTAGGAGGCACAATCATCGTGTACACACTGTCAATATTCCCTGACGATTCGAGACCCATCATAGTGCCCGCCAACCAGATGTTATCTCCTCGGGAGTATTTTCGTCCAGTCCAAGATCATTCTGGCCAATCACATCGCCTTGCGCAGTGACTTCGCTCACCGCCTGCTTCGGCGTACATCCTACAACTTGAGGGTTCCGAAATTTCCTGGCCACCTGCTTTTGATGCTCGTTATCTTGTGGTCTTGCAAACCACTCAGAAGATATTTTTGATCGCAGATAATCAGTGGGTGATCTCATCTGATGGCTTACACATCATGTCGCTCCCAGCTGCGCTGAAAAATCGGTCATTTGAAGGGGTTTTCGAGGCCATCTGGTGCGTTCTTGGGCCAAGGGTTTTCCTTATCGGGATCGCTGACTTAGCCCAGGGTTTTTCATCAAAGACTCGGATACTAGTACAGTTACGCATAGATACATAGAAAATTGGTAGAAAACGAACGCATACTCTTACAGTTCGACCGCTTTGGGCTGCGTGCTATGCAGCTTCACTGTATTCAATGCCAACAATGATTCCAAATGACATATGGCCAGGGTGTGGTACGTACCCTTCAGAACCATCCTGGGTCAGATCAATCACCTCACGGTCAATTCCTGAGCCTGAGGCCACTGCCAGTGGCTCGTCATTATCAGTGAGATCGATCACCTCATCTAGAAATGGGGCAACGGCATGATGACCAGTGCCTGAGCTAAGAGCAAAACTTGGCCCAGGTGCTGTCCCCAGATGGTTTCGAAGTTCTGCAAAAATCTTTGAAGACGAATGGGAGATCAGAATAAAAAGAAAACGTGAAGATCATACCGGTTTCAGAGGACTGCTGTTGCGATTGGCGGAAGGATGTCGATTCTTATAATCTGCAACCATGCCAGGGAGTGAATAGTCCAAGAGAGGAGCAGGAATCCAAACAGAGCGCAACGTTGTTGCTCCAGGCACAGACTCAGAGTCATCAATGCTAGAATTGAGTGCCGACGTTGAGTAATCGACACGATACAGCCTAAGGGCAGCTGCTGGAGCTTTTGCCAATTTTGATGAGCGAATACGGTGAACGGAAGACATCCCAAAGCCGCCGTATTGTGGTAAAGAGCTAAAACAGTCCTGTGTGCTAAAATTCACTTTTATGAAAGAACCAACACGGAATGAGACTTACCGAAGCACAAAGCATTCGTACACAGAGACCATCCCAAACCTGGTTGAATTTGGTCAAGAAGCCTCCCACACTACATTTCCAATCGAAGCGCCGCTTGCAAATTCTGGCCAGCCTTCCAATATCTGGTAGACGACACCTGAATGAAAGGTCTGGAGTTGTGTTTTCGGAATGCGATGTTGTCGGCTTTGCGTAGAAAAGTAAGTGCTTAGGGTCAGGGAAGGATTCAGGGATGCTTTTGGCCAATGACACGTATTTCCGAGACAAGCAGCCACTTGAATTTGATGACAATTCTTCACGTAACTCTTGTCGCCATAACACAAGAAAGGCATCAAGCTCAACTGCTGATAAATTGAGTGCTGCGGTCAGCAAAGAATCGCCGAGGCCTGCCTGAGCAAGACCATGACCGATCGCAACCCCACAGTTTGGGAGTCCAGCCTTGACAAACAATCAGACAGGAACTAAAACAGACAAAAGACTTGGAGCCTACAGGATTATAATCGCCGCCGCTTAGCAACGCAATTAGGATCATGCCACCGCGAGTAAGAGACACCTCAGGCGTTTCTGCAATTGATTGCAATGAATAGATCTTGACGGAGTCGACTGTTGCCTTCCAACTTGTCACGGTAACCACAACTCCGAGTCAGTACACACATGAAAATCCTAATGTAGGGGGATGCTCACTTGCGAATAACGTGCGTGGCCCCAAATATGAATGCATCGTTATCATCAGTAATGACAGCATCCACAATATTGGCTTCATTGAGATATGCCAATTCGGCCTCGGCCTCTCCTGGTGCCTTTTGTGCATATTAGTTAAATTCAAGCTTGAATGCAAATACCAATAATGCTCACCGTGTAATAGTGATACCCAAACGCATCCAAAAGCTCTTGAAGTGGAGCAGTCAACCAGTTTGGCCTTGTAACAACTTTGACCCCACGTTTAACAGAAGGACGCCTGGGGCCATCAAACACAAAGAGTGGTGTTACCGGTGCTTGGAGAAGGCGAGCTAATTTGAAGAAAATGATGCGAAGTTCAGGGTTTTGGCCAGCTTGGGCGTGGCCAATACGAAATGCAAATTGCGCTTCGTTAATCCAAATGCTATACTCAGAAGCAGCCATATTAGCATATTGTAGTATTTAACATGTTTCGTTCCTACCTTGCATCTATGCCTATGATGATATTCTGCAATCCACGTCGATTTGCCACGAATCCCTCAGAAACGGCAATCTCAGTGAGCGATCGCTCTTCGGCTGCTGGTAGAAGAATCTGCAAACTGATAAACTGGTGCAACTTGGAATGCTTGAGCTTGACGCACAGTCCAAAGTCCCTTTACACCCATCACGAACAAAAGCTTGAAGTAAAGTGTAAAACACCCCTATACAAATTGATCGAGCAGTACAGATAATATATTTTATAATACTTCACAGTAGCGCACTAGTAGGAACAGCCTTAAACTAAATATATTAAATGCCGGCCAGGGCAACTCAGGCTCACATCTAATTTCCGTGGTGGAAATGCCGCCGCAAGAGAATTTGTGACCATAGTGATCTGAAACTTCCCCCCCGATCTCGTTTTCCACCACCATGTCAACATTCGAACCGTCTGTTGTGATGTCAATTATCAAAAATTCTGCTGCCGTGCTGATCAAGGAAAAGAAGGATTTTGAGGCTAAATGGAAAAGCGCAGTTAGTTGCTTTCTGGTTTGATTTTGATAGAAGCCTAACATAATGCAGGTGGATGGTCGGGTGCAATCCTGGACAAAACATCGTGGTTCTGGAACAAGAAATCAATCCAGTTTCACGCCGCAGCTTGAGTGGAATGCACACGTTGTGGAATACGTGAACTTTATCTATAAACAAACCAAATGTCACGGCAACTCTAAAAAAGACGGCCTTCCACATAACCTACCAAAGGACATACCACTGCTTGGCCCTCGTTTCATCCCCCCCTCGTATCTACATGTTCGAAAGCGTCAATCAGCACCAATCATCCAGCCGAAGACAGCTTACATAAAACCACTGAATATAATCCACCCATTTTATCACAATCTCGACAAGTGTCCTCAATGTGAGAACACCGACATACGCTGGGATGGCTGGACCACAACAGGCCACCGCAATGTACATGGTGTCCATGAAGAAGAAACTGCCCTGGGCTATCAACTGATTTGCAAAACATGCGAGGGTCATTTCTCCCATGCAAAATCCAGCACCGGCACCGACGAAGGGTCCTTCTGTTTCGCAACTACAAATCCGGTCTTCTGGATGAAATGGGAACATTGGGCCATTCCACGTTAGTGATCATCTTGTAACATAAATGTGATTGGCTTACCCGTATCCAGGTGGCATTCCCCACTTCTTCAAACGATGTGCCGTTACACACGATCTTTTCAACCTGATAATTGAGCTTCGTCCCTCATTAACATCAATGGGACTTGCTGAGAATATAATGCGTACGTATAAGACTGTTTTGTCAGTGTGATGAACCACTGAAATAATATCAGAGTTTCATCTATTGGAATACAAACAAAGAGAGCTTGAATACTTACAGAGTTTTCAGCAACATCGTATATCGCCATTCCAGCACACTTCTTTGATGAAATTCTCAGCTCCACATGACGTTGATGGATATGCAGACACTTCAATCACTGATGACATGATAACAGATGTCTTCCTCGAATTTAGTAAGCAAACGAGAAAGGCAGAGTCTAGCGAATACTTGCGGACACTTACCGGTATCTAATACTCTTCGGCAAGGTGCTGTGTGTGTGGAGCTTACTTGTTTGCCTAGGAACATGCTTGTCTCTTGACAACACATTTCGAGTTGCCGGAAAGGCTACAATCGTAGATAAGCAGAAAAAACGAACAAAAGTGATGAGAGGTGGCATACTCAGTTCCATCAATGAGATCAATGAAATCGTGAGCTGGGTACGTCGCAGGCTTGTTCTAGGTTCTAACGATTCTGACAAACTCGGTTAGCATCTGTGCCTAAGCTGCTCAGCAGATGAAACAACAGAAATGCTTGAGGGATATAAACGACGCTATGAAATACTTGGTATACCACCACCAGAAATGGTTGTTGTTGATAACTGCTGTCATGTCCGGGATGCAATCTTGAAAGCAATACCTGGAACCCATGTTGTCCTCGATGTTTACCACTTCTTGATGAGGTGCGTCTAATAAATGACTAACTCAAGTGTTAAATTATCTATGGTATTGCCGTGTCTCGCAAACACGACAATGCCATAAATAATCAACCAATCAGAAGGTTGTACTCACATAAGCAATTAGATATCTCAACGTCATTATAAACGGTGTCAAGAATCCATACCGAAATGCTGTAGCAAAAGACATCATTGATGCAATCCTGAAGACACGAGCTGCAAAGGGGGTTAGTGCTGAATACCAAACCAAGGACGAGCAAGCGAAACAACTAAGCGCTGCATTTGAGAAGTGGGCATTGCAAGGAGGCGTTTGGTCAACTGCGGCTGCAAAGGTTCGTGTAATTGTGTTGCCTGAATTTAAGGTGCAGCTAAATATCATGCAGACACACGCCGAGCAACAACACCACATACAGAAAGGCTGTTTAGCCAGAACCCGACAAGATATCTCATCAGATGGTAGTCGCATTGAAGGTTCACATAAGGGTTGGAATTCGATTCAACGCTCCTTTGCTAGTGGTCTTGAAGTCTTCGAGGCATTGGCGCACGACTTCGTTCTTCGCCGGAACATCCGCATTGGATCTGCCCAAAAGAAACCTGCACCATTTATTGCGTCAACATTTGGATCACACCACATTCACCTTGTTAATTATGTTGCGCTCACTTGGAATTCCATGTTAAAGAATGGGAAGATGTCGACAACAAATTTTGCGCCATTCCCAGAGCTGCGGGTTGTAGACAGCAACGAGGTCTTCGGTATTGTAAATTCGAGATACATAGAAACCTTTGGTGGTCTGCTGGAGATCAAAAGCGAGGACAATTATGAAGATTTGTCTGTGGATAACGAACCGGCTCTCCAAATGCTCGATATTGACCTCAATGTAAGTTTGATGTTTCCGATCATTGTTCTTGTTGATCTGATGCCTCTCGATCTTCCCAGCATGCAAGGAATGGATCAACACAGCAAGCTCAGGCCACAGATGTGAATATCGCTTGTATCAGAGAAGCAGTTGATGGTGAGGATGTGGGCCACGTTCCTAGGTCTGGCCATGTGTCAGTGAGGTCCGCATTTGTGAGTCTCGCACTACATCAAGTTGTTGAATGACGACAACCAAATAATACAATAGGACCTTACCGAGAACAGCTCGATTGACACAACCACGAGGCCTACATCGAAACGTGGAATAGATCAAGCAACTGCCGATGCTCAGCTGGACCGTGACCTTGTCCCCAAGAAACCACGCATGTTAGAAGATTTGCAGTCCGAGGTGAGTGTTCATGTCAAATTCTCAGAAGCGAAACTTACCAGCGGAACATAGACTCTCATTCCCCCAGCGACAAAAGGCAGTCTGGATGCTTTCTTCAAACCCCAATCCCGGCATCCAGCATTATCCCTAGTGCAGCACGCCAAAGCTCCCATCAACGTCTCCAATGCGGCAACACTTGCGGGAGCTAATCCATCGTTAGCGGCAATCACTGTGCCACTGAAGCTACCAGACTCACAGAAACTCACTCGATCAGAGCGACTACTCTCCATCGCTACGCAATCAGATATCCGGGCAATGACCATTAAGGAAAGCGAGGAATTTTACCTATTCATGGATATGCGTGCTGAGAACGGGTGGGCATCTTTCAATATGACTTCGCGAAAGTGGGTAGCAGCTACACGGGACTACAACACACGTCTTGAGGCCTTAAATCTGACAAGAAACCAACCGACAATCAAGAAGAATCCAAAAGCGCTTGTCGATCTGCTAGGGGAGGTTGAGTTAAAAATTTCTGACCGGATTATTAAGAATAACTTCACTTGTAAGTCTATTTTAATCGTTAGCTCAGAAACTCGATGCTTACTCTAAGCTTTAGCTACGACAAGTAAAACAGATACGTTCTGGAAGAAGCATTGCGCTGTGGTGCCTTTGGTCAAGGTGGAGCAAATTGGGAAAGTAGTACGCACCACATTAGCATCGAATAGATATACTGCTAACCAATCTTCAGCGCAAAGCGGCCACTTGTTCTCGGTGCCGCACTATTATGTACCCCGGTCCCTCAGGCTCGCCAGAGAACCACAAGAAAGGGTACTGTTCCGATGGTGTCAAACAAGTACTAAAATCAGACACAGCTCCGGACTGGCCTCAACCACAAGGAATATTCGAAATGGGCACTAAGTTCAATCCGCTGCAATTTTTGACCACCATCCGCGATGTTTATGAAAAGTTTGTAGTTGAAAAGGGCAATGGAGGTGATCTCGCGATGGAATATGAGGCGTTTGGGAAGCTTTTGAATCGACGTGTCGTTTATGTTGGCAAACGCGTTCTATTCAAGCTTTTTGACTTGGAGATGCCTTCATCGACACCTTCCGAGCTTCTCGTCGACTTTGATGGCACGCGCTACCTCAGGATCGACTGTCTTCGGGAGGGCAACAACATTGACTGATATTTTGTTTGCTACAGTTAGGTATATGTTCTGAAGAGCTTGACATGTCCTTCATATATTAAATAGTCTAATGTGATGCACTCCTCGTTTGTTTCTCATTTATTTCCGCACGGGCAGCTTGAACGCAAGAGCAGGCGTTTCCGGGCGTACGCTCACAAGCTCACGTGCTTTGGAATCGGTCCTTCGGTCTTAAGACGGTCATAGAATGTTGAACGGTCTTAACGGTCTTAAGGAATAACCCTTCATACCGCGGATAAGCCGCTGCGCTCCACAAATACGCTTAGATTTGACACCTAGATGATCAAGGATTGACATTTCAACAACCCTCTCTGGCATGTTGTTTTGCATCAAGTTCCGAAGCATTGTGCATACCTGTGCTGGGCCAATGTCTTAATGATTCTTGGGCGCACATAGCGATGTTCTGGGTTGGGCTGGCCACAAGATCAAGATAACAAGCAAGATCTGGGAGTGGTCCCTGTTTTAGCAATCCCGCCCCATAAGCGCTGTGCTGTGTGCAGCGCTTACTTTTGTCATTCGGGCTGTGACAATATGTGGTTCCGCATGTGGTGTGTGAATCCTCCGTTTCTCAATGCACATTTTACTCTTTTGGTCTGTGCCAACTGGGTCCCAACCGTATTAGATGTTCCTCCTGCGGCTACGTCGAGTCTTCACCTTCTGGTCATGCTGTGCTTTGTTAATCTATGTTTGCACGAGTTTAGAATCGAGGATCTAGAAAAACAATAACGTCTCACGATTCCCAATTTGGTAGTTCACAGCCATTTTCGTCCAACACATCCGGATAAGGAGGCGGTCCCGAAGCAATTCCGGTTTATACATTGGGAGGCTGCGCACTACAAGTGCACACAAATAATGTTGCCTATATATACACATTGGGTCGGGCCCTACATCCATTCACCTTTTTACCCTGTACCGCCGTCATCAACACCCAGAATTAAAGTCCTCCTTCCACCGCGGATATCTCTCCAGAACTCGACCTCCTCGTCGCTTTTCATCAACATTTACACGTCTTTTCTCCTTCATTGACCGTCTTCTGGGTCGTTCGTCGCGAGTGATGCCAGAAAAACAAGTACGGTTTGCCAGAACGAAACTTGTTTACTCACCAGAGCTCCTCACGCCTTCCTCGTTCTCCGGCTCCTCCCTCTCGTCGTCTTCCGGTCCAGAGACACCGCCATCCCCCTATTTTACCAACTTACCCTATTCTTATCCATCTCATCCTCAACCCTACAAGGCTTTTCGCATGCAGCCTGTGCGCATCAACCGACTACTCGAATTCTCTCACCGTCCGGAGATTGTTTACGACATATCCAGCCCTCCCACCTCGGTAACCACGTCGCATCGTTATGTTCTCTCCACAAAAGCAATGTCCGAAATCGCAACTGTTCCACCAGTGCCCTATCTGACCATCATCTCTCCACATCTCCCCTGGTCCATTCCAGTATCATCATCACGACCTGGTGCATATGTTACCATCTCCGATGTTCTCAATGCACTATACGTCACACTACGTGCCAACATCACCTCGCGTGAATACCACACACTCCCATCACATGATGCGCAGCGTCGGGTGAAAGCTGCTTATGAGCACAGGTATCGGCGTGTTGCAGACCAAAGGGCGTACGCGGAAGAGAAACGGAGTGGCGTAAAGCGAGTTGATTTCTTCATGGGGAGGACCCGGTTCATGGGGCTGTCCTGCAGCACGAGCTTGCCAGATGTCTGGGTCCTCAACGTGTCATGACCGGAGCTCCGTGTCATCGTCTCTCATTTCTTCGACCTATGCCAGATACTCGTTGGGATCTCGATAATGATTTCAAGTTTATGGCTATCCGGCGAAGGGGACATATCTTTCTCGAGGAAGATGGTTTGGCTGTAGCCTCGATTTTATACCTACACCCTTCGAAGCTTCTCTTTCATGGGTTATATAGCATTTATTCTTTAATTTTTTTTCACTGTATCCTCAATATAACACACCCTGTAATAATTACAATCTCACGATGGCCATAAACAAAGCGATAAGGGTATTAAGTTGAAGCAGGGGTATCAAGGTATAAGATTTGGACTATACAGTGCTCGCGGTCTAGGCCGGACCTACGAACATGATCCACGACGCCTCTCCATTTGGGGAGGGCTCCAAGCCTCTAAACATAACCCTGTCGCCCATGTAGTCAATGCGGCGCAATCCATCATTTAATGGAGGCGATAACTCGGGATTCCAGGCATTCGCTGCCCGCACACGGGTATAATATGCTCTTGAACACTGTTCCTGTCGTCTCGACGACCAGCCGTAATACTCCTCCTGCGTCACATGCTCCTGGAAATTATGATATATTTTCTCGAACACATTCTGGCATGTAATTCCTCTCGGATTGCATACTACGATAGGCCAGGGAAAGGTAGGCGACGAGTCGTCAGCCACTGCAAGGATTTCCATGTGAGTCAAAAATGGATAAGTGGCTGGTTGTGCGTGATCCCCCTCCTCTAAAGGTATGGTAGCTTCGGGTTCTGCGAACAGGATACCATTCGTTGTGCGTCCAATGTCGAAATAAAGTGGAGCAGTACCGATGAACCTATGCTCCAGGAAAGGGTTGAGTTGACACTCCCAAGGAAAGGGAAGAGGATGGTCAGGTTGTGGGCTGCTCCACAATGGAGGGCGGCGGGGCAAGGAAGGGTGTTGGAGACCGGGTACCCAACGTTCAGGATGCGGCGAGTTATGAGGACCTCGAAGACTACGAAAGACTTGTTGAGGATCGACTGCGGCGAGTGGTATCACTGGCAGGCTCTGCGCTGTGTACATCAGGTGATTTGGGCGGTTAAGAATACATTCGTTTGCGTCATGCCTGCAATTGGACTTACTTGTGTTGTCAACGGTCACATCATTGACGATCGGGCGCGACCAATATGCGAACGCTTTCCAGTCCGAGGGCTGCAATCTATGACTTGTGCCGGCCATCTGATTTGGATAACTTGACGAACGGTTGCATTTTAGGTCTAGATCAAGCATGAAAAGCAAAGCTTGCATTTGCGGAATGTAAACAAACCGAGAAACGTCTTGAGCCATCCCCAGAACCATCCTTTCCTGGTAAGTTCGCCTATGCTGCGATTCCTCATCATCTCAGTTGTATTTCTCTGAAGATACGCTGCCTCCGTCGGCACAACGTGGCGTTGCCTGGGGTGCAACGAGCGAAGGTTCAGGTCAAGTAAGGGTATGACTGGCGAATCAACCCAAGGACGTTGCAGGCTGTCGATTGTCCGATAGGGGCCGGCGTTTGCTGGCCACGGATAACGAGCCATGGGTTGGGTAAAGGGACGGTGAGGTGTAAGAAAAGGGTCCTGTGTGCACGAGGCAGGCTTTAATATACCTTCGGTATGCTACGACATCGGTCGGAGGCTATGGTTCGACCAACACAACAAGGCAGAGATCTTGACAACGAACGACAAGTAGTGCCTGAGAAAAACTTGAAGCAGAACAAAAATAAGCAGTACTCGATGTCCATGGCAAGGCCTTGTCGGGAAATGGCGGTGGCGGCACCGCGGCGACACGTGCGACACCGACACCGTTCGCTGTGCAAAAAGAAGCGAGCCTGCTCTTAGCGCCGTTCAACCTAAAGCTTTTGAAGGTGAGCCATCCAAAGCCGCTGAGCGTAATCATTACAGGTGTGTTTGGCAGCTTGAAGAACTGAACCGGCGATGATCCAACGTGTACGATCCGAAGATATCCAATCATTTGCGAAGAGGAGGAGCGTTATGAAGACAGGGTCGACGGGCTTTCAAGTTTCCACCACATCCACCTGAATATCATCAGAGAACGAGCGGGCTAATCAATGTTCTGTTTACTCCTTTTCTGACGGTGGTGTTTCCTTGTTGCCTACGCCGTTCCTGTCGACGTGCCATGTCTTTTTGTTATTCGTCATTCCCTCTCTGCTGGTGTCCTGTTTTTTTTGCACTCTAATTCCCTTCTGTGATCTCATCACGATCCCTCGAAGTCACAATGAGCCCAAGAATGTGAGTTGCGTTCCATGGTTTATTTTTTGTTTCTATGACGAAAATACCGCTCCGTACACTTCGCGAAGGGAAACAGTGTCCATCTTCCAACAATACCAAGCAGATATTTTTCAGGTCGATCGAGCAGTTGAAAGCCTTTGATATTATTCAGGTTCGCGGTATCCCAGCCTAGGACAACTTTCTAAGCTCCTTTCGACTACATTCTGCAAGCATTTGCGTAACCAACGGACGAGACTCTGCCGCGTGCCAGTGGTGGGTGGAGAACGTGACTATCATCTGAACAAGAGCATTCTCAACTTGAGACTGTTCTCATCGTTGACGAGGCTCGGTCATCGATATCGTATTGGGACATGAACTTTTGGCTCACAAGAGTCCCCTTCTCTACGCAAAGGGACCTAGCTTAGTGGCTGGCAACGATTTTTCCACATTTCTATCGATTCTGCTAGTGCTCGCCCCAGTAACATATATATGCCTCAAGCCACCCTCACCCGCCTGAGGCTGGTCTCGTCCAGACCATTCTATCAACATCCCTTCCGGCCACCGCTACACTTGCCCAGCAGGGTTCGGCAGGTGCACACGGGTGCCAGGCCTGAGATACAGTTTTTCTCGTATATGGCAGCTGGTGTCGTGGGTGGAAGCGTTGCGTTCATTGGAGGTAAGTAACATTTTTTGTTTTGTGGTTCATGAGGAGTCAAATTCCAGTTTATGCATACTATTATTTCCCCTCCAAAACTTTAATATTTTCTCCGAGCTCACAAGTCCGAACGAAGCCTTTCGGTATTTGCGCAAAGCCGCCAAAGCGTATGCCGCTTGGGTTCTGGGAGCAGGCATCTTTCTTGACTCGATATTTGACAATGCCGGAAGTTGTTGTTGAAGCTCACCGCCCAGAAGCGAACGCGATCACCTTGAAGGCGTACAAGGATATCCATGCTATCCTGCTGCAAGGGGGCACAAATGGAATTGCTAATTTTCAGACGGCTAACAAGGTGGGAGAATGTCTTGGTGGGAGGGATGCATAAGTTGGGTATGACAGCAGGTAAAGGCGTATACGCTTCGTTGTGGGAGCGGCACCCAGAAGCTATGGCAATGCTGGGCCAAAGTCTGCAGCATGACGGTAAAAAAGGGGGAGAGCTCAAAGAAACCTTACGGTGACTTCCGCCAAATTTTTTCCGGTCTTTGGAAATGAAAAGAAGTCGATGCGAAATGTATGGCAACAGGGACTGATCAGCTCAAAAGTATGGCAACAGGGACTGATCAGCTCAAAATTCTCGACAGACTGACCAGCTCGACCAAGGACCCCGGAGATGTTATTATTACCAGTTTTAGTAATCTTAGCAGTCATCAATATATGCATTTTGTAAATAATTCATGAAATACTATATGGATTGTTAATGTGTGAAATCATCTATTTTATAAGGCCCATGCTTAGTTCCTGAATATTACCTGTTTCTAAAGTTGCTTTACTATAGTCCAATCATGCCACACAAGAGTCCATGTGCCTCTCCCTTCATCTCACCTTTGGAGTATCCCATTTTTCAGTTTCACTAGCATTTTATCTACTTGGGGAGGAGACATCCTGTTCTACAGGACCACCTTATCTCCTAAGTAAGAACCTTTCTTATATTCTTCCCATCTTTTTAATGCCTAAATAATGCAGATTTTACAAGACTAATCAGTTTTGCGTAGGTTAGGTTATTCATAGGCATCTGGAGGGGTTTACCCCCAATGGATAATGTATTTTATTTAGTATTTTTATTCCATGGTGGATTTGTAGAAAGTCCTGTAAGAGATCAGGATCACACAGTTTTATGCTCAACCAAATGTAATATCAAGCTGGGGAGTACTCCACATCAGGAAAATTACAAGCCCTTTTTTTGCACCTTTTGCACCTTTTACAAGGTGCAAAAGGTGCAAAAGGTCCCACGAGGTCCACCTTTTCCAAGAGGTAGCACCTTTTCCAAGAAAGTGACCCGGCTTAGAAAAGGTCAAACTCTTGGAAAAAGAGGTCAAAGGAGAAAAAAAAGGAAGGGAAAAGGAAAAGAAAAGAAGAGCTTTTGATTCTTTTCCCTTCCTTTTTTTTCCTCCTTTTGACCTCTTTTTCCAAGAGTTTGACCTTATCTAAGCCAGGTCACTTTCTTGGAAAAGGTGCTTGGGACTAGTGAATGACACGGGTTTATCGCGGATGCACGCTGCCAACCCGTACCCGTAATCCGCCGGGTTTTAGCTTCAAAACAAGCCCGGAATCATCCAAAACGGACAAGAATTGACTGAGATATGGTCAAATCATTGTTTTGAGCATATCTCTCTCAGTTCTTAACCGTTTTGGATGATCCCAGGCTCGTTTTGAAGCTGGCGGGTACGGGAATCTCAACCCGTACCCGTACCCGCATTACCCACGGGTCCTAACCCGTGCGGGTTCAAAAACCCGTGTCATTCACTACTTGGGACCTTTTGCTCCTTGTAAAAGGCAGCCTTTTTCGCGCAACAAATTGTCAAGAACAATATCAATTATTAATAATTAATAGATTAAAAATATATTTAATTGATTATATAGTAACTTTACTACAACTATATTTACTAACAACTCATGACATATCAAGTAACTCAGTATTAACGAAATTGAAGTGAATGATACGCCTCGCTCAAGTAAATGCATGCATGACTTATATATGTTTTGAGGTCGCGCATGGACCATTTGGCGAAGTTTGGCAAAATGGAGCGCCAAACATCATCACGTTTGCCATTTTCGGTAAGTTTGACTTAGTGTTTTCGTGACTGAGGGTACTGACCTTTATAGGATGACGCCAATGCAAACGATGATGATGGCAAGCAAGACCAAGAGTGGTGCGGCCCCGGTACGTGCGGTACTCTTACGCCCGTGTACTTTTTTATTTCATTTTATTTTATTTTATTCGACACTAACAAGCAAATTGCAGGTCTACGGCCACCACCACCACCACGACAACGACAACAACAATGACAACGACAACAACGATTGCCACCATGATGGCCACAACCACGACGGCAACAATCAACGCCACATCGGACGCGCCAACAAGTTAACAAGCCCCATGGCAAACCAAGATGCGCGCACACGCAAATGAACGGAGTGGGCGAATCAACGAGACGGAACGAGTGGCAGGGGGTGGTGCATCCACCCCCGCTGCTTCATGGTATGTTTTCCATTAATTTTTTCCATTGATTTTATTCTTCTCACTGAAGAACGCGGCACCGCGCCACCACCACCATTACCACCACCAGAACACACGCGTTCAACACGTGTGTTTCGCCAGGACAGGCCAAAGCACCACAAACCCACCTCGCGTTGAGGTGTGCCGGCACCGCGGACGCAACCGAGGCAAAACACATGCGTCATACGTGCGCGTTTCGCCACCTTGCGAAGACGCTGGCCACATCAACTGACGTGCGCCGGTCTCTCGCCAGGTCAGATGGATTGACTGCAGGGCACCTCGCGAAGACACCGGCCACATCAACTGACGTGCGTGGGTCTCTCGCGAGGTCAGATGCAGTAAACGCAGGGCAGGGCAGGGCACCCCAATCCCACCTCGCGAAGATGCCGGCCACGTCAATTGACGTGCGCGGCTCTCTCATGAGGTGGAAGTTGTCCGGTTCAATGCGGATGCATCGAGACACCCAGACGCCGAAGAGGCCCACGTATGGCTGAAGGCCGGTGCAAGGCCCCAGCACCCAAATTCCACCTTGCAGACAGGCTGGCCACACAGGGTGCACAGTACCATACTGAAGTATGTTGAATTTATTGGGAGGGTATACTACATATTGTTATCATATTGTTGCACCAGTATTCAACAATCATGACACATTACCAGTGTTGATTGACAATTTTACAGTACTTCTTCAATAACAGGACATTTACTGAAATTATTGAAGATTCAAATTTATACTGTACACAATTTATTTTGAAACTGAAAGTATTCATTCAGAAGTATTTAAATAACCTGTAAAAAAAGGCTAACAAACCACAAAAGATATGGAAAAGCTTTCAAGAGATTCTTCTTTTCCAAAGACAAAACAACTTTTTCAAGAAATGGACCTGGCTTAAAAAAGCTCTTTGTCTTGGGACAAGAGGTATCCTTTTTCAAAGTAATTCACTTTTGAAAAAGATGGGAAAAGTAGAAAAAAAGAAGAAAAAGCATCAAAGGTCAAAAGTGATCCAAGGTCATAAGGTCAAAAGTGGTAAGACAAGTAAAGTGATTAATTGTAAAGGACCAACAAGTAAGCAAAGTGCTAAAGGAGTCAAAGTAATCCAAGTTTGAAAAGGTGGGAAAAAGTCGAAAAGGGTGAAAAGGTGTGCAAGGGATATTATGTAGTAAATATTTCCAAGTGACTCAAAGTGCCATAAGGTAGCAGAAGTTGTTAAAAAAGATGAAAAAAACCTCAGAAAAAATGTCAAGAGGTTTCAAAAAAGGTCAAGAGCCTCCAAGGTGCAAAAAAAGGGCTTGTAATTTTCCTGATGCAGCAACTATGCTAGTATAAGGAGCCCTTTCAGCATATCTTTTCCATGATACATGGGTCAGCCGAGATGGACAATTCCCACTCCAAGTGGGCTGGCTTAGCTCGGCCGACCAATATCTTTCTCCAGGGCAGATGGCTTGGCCGAGGGTTCCATGTTCGGAGAAGCATGGGTTGGCTGAAGCAGAGGGATATATTGGCTGACCATGGAACATGGATTGGCCGACCTGGCTGGGTATTTCGGCTGGCCATGGAATGTGGATTGGCCGACGGGTCTGGGTATTTCGGCTGGCCATGGAATGTGGATTGGCCGACCAGTCTGGGTATTTCGGTTGGCCATGGAACATGGATTGGCCGATGGGTCTGGGTATTTCGGCTGGCCATGGGAGGTGGATTGGCCGACCGGGCTGGGTATCTTGGCTGGCCATGGAACATGGATTGGCCAACTGCCCTGGGTATTTTGGCTGGCCATGGAAATTGGATTGGCCGACCGGGCTGGGTATCTTGGCTGGCCATGGAACATGGATTGGCCGACTTCCCTGGGTATCTCGGCTGGCCATGGAACATGGATTGGCCAACCAGTCTCGGTATTTCACTTGGCCATGGAACATGGGTTGGCCAAATGGTCTGGGTATTTTGGCTGGCCATGGGAGATGGATTGGCCAACAGGTCTGGGTAAGGCTATGGATTGGCCGATGGTCTGGGTATTTCGGCTGGACATGGAACATGGATTGGCTGACCTCTGTTCATTTATTGGCTGGCCATGAGACATGGATTGGCTGACTGTACTGGGTGTAGCCATGGAACATGGGTTGGCGAAAGCTTTGGTCATATGACATGGCCATAGCACCTGGGTTGGCCAAAGCTCCAGCTACATTGGGATGGCCACAGCTCTAATTACATCAGCTGTCAACATGATATGCATTGGCCAACACTCAGAATACATTGGCTGGTCATGGCACATTGGTTGGCTGTTCCTAATGGGTCTCTGGCTGGTTGTGGGTCATGGATTGACCAGTGCCAGAGATATAATGGCCAGCCATGATACGGCTGACCTTGTGACATAGGGTTAGGGTTTACACCGATAAAATGCAATAAATTCCTTCTCAGACATTAACAGCTTAACATTACAACAAGTACTGCTACTGTGTCACAAATGCCTCTGAAAGGATAACAAGCAAGACACCAACACCATTCAGTCTTGATCTCAAAGGAGGAGCTCTTCTCCTTCTTGATCAAGACTGACTGACAAAGAAAATACTAACAAAAATTTTGCGAACAAATAACCAAAAATGGATACTGAAATCAACTAAACTAACAATATTACCTGGTCTCAATGTCACTAAAGGGAGGCTTAAAAGTAATAGTGAGACTTACCTGGTCAACTTTCAATGATGCCACCAGGCCCACTACAAGTAGGTTGCCCGGCAAGGAAATCAGGGGGATTCACCCGCCCTTTCATTCCTGAAGACCTGTACAGTGACAAGCACTCATTTCTGAGGACCAGACACCAACAGTTGGCACGCAGAGATGCCAGAATGTTCATTCAAGTTGAACAGATAACTTCAACAAAAGATACTGTCAGTAATGGGGTAATACAAATTAATCACTCAACTGGATGCAAACATACCAAAGAAGATACCTGACGGTGAAAAAGAAGAACATACCACAATAATCAAGTAGTCCTGTGAAGTGAACAGACGTCAGCAACAAAGCCTGAGGAAATCACCTACCAGTTAAGACTATGACACTACAGAATCTCTGGTTGTTGCCCGGTACAATAACCAAGGATCCTGTAGTGTCATCAAAAGTGATAGTGGTGGTTGTGAGGTAAGGAGAAAATCTCAACCGTGTTTGATGGGCTTGTACTTATTTGTTCATGTGACTTAACGTGTTTGTTGACCACATGTCACAAAGTGTGATGTCACATTGGGCCGTCCAAACGTTACATCACACTTGTGACATGTCGTGTCTCATCAATCATGTGACCTGTCGCGTTGCATTAATCATGTGACACGTGAGTGGTAATAATCATCATATTCCGAGGGCAGGAATCCTGCCCTCGTCTCACTATGTATAATAGGTACAAAATACAATAATAATGATATAACGAGGGCAGGGAATCACCCTGCCCTCGTCTCATTGCTGAGCCACCCCGATGGTCGGGTTCATTACCACCGCTGCTGCTGCCGTTGCTGTTGCCGTTGTCGTGTCTGCTGCTGCTGCTGCGGTTCACGCTGCCGTTGCCGCTGCTGCTGCTGCTGCTGCTGCTGCTGCTGTTGCTGCTGTTGCCGTCGCTGCTGTTGCTGCCGTCATCGTCGCTGCTGCTGCTGCTACCATTGCCGTTGTCATTGTTGTGTCTGCTGTTGCTGGTGCTGCAGTTCGTGCTGCTGCCATTGCCGTTGCTGCCGTTGCCATTGCCATCGCGGCTGCTGCTGCTGTTCACGCTGCTGGTGCTGCTGCCGTGGCCGGTGTGGCTGCTGTTGCCATTCCCAGTCCCGGTCCCACTGCTGCTGCCGTTCCCGCTCCTGGTCCTGGTCCTGGTCCTGGTCCTGGTCCTGCCGCTGCCTCGCCATCTTTGTTGCTGTCCTCATTGTTGCCGTTGCCATCCACGCTGTTGTCATTGCCATCCACACTGTCGTCGTTCCTGTGCTTGCTGTCATCGTTGCCGCCCCCGTGGTTGTCGTTCTGGTCCCCGTGGTTGTCGTTCCGGTACTCGTGGTTGTCGTTCCGGTCCCCTGCCGCTGCTGCTGCTGTTCGGGCTGCTGCTGCTCTTGCCATTGCCGTTGCCGTTGCAGGCTTCGCCTCGGCGCAGTAACGACTGCAAGGCATTAGTAGTACATAAAATAAGCAAAAAATCACTGATGACTTACCGTTGTCATCCTTTTCTTCCTCACCGTCGTCCGCGTCTGGGTCTTCGTTGTCTGGGTCTTCGTCATCGTCAACCGCGTCCACATCTGCATCAACCCTGTCTTTGTCTCCGCCAACCCAGTCTCCATCCTCCGCGCCATCCCCATACCATTGTGGATCCCGTCTCCCATCGTCGTCCTCGTTCTCGTCATTCCAGTCCCCGTGTCCGTCATTGCCGTCCCTGTTCTCATCACTCCGGTCTGTCATTCCGGTCCCCATTCCGTTCTCATCGTTGCCGTCCCCCCTCTCTTCGTTCCGGTCCTCGTTGTCATCGTTCCGGTCCTCGTTGTCGTTGTTCTGGTCCTCGTTGTCGCCGTTCCCGGAACCATGGTTGTTGCCCTCTTATGGGCCTCGTGTCGTTGGCTGTCGATGTTGATGTGGTAATGTTCACGGTCGTCTGACGTGACGTTGCCGGAAAAGACCTAAAAAGTACGTGGAATTAGTTAATAAAAATAAATCAAACAAACTTAAAATGAAACTTAGCCTGGTGCTCTTCCGCAGCCTTGTGTCTGTGATCGTGGTTGCAAAGAAAGAGTGACGTGGCTTGAACTCGCGCGAGAATTTCAACCGGCATTTGCCGATTTCCTAAACGGGGCCAAATTGCCATATTGGTACAGGTGGCTGGATTTTCTTATTGCTATTACATGCTGTATAACACCTCAATGGCCAGGGCAAGACCCTGAAGGGATGTAGGTATCCCATACCCACAAGTATGGTAAATTTTGTATTTTATTTGAGCCTACAGAGAGAGCTATTCACAATGTATTTGAGCCCTCTGCCAAAATTGGACCCTTAAACACCCAACTTTGCGAGTATACATCTAGAAAATCTAAAATTAATTCTAGCAGTACTAGGTGAAGTGTGCTTCATTGTTACAATAAGTGCCTGGCAGTTAGTAGTCCAGTAAATGTGTTGTAGGACAAATGTGTGTGGAACTTCACATTAATAAATTATTGGCTGTTCAATCAAAGTCCCGTTATTTGGATTCAAGTCACGCAACTCACAGCTTTACCATTTGTTGGCT
>OY744461.1:2197271-2301611 GCA_963556145.1 Hygrocybe punicea | reverse complement strand
CGTTTAGGAAATCGGCAAATGCCGGTTGAAATTCTCGCGCGAGTTCAAGCCACGTCACTCTTTCTTTGCAACCACGATCACAGACACAAGGCTGCGGAAGAGCACCAGGCTAAGTTTCATTTTAAGTTTGTTTGATTTATTTTTATTAACTAATTCCACGTACTTTTTAGGTCTTTTCCGGCAACGTCACGTCAGACGACCGTGAACATTACCACATCAACATCGACAGCCAACGACACGAGGCCCATAAGAGGGCAACAACCATGGTTCCGGGAACGGCGACAACGAGGACCAGAACAACGACAACGAGGACCGGAACGATGACAACGAGGACCGGAACGAAGAGAGGGGGGACGGCAACGATGAGAACGGAATGGGGACCGGAATGACAGACCGGAGTGATGAGAACAGGGACGGCAATGACGGACACGGGGACTGGAATGACGAGAACGAGGACGACGATGGGAGACGGGATCCACAATGGTATGGGGATGGCGCGGAGGATGGAGACTGGGTTGGCGGAGACAAAGACAGGGTTGATGCAGATGTGGACGCGGTTGACGATGACGAAGACCCAGACAACGAAGACCCAGACGCGGACGACGGTGAGGAAGAAAAGGATGACAACGGTAAGTCATCAGTGATTTTTTGCTTATTTTATGTACTACTAATGCCTTGCAGTCGTTACTGCGCCGAGGCGAAGCCTGCAACGGCAACGGCAATGGCAAGAGCAGCAGCAGCCCGAACAGCAGCAGCAGCGGCAGGGGACCGGAACGACAACCACGAGTACCGGAACGACAACCACGGGGACCAGAACGACAACCACGGGGGCGGCAACGATGACAGCAAGCACAGGAACGACGACAGTGTGGATGGCAATGACAACAGCGTGGATGGCAACGGCAACAATGAGGACAGCAACAAAGATGGCGAGGCAGCGGCAGGACCAGGACCAGGACCAGGACCAGGACCAGGAGCGGGAACGGCAGCAGCAGTGGGACCGGGACTGGGAATGGCAACAGCAGCCACACCGGCCACGGCAGCAGCACCAGCAGCGTGAACAGCAGCAGCAGCCGCGATGGCAATGGCAACGGCAGCAACGGCAATGGCAGCAGCACGAACTGCAGCACCAGCAACAGCAGACACAACAATGACAACGGCAATGGTAGCAGCAGCAGCAGCGACGATGACGGCAGCAACAGCAGCGACGGCAACAGCAGCAACAGCAGCAGCAGCAGCAGCAGCAGCAGCAGCGGCAACGGCAGCGTGAACCGCAGCAGCAGCAGCAGACACGACAACGGCAACAGCAACGGCAGCAGCAGCGGTGGTAATGAACCCGACCATCGGGGTGGCTCAGCAATGAGACGAGGGCAGGGTGATTCCCTGCCCTCGTTATATCATTATTATTGTATTTTGTACCTATTATACATAGTGAGACGAGGGCAGGATTCCTGCCCTCGGAATATGATGATTATTACCACTCACGTGTCACATGATTAATGCAACGCGACAGGTCACATGATTGATGAGACACGACATGTCACAAGTGTGATGTAACGTTTGGACGGCCCAATGTGACATCACACTTTGTGACATGTGGTCAACAAACACGTTAAGTCACATGAACAAATAAGTACAAGCCCATCAAACACGGTTGAGATTTTCTCCTTACCTCACAACCACCACTATCACTTTTGATGACACTACAGGATCCTTGGTTATTGTACCGGGCAACAACCAGAGATTCTGTAGTGTCATAGTCTTAACTGGTAGGTGATTTCCTCAGGCTTTGTTGCTGACGTCTGTTCACTTCACAGGACTACTTGATTATTGTGGTATGTTCTTCTTTTTCACCGTCAGGTATCTTCTTTGGTATGTTTGCATCCAGTTGAGTGATTAATTTGTATTACCCCATTACTGACAGTATCTTTTGTTGAAGTTATCTGTTCAACTTGAATGAACATTCTGGCATCTCTGCGTGCCAACTGTTGGTGTCTGGTCCTCAGAAATGAGTGCTTGTCACTGTACAGGTCTTCAGGAATGAAAGGGCGGGTGAATCCCCCTGATTTCCTTGCCGGGCAACCTACTTGTAGTGGGCCTGGTGGCATCATTGAAAGTTGACCAGGTAAGTCTCACTATTACTTTTAAGCCTCCCTTTAGTGACATTGAGACCAGGTAATATTGTTAGTTTAGTTGATTTCAGTATCCATTTTTGGTTATTTGTTCGCAAAATTTTTGTTAGTATTTTCTTTGTCAGTCAGTCTTGATCAAGAAGGAGAAGAGCTCCTCCTTTGAGATCAAGACTGAATGGTGTTGGTGTCTTGCTTGTTATCCTTTCAGAGGCATTTGTGACACAGTAGCAGTACTTGTTGTAATGTTAAGCTGTTAATGTCTGAGAAGGAATTTATTGCATTTTATCGGTGTAAACCCTAACCCTATGTCACAAGGTCAGCCGTATCATGGCTGGCCATTATATCTCTGGCACTGGTCAATCCATGACCCACAACCAGCCAGAGACCCATTAGGAACAGCCAACCAATGTGCCATGACCAGCCAATGTATTCTGAGTGTTGGCCAATGCATATCATGTTGACAGCTGATGTAATTAGAGCTGTGGCCATCCCAATGTAGCTGGAGCTTTGGCCAACCCAGGTGCTATGGCCATGTCATATGACCAAAGCTTTCGCCAACCCATGTTCCATGGCTACACCCAGTACAGTCAGCCAATCCATGTCTCATGGCCAGCCAATAAATGAACAGAGGTCAGCCAATCCATGTTCCATGTCCAGCCGAAATACCCAGACCATCGGCCAATCCATAGCCTTACCCAGACCTGTTGGCCAATCCATCTCCCATGGCCAGCCAAAATACCCAGACCATTTGGCCAACCCATGTTCCATGGCCAAGTGAAATACCGAGACTGGTTGGCCAATCCATGTTCCATGGCCAGCCGAGATACCCAGGGAAGTCGGCCAATCCATGTTCCATGGCCAGCCAAGATACCCAGCCCGGTCGGCCAATCCAATTTCCATGGCCAGCCAAAATACCCAGGGCAGTTGGCCAATCCATGTTCCATGGCCAGCCAAGATACCCAGCCCGGTCGGCCAATCCACCTCCCATGGCCAGCCGAAATACCCAGACCCATCGGCCAATCCATGTTCCATGGCCAACCGAAATACCCAGGGCAGTCGGCCAATCCATGTTCCATGGCCAACCAAAATACCCAGCCCGGTCGGCCAATCCACCTCCCATGGCCAGTGGAAATACCTAGCCCAGTCGGCCAATCCATGTTTCATGGCCAGCTGAAATACCCAGACCCATCGGCCAATCCATGTTCCATGGCCAGCCAAGATACCTAGCCCGGTCGGCCAATCCAGGGTCCATGGACAGCTGACACACCCAGGGAATTCGGCCAATCCATGTTCCATGGCCAGCTGAAATACCCAGACCCGTCGGCCAATCCACGTTCCATGGCCAGCCGAAATACCCAGACTGGTCAGCCAATCCACATTCCATGGCCACCCGAAATACCCAGGGCAGTCGGCCAATCCATGTTCCATGGCCAACCAAAATACCCAGACCAGTCGGCCAATCCACCTCCCATGGCCAGTGGAAATACCTAGCCCAGTCGGCCAATCCATGTTTCAAGGCCAGCCGAAATACCCAGACCCATTGGCCAATCCATGTTCCATGGCCAGCCAAGATACTCAGCCAGGTCGGCCAATCCATGTTCCATGGCCAGCCAAGATACCCAGCCAGGTCGGCCAATCCACGTTCCATGGCCAGCCGAAATACCCAGCCAGGTCAGCCAATCCATGTTCCATGGTCAGCCAATATATCCCTCTGCTTCGGCCAACCCATGCTTCTCCGAACATGGAACCCTCGGCCAAGCCATCTGCCCTGGAGAAAGATATTGGTCGGCCAAGATAAGCCAGCCCACTTGGAGTGGGAATTGTCCATCTCGGCTGAGCCATGTCTTGTGGAAAGGATATGCTGTAAGGTGTGGTATAAGTAGGGCATAACAGGGGTAAACCCCTGGGTACCTAAGGTCCGACCCGTACCCGTACCCGCCAGTACCCGTACCCGCATACCCGCACGGGTTTACCCATCATTTTAAGCCAAAGATCATCCAAAACGGTCAAGTATTGAGTGAGATATGAGTAAAACACTGAAATCAAGTGTTTTGCTCATATCTCACTCAATACTTGACCGTTTTGGACGATCCTTGGCTCAAATGAAAGCTGACGGGTAGGGGAATCGTGACCCGTACCCGTACCCGCCTCGTAACCGACCCGTTTACCCCTCCGGGTTTCCCTTACCCTTGTTATGCCCTAAGTATAAGTACTCAGAGGCCCTCCAGGGCCAGTCATATGCAACATAAAGAAGCACAGCATAAGTGATAGAAGGACAATGTGGCAACTAGTACAATAACAAAGAATGATCTATATTAAAACATCCATCATGAGGCTAGTCAATGAACATAAGGGGGGTGTGAGGTGTTGGTGTTATGATGCATTGTAATGTGTAGTTCAGGCCTAGTACCAAAAGGGAATACTAGAAGGGTGGTCAGCTAACTAGTGAGTGAGGTGTAGTCAGTGGTGCCCAGTTAGTAGTGAAGGAAATCTGAAGATAGAAAAGATAGTTTCCAACAGAATCTGATGTAATCTGACATTGGGTGAATGTCAGGTTTGTAGTTGATGAACATAACAACAATAAGACAAGGTGGGAATGATGGGGAACAAAGTGGAATGACAAGAGTTTTGTGATTATGAGAGAGTACAAGTCTAGAGAACTGTTACAGGACATCTCAAGATGGACTCTGGCAACACAGGCAACACAAGGGAATCAAGGATACTGAGTAGAGAATGAGAAAAACCAAATAGATTCAGTGGTACAATGATACAGGGAGAGCTAAGATGACTGGGGGAAATGAACTAGACCAAAGCTGGGTTTCTACTGACTACTTACGACCATTATATACCAGTGACTCAAGGGTAGGCTTTTTCATGTGACATGGTAACCTCCAGTCATTATGTGTCCAGGGGTTCATGTTGTTGTTGGTTGGTAATCGCATTGCCTCAGCAAGTCATTGATCTTGATTCAGGGTCTTGGTTTCCTCAGGGTCTTCCACTGTTAATATCTCTACTACCTCCACTTCCTCTGCCCTTAGCCTTGTGGCATTATGTGTGACACTTATGTTCCAGTGGACAAGTCTGACAGTAACACATTGGTAACTGGTGATGTGTCAGATTTGGGGTAACCACAGTGGGTTTATGCTGACTTGGGGGTGAAGGGGTTGGGTAAGCGGTTTATATGGGGTGAAAGCCGAAAAAGTGGCAGGCATAACAAGAACTACTGGGGTACAATTCTAGGCCTCAGGTATCTATCTACTATGAGTATATGGGAGTCCTTTTTATACTACAGAGGTCATAGCATCCTGGGTGTGTACACCTTAGGCAGGACTTCGGGGAGGTTCCCACGGCCTTCAAGGGGGGGTTCTTATGTGATGGGAAAGTGGCCTTAGAGGCCTGGCTCTCGAGAGCTTCTGCAATACATTTCCCGATCAATACTAATTTGTGCCTGCCGGGTCACCTTTGCACCTCCCGGTTGCCCCCCCGGAGGCTCGGGCAATGTTCCTCGTATGTATGTATGCACCAATTGAATGCAATATTAATATTACATCCTTGTCTAAAAATACTTTGCGATCTGAACCTTACCCCCACCACCACCAGGCATTACTATCCAAGGCAACAAAACAATCCAGATGCGCTCCAGTCGGGCAGGAGAGAGGGGGAAGAGAGGGAGGGAATGGGGAGCGGGAAGAGAGAGTGGAGAGGGAGGGAGGGGATAGAGAGGGACCGGGGACCGGAGAGGGAGGGAAAAGGGAGTGGAGAGAGGGTCAGAGTGGCCAACTCCGTACCTGAACCCTCGGAAACCATACCTGGAGTGGGTCTTGGGCAACCCAACCGTTCAGGCACAGTTTCATGGCCAAACCGTGGGTGGGGGCACACCCACCGATTAGGTGTTCCATTACCTCACGAGGGTAGCCAGCCATGTCAATTGACAAGGGCCTGGCCCTCGAGAGGTATGTTTTGCCTTCCTCACCTCGCGAGGGTGGCCGCCAATGTCAATTGACGTGGGCCCGGCCCTCGCGAGGTACTCAGGGGTGGTGCCGGTGCTGGCGCTGGCGCTGGTGCTGGTGCTCGTACTGGTGCTGGCCCCTCTTCGTTACCCTCATCGCCATCACCTTGAAGGCACAAGACACACATCATTCGACGTGCGCTTGTGTTCACGAGGTAACCAAGGAGGAGGAGGGAGTAAGTGGATGGCAAAAGTAGATAGAAAAAAACATACCTGGGCCGGAGTGTGGGCGCACCACACCTCCGACCCAGCTTTCCATGTTCCCCGTCGTCGTTATCGGCGTGGTCATTGTCGCGGCAGTTGTTGATCGGAGAGTGGAGAGGGAGACAGTGTGGAGGGAGCGGGGAGGAGACAGTGTGGGGTGAGGAGAGAGAGGGGGCAGAGGGTTGAAGAAATGGCGGGGAGGAATTGAGAGCGGGGAGAGGGAATGGAGAGAGAATGTGACAGTGGGGAGTGGAAATGCGGAGGAGAGGGGATGGAGAGAGGGAGAGTGCTGGTGGGGGAGGTGTGGTAGAGGTTTCGGGAGAAGTGTGGGGAGGCGAATATTTGTCGTACTAGTACCTGTAATAGGCTAACTTGAAGTTCAGTCACAAGTTTGGTTAGAGACCATTGGATGCACTAACCTACCAATGTCACGGAACCTCCAAGTAATATCCACGAAGATTGAGTGCAAGCGTGAGTGGCAGTGAGTGCTGAATGTCTCGGTATTTTTCTCTTGATTTTTGATGCGGTTGTTGTATATGTGAATTTTCATAGTCAGTGCACCGTTAAACAAACTCTCATAGGTTGATCATCGCCGCCGATCTCTGACACCTCTCCCGGACCTCTCCCGGACCTCTCCCAGACCTCTCCCCACCTCTAGCTGCTATACCTCACGTTGCAGCCAGTCAGGTGATCGATCAACGATCAACAAACCGCGCCGCGTTCTCTTCTTGTCGCGCCTCTCTCTTTCACCTTCTTGTAAGTCCCTTTCGCCTTTCAATCATTCTGCCAAAACTAATGCCTGAAAAGAGGTTGAGGACGACGACGACAAAGAGGAGGAGGATGAGCAAGGAGGAACACAACGGCCAGTTCTCCCCATTCTCCCTATTTCTCCTCCCCGTCTCCTCCACACACACTCTCCCCATTCCTTCTATATCTCCCTGCTCCTCCACTCCCACTCTCTCTTCCCTCCCTTCTCTATCTCCCTGCTCTCCCTCTCTCACTCTCCCCAATGCCTCCCTCTCTACTCCTTCCCACTCCCTCCCTCTCCGCTTCCTGATACCTCCCTCTCCGCTCTCTGTCCCCCAGTCCCTCCCTGTCCCCTCCCTGTTCCTTCTCTGTTCCCCTCTCTCCACTGCCTCTTCCCCCTCCCTGTTCCCTCTCTCCTCCCTGCTCTCTCCTCTCCTCTCTCTCTCCCCTCTCTGTTCCCTCTCTCCCCCTTCTCCTCCACCCCCGTGCTCTCTCTCTCCCCTCCGTTCCCTATCTCTCCCTGCGCCCCCGCTCTCCTGCTCCTCCCCACTCTCCCTCTCCTCCGGGCTAGACTGTCCGCGGTATGTTCGACGCAATGGGGGTGTCGCGAGGTGCGAGGTGCGAGGGCTGGAGGGCATCCGGCACCTCACAAATGCTGCCTTCACGTCAATTGACGTGATGGACGGTGTCGCGAGGTGCGAGAGAAGAGGGGGCACCCCGCAAACGCCACACCCACGTCAATCGATGTGGGGGTATCGCTAGGGTCCCCATTCCCTCTCTTCCCTCCTCGCTCTCTCTCTCTCTGCCGTGTTCTCCCTCTCCCCTCCCCGCGTTCTCTTTATCATATCTGCATAGTCAATAGAGAGCTTGGAAAATGATATGGAAAAATGAAAATACTCAAAAGTGACATCTAGAGAGGTTCGAAATAGAGATTTATATAATTGCAAAACATGGAAATGCTCAGAAAACATATCTAAAATACATGGCGGTGACATCAACAGAGGTTCATATACTCTAAGAAGAGGTTGGCCAATTTTCGGGGGGAGCCTCCCAAGACCCAGGCCTCGAAGGCCACATCTCCCTCACATAAGAACCCCCCCTTGAAGGCCGTGGGAACCTCCCCGAAGTCCTGCCTAAGGTGGGTGTGTAAGCATGTGAATGCAACTGATATTAGGTGCCCAGTGATTGGACAAAGAGGGGTTGGCACATTTAGGTCTGCATTCAGTTCCAGACTTGTTTGGAATTGATGAGTAATAACAGTTGGATTAGTATAGAGTGCATGGATGAGTGGTAGAATGTGCATTTTGGTGGATTTCTGTGGCTACAGAGGTTGTACCCTCTACAACATGACCATGACCTGTGATATCTCCTTCTTCCTTTGTCATGGCTTTAAGTTATCTTTTTTTTCTTACTCATATGTCCTTTTTCTTTCTGCTTATATTATATCTATTCCTCATAGGACCTTCTTCTGCTTATGTAGTCTATATGACACAACCCTCTTTCTTCTTATAGGCTTCTCTCCTTTTCTACCTAGCTACACAGCCACATCTCAAAATGTACAGAAGTAGTCTACTTTTGGTGATGTAACCCTGTAACTTAACTTGTTAAAGACCTGCTTCTGCACTTCATGATTCAACACCTTTTGTCCAAACTCTGTCTTCTGACTGAAGTAAAACCTTCTGTTTGTCACATTGCATGACAGATCGAGGGTCCATAATAATGAAGGTCTGAACATGTACATGTAATCTGAGTCCCACCTAGGGTTGGGGAGCTGAACCAGAACCAGAATGACTGGAACTGGAACTGGAACTGATATGGAATATTAATTATAGAGCTGCCTGGCACCCTGTAATCTTGTTTATCTGAGACCTGGTTGCTGAGTTATGTGTCTCACACAGAGTGCTTGTTTGCAGGAGTATGCAAACAAACTGGTGACTGAAAACAGGTGAATTCTTTATATATTTTGCAATAAATCTAATCAAGCACCTGCAGTTTTTTGGGACCTGTCTAAGTGTATGTGGTCCCACCTTAAAACAAGGTCCAGAAAAATGATCTATTAAAAAAGAAAGATAGGTGTGATGTATTACACAGATAAAGGGAAAGGAGATAAAAGGTGGGAGAGAGAAGTAATGAAAAACTGTATAGCTAACATTAAAAAGATGGGAGGAATATAAGAAAGGTTCTTACTTAGGAGATAAGGTGGTCCTGTAGAACAGGATGTCTCCTCCCCAAGTAGATAAAATGCTAGTGAAACTGAAAAATGGGATACTCCAAAGGTGAGATGAAGGGAGAGGCACATGGACTCTTGTGTGGCATGATTGGACTATAGTAAAGCAACTTTAGAAACAGGTAATATTCAGGAACTAAGCATGGGCCTTATAAAATAGATGATTTCACACATTAACAATCCATATAGTATTTCATGAATTATTTACAAAATGCATATATTGATGACTGCTAAGATTACTAAAACTGGTAATAATAACATCTCCGGGGTCCTTGGTCGAGCTGGTCAGTCCCTGTCGAGAATTTTGAGCTGATCAGTCCCACAGTGTTGCCATAGTCTTCGGTGCTTCATGAAAAAAATCAGCGGGGTGCATTCCAAGGACAATTTCACCAATCGTCCTTGAGTAGTAGTTTCCTGAATAACACAGTGTGAGGAGAGTAGCGCATGAAATATCCGATAGCGGGATCTGCACAGTATGCTGGGCGGGGAGGTATTGGGTCGTACACTGGGTATTTAGCCAGGCGGACTCGGATTTCGTTCCAGCACGTTGGACTTCTCAGTACCAGTGCCAGCCATAGCACATTCGACCAAGTCAACCGAGATCAGATTGTCAACCACTTTACTCCATCCACCACCCACCTCGCAAGATGAAGATCTCCACCAACTTCCCCCATCCTTTCCAACTCCTACCAGATCGCCCAGGAGCCATCCCCAAGAGCGGAGCTTGCGGGTCTGACCTGCCAAAGCCTAGATAATGCATGTCCGCGTCGGAGTTGTCCCGTCAACATGTTTGCAGGATGGCCTTCAGTCATTCCAAAAACACAGATGCCAGCCGCAGCACCTTCAATGATGTTGGCCGCGATCAGATATTCAACAACAGAAACAACATTCACATTCACCAGGCCATCATTCAGATCCCTCTTTCGGACTTGGGACCAGCTTTCCACCAGTTTCGATGGCCAATCTTGCAGTCAGGGCCAGGGGCACCGCAGTGTGTTCCTATCCGCTCATCCGAGGTCGTTTCCCTTGCCTACGTCGCAATTAGTCTCATTGTGGACATTGTGCGACATCTATTGGCAGAATCCGCCACTGAATTTCGTATTCTGGAGCGAGACTTGAAATCTTTATGCGATTCACTCAGCTTGACGCGATCCGCGATTCAGCTCTATGAGTTTACACCACTGGGTCAAAATCTGGCTAGCACTATCCATCCGGAGGTGGAGCGGTGTCGCAAGGTACTGCAAGAAATACTTGACAATATCACTCGTTATAAGCAAGACCTCAGCTCAACAAGGATTGATTACTTATGGCGCCAAGTCTGGTGGAGTGGGCGGGACGAATTGGTTTCATCAAGAAAAAAGCTATCCATTCGTCAAGAAGCTCTCAATGAATTTTTAATCACGTTGAACTCGTAAGCATGCTTTATTTATTATTCATAAGCCATAACCACTATCAAGTGTTGCATGGATCGACCTTGGAAACGAGTTGCACGCAAGTCGTGTATCCTTTGAAAGATTTTCATCTACGTTGAAGCAACGTATGTACCCTCTGCGTCACATCCAAGTAAACAAGCTACTGGTGGTAGACCATCTGGGGCGGAACCTACCTGTGCCGACACTATTTTGTTCCACATGGAAGGTACGCTGTTTTGGGTGTATGCAGTCCCGTCGCAAACCTAAGGAAGCTAGGACTTTGACCATATCATCAATGGTTATTGCAAAAATCGTGTGGGAAACCATTTCATCCGGCGGGGTGATTATCAAATGATACGGGCCTGGGACAGCCAAACAATCCACCCATCAGAATTCTCCAGCACGATAGAGCCAGGCATGGTTCTTGAAATGAGTATCGTGTTGCGCCAGAACAATGTCCCTCCGAGTCAAAATAAAGAGACATGTCCTCGATGTCATCACATCAATTCAAACATTGCCGTGATCAGTGGTTGGATTGAGTGGAAAGTCCTTCCAAATTTTTTGCACTTGATGGCAATTAATATTGTCAATTACAGTCGTTGTTGTTCGGGGCAGTTCCAAGTTGTGAACGCTAACGAAAATAGTGATCGGGAGGAGGGTGAACAGAGAGAAAAAGAGCGTAGTGAAGATTACCGTAACCAACAGAGCAGCGAAGAACGTGAGGGGTGGAAGGAAGAAAGCGACGAAGAGATCATTTCACCTGCCTCGTAAGTCAATCGACTGTTCCTGCACTGTTAATGACGATGAACCAGTCATGTCAGAGCCAATAATGACCAGCCACAAGCCCATAATACCCAATTTTTTCGACGTATTCATGTCATCTACACTGCCCCACCACCTGCACCAAACATTATTGAAGGTGATGAAGAAATGATTCGTTACATTGGGGAAGGCGCTGTCATGTTGACGACGTTCACTTTTAGGTGTCCCTACTTCATCTTTGGAACCCGATAAGCTTCAAATCGGGATCGTTCCATACGAGGAACCACCGCTCTCACCGGAACCTGAGTCGTTTCCGGTAGCATCAGAGATACTTCCCAAGCTCAACCCTATACTTCAGTTCAATCTTACTAGTAGCCCAGCGATCAACTACGACATTTCGCTCCCGCCTACGTTCATTACCGCACCACACTTTCACTTCCTCCCCGAACCAGCCGTCGTCCCTCCTCTCCCTTTGCTCTCACTCACGTTTCCTGACCTCCCCTGGCAGATCGTCGTATCGCCCAACTCGCCCAAACCCGATGCATTCGTAACCGTCGCAGACGTGTTATCGACGCTGTACCGTGCCCTGCGCATGGCTGTCCACCCTGACGAATACAATTCATTGCCATCACACGAAGATAAGCACAGGGTGAACGCTGCATATGAGCACCGCTTCGTTCGTATCGCGGATCATGTGGCGCACGAGGAGGAGAAGAGAAAGGGTGTCAAACGGGTTGATTTCTTGATGGGCAGGACCCGGTTCCTGGGACTCTCGAGGACGCCAGTGGGGCCAGACGTTTGGGTGCTGAATGTCGCATGAGAGACGCCCCCCCGACCCCCCGCCACCCCTCCGCGCCTGTTGACGTTCTCCGGTGGAGCTCATTTCCGCAGGTGGATAGCCGCATTTCGGACAAATCGCACAGCCTGGACGACACCCTGCAAAGCTAACTTATCCAAATACAAACAAAAAAAAGGTGAACATTTGTGTAAACAAGTAATTTTAATTTTTTTGCTTCGCTCATTCACCTGCTGCTACTTTCTGAACCTACTACTACTACTTGCTAATCGTCGCTTTTTCGCCTTGTGTGTGTTCTCTTTATTTGTACAATTATCGACTTTAGAAGGAAAAAAAATAGGAACTCGTGTAATCATTGTATAGTCAATTTGATTGGGTCTGACTCGGAGGAACATGAGCAAAACCTGATTTGGGGTTATAGTCAATTGGCATTTCCATAATAGTACTATAGCACCTATAGCAAAGGCCTTCCTATGCAGCACTTCATAGTGCTACAAAGCTTTGGCCGCACCTACATGATTCTCTCTAGTAGTATGGACAACAATTGCATTATATGGCACCTTAAAGGTTGTGAAGGTTGAAAAGGTTGCTTTAGCAAATGTCACCCCGCAGTGACTCTGAGTCCCTGGCACCATGCCTCAGGCTCCACCGTGGCTGTCAGGTACAGTCTTTAGTGAACTGCATGGGTAACCCATGGGTACTTTTGAGTGAACCTGTACCCATACCCCTGGGACCCCAGGTACAAAACCCGCAGGTTTTACCCATCATTTTGAGCCATAAATCAACCAAAATGGTTGGGAATTGAGAGAGTTATGGTTAAATAACCATTTTGATCATATCTCACTCAATACTTGGCCATTTTTGATGATTTATGACTCATTTTCAAGCTCACAGGTACAGGAATATTGTACCCTACCCATACCTGTCTCTTTACCCACTACAAAACCCGCAGGTTCATCTGTACCTGCGATACACTAGCAGTCTTGAACTACCATTACGTGACAATAAATTAATATTTGAAAAGTCATCTATATCGCCTTCATTAATACAAATTGATCTTGTTGATATACCATCATGAAACCACACCATTCTGTTGATGAATATGCGAGCAGTAAAATGTGCATCACCAAAGTACACAATTCCTCTCAATGTGAAAGCAGTGGATATGTCATCAATTGACAAGTTTATAACTTGACTAACTATTAAATTCTCAATAGAGTCAAGTGTAAACATGATTAGAGGTGGAATTTTGTTAAATGCAATAAATTTAGTAATCTCTCCCCAACACAATTGACATCTATGTCGTTGTCTATTAACTATAATTTGAGCAAGACATGCTGAGATTGTTCCAGAACATGAATATGAACAATGAAAGATGGCATCACATCTATCATTTTCCAGAATGGTTATGTTTTCACAATTCATACATTTACAGCCGTTTGCAGCGAGCTTGACACTACACGTGGATTTTGAGTACTTTAGGAAATATGGACTTAGTCATTTTTTTGCCTCTCAGCCACATACCACATGGCCCGTATTAAAAAGCGTTTGCGCAAGCAGCCCAGCATAATCGATAGCGACCTCGAGCACCGATTCTCTGCCAGCAATGACTCTGATTCTACTGAAGTACCATCTGAGACTGATGGCTCAGCCATGCCCACTCCATCTCTGATAGCACAGAAACGCAAAAATTCATCGCGCAAGGAAAAGCCTCCAACAAATGAGCCAGTACCACCATCTGTCAAGATCAACTACATCATTGCCGCATTCTCTGCATCTGAAATGAAGAAACCTGTTATGAAACGCCGTGGAAAAACAATCTCACTGCACCTCGATAGCAGTGAGCCTTGGGACACAGTCCAAGCTCAACTCTTTGTCAGGATTGACACATTGCTCAAGCCTCACAATCCAACCATTGACCTTATGAACTATGACATCCTCTTTTCAATCCCACGCATTCTTAGCAAGCCTGGTGCGCCTCTTGCGGCTGAGGCTGATTACGCGATGCTCTTGGAGTGCATCTCCAAACTCAAGTCTCCCATTGTCAACATCAGCATCGAAGCAATTGCTGCAGGTAGTGATAAGGAGAATGAGGAGAATGATGGGGACAAACCGAAGTCAAAGAAGAAAACTGCCCGCTGTGATCCCGCGACTCTCCCCGGAAACGTCAACATGACTACAACTGTCCGTTTACTGCAGGAACGCTGGAAATGCATGCAGAAGACAGTGTCCTGCATGGGGACAAATTGTTTCATTGATGGGGAGGGAGTTCACTTGCCACTCAGCATTGAGAGGTTGGAGTGCTGGGCTTTTGCGATGGTACGTTCTTTTTTTTTTCATTCAATCTGTATTCTGATCATTGTTCTCTAGCTTAAGGGTGAAGATCAGGCCACACTCGAAAAGCCTCCCAACCATAACCTCTTCGACAACAGACCTACCAAGTTATCACCACTCCTTCAGCACCGGCTCGATTCTCAGGCCAAAGCTACCCCAGCAATGCCTGTATTCAACCTCAACATTGGCAAAGAAGTTATGGATTTACTCCACCCCGCACCTGCACCCACACCCGCACCAGTCGTCGCTGCTAACCTGATTCCAGGTCCCGTGCTTGTTCAACAACCTCAGTACGACCTACAATGCCCAACAATCCTGCAACCTGGCAGCAAAGCCAGCCCAATATGACAATGATTGAATTCAGCCAGCAGTACCAGCTCCACCAGGAAACTCAAGAGAAATTCACTCAGCATCATTATGAGCATGCCCGGATGCTGCGATTTTTGACCCAGGAGGATTTGACGGCAATGGGCTTCCTTCTAGGGGAGATTGCATCAGTTCGGGATGCTGTCAAGTGCTTGTCTCAGGCCCCCATTTAGTTTTTTTTTAGCGTAGCATAGTTTTTAGCGTAGTTCGCATCACCCTGTGCAATCCAAGTCAAACGTTCATTTACGTTTTGTGCCAGCACTAAGTACAATACAATACAAGCAAAAAAAAGGTGCTAGAAATACCCGGCATGCATGAAGTAGCCCTCCACGTTGCTGCTCGTAACTACATCCAATACCTCATACATGTCATACAAGATCCCATCTCCAGTCGTAGCCTGGTAATACTCCACATTTCTCCTGATAAAGTGCTTCACCTTTGAGAACACCTCCTCAATGGGATTGAGGTCAGGAGAATACGGTGGGAGATATTCAATCCGCATGCTGAAACGGTCTGCAAGGGCGAGAATTTCATCATTGTGGTGGATCCTGGCATTGTCCAGAACGAGGACGCTGAGGGGACCGGGATAGGTGCTGCATTTTGGTAACTGTAGCTTGGGATCAGGCCGCAGCTAGTCAAGAGAGTGGACCAACATACCAATTCTTGAATATATTACACAACTTATATATCTTATCAGGCTATGTAAGGCAAGCTAAGACCCTCCTCGATTTCCCGATGGAATCGCCAGGGCTATGTAGTCATTGATTCAAATGCAGTTCAGAGCAGGGTTGAACTTGCCGTGTCTGGGTTCACATGTTTACTCATTGGAAAAAGTATGGCGCCATGGTCTGTTCTGGACAAAACCATACATTGTCTAGAGTTCTCCAGAGGCCTTGGAGAAATGCTCTAGGCCTTGGAGAAATTCTCTAGGCCATGGCAAAATTCTCTAGAGATCTCTGGAGAAATTCTCTAGTCCTTGGGGGAATTCTCTAGACCTTGGAGAAATTCTCTAGTCTCTGGAGAAATTCTCTAACCCCAGGATAAATTGTATAGCCCCTGGAGAAATTCTCTGACCCCTACTTAATTAGGGACACCTTTGGGACTCCTTGATAAGTAATGATGGCAGTTAATTATCACTATGAGGACTCTTTGAGGAGACTCCTTGGGGACTTCTTGTCCTTAGGAAGAGGTTTCTATGGTGAGAAAATCAGGGACTCCTTAGGGACTCCTTGAGGACTCCTTGCAATTTACTAGAGGAGTCCTTAAGGAGTCCTTAGGGAGTACTAAGGAATGCGTGGTAGAGTGTGATGTCCTCCATATTCCCTCCAATTAATAATATCCAATTATTAACCTATTATGTTTACCCATTTACCTGGCACAATTGACCAAGAATACATCTTGTTGACCCTGACATATGCATCAAGGCCAACCTTTTTGTACCCCAAGGAAAACTCATAATCCCAATATATTGCCCTGAAAATGACAAATATGCACTACATTTCAAAATATCAATTTGAGTGGGTAATCAGAAAGGTGAATATGCTTGCCTACTGTGTGGCAAATGTTGAAAATGGTATTGAATGGAATAACAACTCTGTCTGAGAGGCACACCTGCCATGATATTGGCTATGATAACTTGATGGGGATGGAAGTGAGAGAGCTGAGTGGATGGGGAGATAGTGATGGAGGTAGCAGGGTAGATGGAGGCAATGGGTGAAATTCTATAGCCCCTAGATGGGGGGATGGGGAGTGATTGAGAGGTGTGGATGGGGGAAATAACTGGATATAGTGAGGAGAGCATGAGGGAGGATATGGAGAGATAGAGAATGGGGTAGAGAAGGGGAATGGTCAGTCCCAACAACACCAGATATTCACCTGTTTTGCTATTCACAGTTGCTGAGCAGTTGATAAGCAAAAGAAAATGCACAGAACATGTTAACAAGACTTACCAAGTTCTGATTGCTAATGAGGTCTGCAGCCAGGTGTGGTATGTGCAGGGAGTCCCAATGTCCAGATACCCTGTTTTACATTACATCCTCCTCATCATGCCAACCACAACCTTCACAGGACCCTCAAGTGTATTCAAGAACGTGAGACCATGCTGGGATATCAAGTATACCTAAATGTGATCAGGTGTTATCTCAGAAAATGATGAAGGGTTAGGGATATTGAGAGGGGAGATGGCAGTTCAATTGGTGTATGAGAATGTAATTAGGAGGCTTTGCATATTTATTGTTGGTATGAGGTTCAGCACTATATTGGGTGAACACTTGGAGAGATGAATGGTAAGGTGGAGGTAAGCAGTGTTAAGGATGTTTCAAGGTTTCAAGGCTGGGTTCTGCAGTGACCTCAAATTGAAAGATTTCTGCATAGATTATCAACAAGTGGGACATCACCACCAAGCCTTGACTTATCAATCAACAACTTGATATTCTTATATTAGTAGATAAAGTTCCCAAACCCTGTTCATTTTACATTGTACATGAAGTATATTCATATTTAAAGAACAAGGCTGTGCCACCAGGATTCATCCTCATTACTGTCATTATCAAGGTGGTTGAGTGTGGGAGTGTGGGGGGGGGGTGATGTGTTGAGAGGCTGAGAGACATGTGATCAGTCATTTGCCTTTTACTGCTAGTAATGATGGCACTGAATGGAATGAAGTACACCTCCTCAGCCAGTGCTCTATGAAGCATACTCTTGGGATTGTTCCAATCTGCATGATTTCATCTCAGCTTACTGGTGCTCATTGATTCCTAATCCCCATCTCCCCATCTCTCCCCAATGCTCTCTTTATCCAACCATTGTCCTCATCTACCCTGATATCTCCATCCCTATCTCCCCATCCACCCTGCTCTCTCACTCCCCATCCCATTCCCAGACCCATCTAGGGGCCAGAGAATTTATTTCTCCAGGGTCTAGAGAATTTCTCCAGAGACTAGAGAATTTCTCCAGGGTCTAGAGAATTTCACCAGAGACTAGAGAATTTCACCAGGGCCTAGAGAATTTCACCAGAGACTAGAAAATTTCCCTTGAGTTCTCTAGAGAAATTCTCTGGAGAACTCTGGAGAACTCTAGAGAACTCTAGACAATATATGGTTTTGTCCAGAATGGACCGCCATAAAAAACATACATTTATCATGAACTCTGGGTAACAAAAAAACTGTACTCACATGAATGTGAGATTGTCTAGATGATCAAGTCCACTTTCTCCAATCACACCAACAAGAACTGACGCCTGAGGAGTAAAAAGGTCAATCTTCACATCTGTGTTCAATCTCCCTGCCAGCCTGAGTGTACTTCAGCAGTGCCACACTCAGCGCACTGGCCATAGTCCAGATTAGGAAGCTTAGCTTCTGAGCCCAGCTCTAGGTCTGAGTTGTTGTGAAAATAGCTGCATGTGCACTTCAGGTCATTTTTCATTAATATTTCTCCTGCCTTCAATTAGCTAAAATATTTGACTTGGAACTGACTCATGCTTGGCGTACTCAGTCCAACTCGCCCATTAACACCAGTACTCCAAACCCGAGGAAGATATCGACCCATATATGTGCTTGCTATCATGAAGGGGAAGGCGCAGTCAACCAGTATGTGTTCCAGCCAATGCAGAAGTGCTGCCTTCGTCAATGAGCCCTCTACGCATGTGGCAGACACGAAACTGTCGAGGGTAAGGCAGCCGACAGTCGATGTGTGATGCCCGCAATAGAATGGTTGAGATTTTTGTGCGTGTCGGCCCCGTTTCGCTCGTCCGCAACGTTGACCTATGGTGCACTCATCCTTGGAAACTTCATCGATGAACCCTAGTTCATCTGGGGTGTACCATGCCATCCGCACAATGAACTCAGCACGATGGTCTTCATTTCACTTGATTGCGATCCGCTGGAGCTGTTTGTGGCTGACACCAGCTCGGAGGAGTTCCTTGTGGATGGTGGTGTAGTGGACTGAAATGAAGCGATTGGTCTTCAAGAGATGTAGTAGCTCGTTGAGAAAGAAGTTGGGATTCTGTTTGATGAGTTGGCAGAGGTACAGGACGTCATCGAAATTGAGAAGGCGAGTTGAAGTGCGGATCCTCATCTTGTTGGAGACAACATCACCTGTCTCCTGCCAAAGCTTGAAGATACAGAAAAATGTACTCTGTGACATGTTGCAGCAGTCAAGAATGTCCTCGAGATCAAGTAGGGAGTGTTTGTGGAGGCGGATGGCTGCAATCTTGACATTGTGGCTGATCATATGGTACATGTTGAGTGGCTGAGAGGCAAAAAAATGACTAAGTCCATATTTCCTAAAGTACTCAAAATCCACGTGTAGTGTCAAGCTCGCTGCAAATGGCTGTAAGACAAGTTGAAGTCATTGGTTCATTTGCTTTCATTATATAATGGGCCAAACCACTTATGGCAATGCCAACTTGACCATAAGAAAATATTTCTGGTTTATCTTGATGCAATAAATGTCTGATTGTATTTCTAACTGTTTCTAAATCTGTTGTGTTATTCTTTGATCGTTTGAATCCTAGGCTTAAAATCTTTAATATTTCATTGATGCTATTGAATCATTTTTTCCAACTTGATGGATCTTCATTCCATATTGCTAATAATATTGTAAAGAGTGAATCATAAGCACAGCTCCAATCTTGTGCATCCCATATAAAGCCTTTTGGTTCATTTACAGCTGTTTTTGTAATTGTTGGCAGTAACTCAGCTTTTTTCAATCAATTAGAAAAATATGGACTTAGTAGAATTTTGAATGCTGAGTTGTGTATCTCATGAGATACTGCATGGATTGGGATGGTTCTGGAGGGAAAGTTGTACTATTTTTTAAGGGCTATCAATTCCTGTAATTACATTTGGACAATATCCAGTGTATGGTGAGTTGTGGATGAAATAAAAGGTAAACCAGTGTTTTTTAACACCCAAAATGATATTGTCAAATTATGGCATCAAATGAACTCCTATGAAGAATTGTAAGGGGGAAGTTGTTCATTTTTTCAAGGGCTAGAAGTACATATGCTGTGTTTTTCTTTATTTTTTCTCCTTTGAGCAATATTTATGATTCATGTCATATTTCAGATCTAATGCAGACGAACACAGTACAGATGTCATATTGGCTCAAAGGAGAAAAAATAAAGAAAAACACAGCATATGTACTTCTAGCCTTGAAAAAATGAACAACTTCCCCCTTACAATTCTTCATAGGAGTTCATTTGATGCCATAATTTGACAATATCATTTTGGGTGTTAAAAAACACTGGTTTACCTTTTATTTCATCCACAACTCACCATACACTGGATATTGTCCAAATGTAATTACAGGAATTGATAGCCCTTAAAAAATAGTACAACTTTCCCTCCAGAACCATCCCAATCCATGCAGTATCTCATGAGATACACAACTCAGCATTCAAAATTCTACTAAGTCCATATTTTTCTAATTGATTGAAAAAAGCTGAGTTACTGCCAACAATTACAAAAACAGCTGTAATTCACACACCTTACAGCATATCTTTTCCACAAGACATGGCTCAGCCGAGATGGACAATTCCCACTCTGAGTGGGCCAGCCAATCTCGGCCGACCAATATCTTTCTCCAGGGGAGATGGCTTGGCCGAGGGGTCTATGTTCTGAGGGACATGAGTTGGCCGAAGCAGGGGGATATATTGGCCAACCGGTCTGGGTATTTCGGCTGGCCATGGGAGGTGGATTGGCCGACAGGTCTGGGTATTTCGGCTGGCCATGGAGCATGGATGGGCCGACTGCACTGGGTATATCAGCTGGCCATGGAACATGGATTGGCCGACCGCACTGGGTATTTCAGCTGGCCATGGAATCGGGATTGGCCGACCGGTCTGGGTATTTCGGTTGGCCATGGAACATGGATTGGCCGATGGGTCTGGGTATTTCGGCTGGCCATGGGAGGTGGATTGGCCGACGGGTCTGGGTATTTCGGCTGGCCATGGGAGGTGGATTGGCCGACGGGTCTGGGTATTTCGGCTGGCCATGGAACATGGATTGGCCGACTGCCCTGGGTATTTCGGGTGGCCATGGAATCGGGATTGGCCGACCGGTCTGGGTATTTCGGTTGGCCATGGAACATGGATTGGCCGATGGGTCTGGGTATTTCGGCTGGCCATGGGAGGTGGATTGGCCGACGGGTCTGGGTATTTCGGCTGGCCATGGAGCATGGATGCGCCGACTGCACTGGGTATTTCAGCTGGCCATGGGAGATGGATTGGCCGACTGGTCTGGGTATTTTGGTTGGCCATGGAACATGGGTTGGCCGATGGGTCTGGGTATTTCGGCTGGCCATGGAACATGGATTGGCCAACTGCACTGGGTATGTCAGCTGGCCATGCACCATGGGTTGGCTGACTAGTCTGGGCATTTCCACTGGCCATGGAACATGGATTGGCCAACCAGTCTGGGTATTTTGGCTGGCCATGAAAGGTAGATTGAACAATGGAACTGGGTATTTTGGCTGGCCATGGAAAATGAATTGGCTGACCGCAATAGGTATTTTCACTGGCCATGGGAGGTGGATTGGCCGATCTGTATTGGTATATTGGCTGGCTATGGTGCATGAGTTGGCCAAATCTCTGGGTATATTAGCTGGCTCTAGAACTTTAGTTAGCTGAAGCGGGTGGGTATGCAGGCTGGCCCTAGGAAGGACATGGGCTAATGTTAGGGATATTCCAGTTGTACATGGAACACAAATTGACAACAGTTTGTGGTATATTGGGCTCACCATAGGACATAGTCATCATAGGTTGGCCAATCCTCGTTAGTATATTGGCCGATCACACATGGGTCACTTGCTCCTTTGAGTCTTTTGGCTGCTCATGCAACATGGGTTGGCCAATGTTATGGACACATCAGCTGCCCATGGGGTTAGCCTACACTAGGAATACATTGGCTGGTCATGGGACATGATTTAGCTGATCCTATCAAGTCTTTTGTTGGCTGTGGGCCATGGAGGGGCTGGCCTGAGATATATTGGCCAGCCATGATATGGTTGGCTGACAATCTGACTTAAGGTTTGGTTGAGGCCGATAACATTCAATACATTCATTCTAAGCCAGTCACAGCTTAACACTACAACAAGTACTGCTACTGTGAATTCACAAACACATCTGAAAGGACCAAAAGCAAGACCCCAAAGCCATTCAGTCTTGATCTCAAAGGAGGCTCTCCTCCTTCTTGATCAAGACTGACTGACAAAGAAAACACTACCAAAATCTTTGCAAACACATAACCAAAAATATGTTGACATAAACACTCATATCAACCACACTAAGAACATTACCTGGTCTCAATGTCACTAATGGGAGGCTTACAAATAATGATGAGGTTTACCTGGTCAAATTTCAATGATGCCACCAGGCCCACTACCAGTAGCTTGCCTGGCAAGGGAATCAGGGGGGTTCTCCTGCTCTTTCATTCTTGGAGGCCTGTACAGTGGCAAGCAGTACTTTCTGGGGGCCAGACACCAACAGTTGGCACGCAAAGATGCCACAATATTCATTCAAGTTGAATAGCTCAGTTCAAAAAAAGACACTGTCAGTAATGGGATAATACACATTAATCTCTCATCTGCATGCAAACACAGGAGACAGATGAGGATTTTTTGCCATCAAAGAATATTGCGATCTCCACTCAAATATTGAAATTATTTTTGTTGTTATTATAAGTCTGAAAAATATTGTAAAAAGTAAGGTTAGTATTCACACCAAAGATAGTGCAGCAAAATTTTAGATTATTTACTCTCCAGATGTTCGGGCACAAAGCCACATGCTTGAATGTCTGGAGACCAAATAGTTTAAAATTTTGCCTGCACTGTCTTCAGTGTGAATACCACTTTTAGATAACCTTATTGTTTACAACCTTTTCAGACTTATGATAACAACACAAATAATTTCAATATTTAAGTGGATATCGCAATATTCTTTGATGGCAAAAATCCTCATCTGTCTCCTGTGAAACATAACAATGAACATATCACAATAATAAAGTAGTCAGTGAAGTGATGAATATGAGGGAGGAAATCACATACCAGTTAAGACAATAACACTCCAGAATCTCTGGTTATTGCCTGGTACAATAACCAAGGATCCTATAGTGTCACCAAAGGTGGTAGTAGTAGTTGTGAGGTAAGAAGAAAATAACCATGTTTGATGGTCTTGTACTTATTTGTTCATGTGACTTAACATGTTTGTTGATCACATGTCACAAAGTGTGATGTCACGTTGGGTCGTCCAAACGTTACATCACACTTGTGACATGTCGCGTCTCATCACACTTGTGACATGTCGCGTCTCATCAATCATGTGACCTGTTGCGTCGCATTAATCATGTGACACGTGAGTGGTAATAATCATCATATTCTGAGGGCAGGAATCCTGCCCTCGGAATATGATGATTATTACCACTCACGTGTCACATGATTAATGCAACGCGACAGGTCACATGATTGATGAGATGCGACATGTCACAAGTGTGATGTAACGTTTGGACGGCCCAACGTGACATCACACTTTGTGACATGTGGTCAACAAACACGTTAAGTCACATGAACAAATAAGTACAAGCCCATCAAACACGGTTGAGATTTTCTCCTTACCTCACAACCACCACTACCACTTTTGATGACACTACAGGATCCTTGGTTATTGTACCGGGCAACAACCAGAGATTCTGTAGTGTCATAGTCTTAACTGGTAGGTGATTTCCACAGGCTTTGTTGCTCACATCTGTTCACTTCACAGGACTACTTGATTATTGTGGTATGTTCTTCTTTTTCACCGTCAGGTATCTTCTTTGGTATGTTTGCATCCAGATGAGTGATTAATTTGTATTACCCCATTACTGACAGTATCTTTTGTTGAAGTTATCTGTTCAACTTGAATGAACATTGTGGCATCTCTGCGTGCCAACTGTTGGTGTCTGGTCCTCAGAAATGAGTGCTTGTCACTGTACAGGTCTTCAGGAATGAAAGGGCGGGTGAATCCCCCTGATTTCCTTGCTGGGCAACCTACTTGTAGTGGGCCTGGTGGCATCATTGAAAGTTGACCAGGTAAGTCTCATTATTACTTTTAAGCCTTCCTTTAGTGACATTGAGACCAGGTAATATTGTTAGTTTAGTTGATTTCAGTATCCATTTTTGGTTATTTGTTCACAAAATTTTTGTTAGTATTTTCTTTGTCAGTTAGTCTTGATCAAGAAGGAGAAGAGCTCCTCCTTTGAGATCAAGACTGAATGGCGTTGGTGTCTTGCTTATTATCCTTTCAGAGGCATTTGTGACACAGTACCAGTACTTGTTGTAATGTTAAGCTGTCAATGTCTTAGAAGGAATTTATTGCATTTTATCGGTGTAAACCCTAACCCTATGTCACAAGGTCAGCGGTATCATGGCTGGCCATTATATCTCTGGCACTAGTCAATCCATGACCCACAACTAGCCAAAGACCCATTAGGAACAGCCAACCAATGTGCCATGACCAGCCAATGTATTCTGAGTGTTGGCCAATGCATATCATGTTGACAGCTGATGTAATTAGAGCTGTGGCCATCCCAATGGAGCTGGAGCTTTGGCCAACCCAGGTGCTATGGCCATGTCATATAACCAAAGATTTGGCCAACCCATGTTCAATGGCTACACCCAGTACAGTCAGCCAATCCATGTCTCATGGCCAGCCAATAAACACACAGAGGTCAGCCAATCCATGTTCCATGGCCAGCCGAAAGACCTAGCCCGGTTGGCCAATTGATGGAAATACCCAGGGCAGTCGGCCAATCCAAGTTCCATGGCCAGCCAAGATACCCATCCCAGTCGGCCAATCCACCTCCCATGGCCAGCCAAAATACCCAGACCCATCGGCCAATCCATGTTCCATGGCCAACCGAAATACCCAGACTGGTTGGCCAATCCACATTCCATGGCCAGCCGAAACACCCAGACAAGTCGGCCAATCCATGTTCCATGGCCAGCCGAAATACCCAGGGCAGTCGGCCAATCCAAGTTCCATGGCCAGCCAAAATACCCAGACAGGTCGGCCAATCCAAGTTCCATGGCCAGCCAAAATACCCAGACAGGTTGGCCAATCCAAGTTCCATGGCCAGCCAAAATACCCAGACAGGTCGGCCAATCCATGTTCCATGGCCAGCCAAGATACCCATCCCAGTCGGCCAATCCACCTCCCATGGCCAGCCGAAATACCCAGACCCATCGGCCAATCCATGTTCCATGGCCAACCGAAATACCCAGAATGGTTGGCCAATCCACATTCCATGGCCAGCCGAAACACCCAGACAAGTTGGCCAATCCATGTTCCATGGCCAGCCGAAATACCCAGGGCAGTCGGCCAATCCACATTCCATGGCCAGCCGAAACACCCAGACAAGTCGGCCAATCCATGTTCCATGGCCAGCCAAGATACCTAGCCTGGTCGGCCAATCCATGTTCCATGACCAGCCAAAATACCCAGACAGGTCGGCCAATCCAAGTTCCATGGCCAGCCAAAATACCCAGACAGGTCGGCCAATCCAAGTTCCATGGCCAGCCAAAATACCCAGACAGGTCGGCCAATCCATGTTCCATGGCCAGCCAAGATACCCAGCCCAGTCAGCCAATCCACATTCCATGGCCAGCCGAAATACCCAGGGCAGTCGGCCAATCCATGTTCCATGGCCAGCCAAGATACCCAGCCCAGTTGGCCAATCCACATTCCATGGCCAGCTGAAACACCCAGACAAGTCGGCCAATCCATGTTCCATGGCCAGCCAAGATACCTAGCCTGGTTGGCCAATCCATGTTCCATGACCAGCCAAGATACCCAGACCGGTCGGCCAATCCATCTCCCATGGCCAGCCAATATATCCCTCTGCTTCGGCCAACCCATGCTTCTCCGAACATGGAACCCTCGGCCAAGCCATCTGCCCTGGAGAAAGATATTGGTCGGCCAAGATAAGCCAGCCCACTTGAAGTGGGAATTGTCCATCTCAGCTGACCCATGTATCATGGGAAAGATACGCTGAAAGGGCTCTAATTCAATAGTACTTGTTTTTCGTCTTTTCTTCACTATGGAAGATGAACTTACAACTCGTTCTAATTTTTGTTTTTTATTTTGCAATACATTGGCTGTGGAATTTTTATGACTGACAGTGATTGGAACAGTTCCTTTTGCAGGAACAAAGTTGAGGTTTCTTAAATCTGCCTTTTGATTTTTGTTCATAGGTTTAATCAATTGCCATGGAGAGGGCTGTGCTGTGTATTGATTTAGTTGCTCTGTGGCTTTCCATGCAATAGCAGGATGAATGTTTTTTGGAACATATGACTTTCCTTTCCATTTTCTAAATTGATCAATGATAGAATTTCGCTGATCTCCCTTAACATGGTCTGGTAAAAGCCCTTTATATTTAAGTTTGGTATTCTCATCAAGCAGTTCTACTTCTCTGAATTCTTGCCTGAGATATCCAGAAGCACCACTGGTAATTACTTTAGGATCAAAGCCTTATATAATGATGGTTCCTGCTACAGTGGCACTTCTTGATAAGCAAGTATAATAGGATTGGTAGTTTCTACAACTACTGAGGTCGACTACATTGTTAGGACAAGTACGTCCTTGACATGCATAATCAGTCATTGCAAAATTAGGTAGTACCAACACTTGTTCTCTTGACAAAGATATCACATCATCATTGGGTAATGAGCACATGGTGGAAGTGACATGTTTTGTAATCGGCACCACATTTTCAGGAAGTCCTTCTATGTTAATTTTTTTGGAGGATTCAATAATTTGACAAATAAAGTGTCCAGTACAATTTGTTGTTCTGGACCTATTGCACTCTGCCAACCCACAACCATGCCCTCTGCTCCTTTGGTAATGCATCACTCTGTCACATCATTGTTTCTCAGCATCACTGGCATGCCTACACATAAGTCCAATCTTCCTGGAATATGATCAGAGGACAATGCATGTGGTTGGCTCCAAAGTAGTTTTTGGAGTGAAGGTTCCAATATCTTTGTGTCTCGAATGGGATCCAAAATTGTTGACATGTGATGAGATTTTCTTTTGCTATTGGAACTAGTAGTTTCATTCCATCTGTCTATAGAATAGAATGATGTTAATGGTCTTTTATTTTCAGCAGCAAAACATTGAATACCCAATTCATTGATTTTGTCTTTTTGTGCATTTAAAGCAGTTACAACTGATACATTCCTGAATTTCTTTTGGGCTAATTTTGGATCATTTGGACCTTTTCCTGCAACACGAGTACGAAGAAATGCAATATCATTGGGAGTACATGCTTTGGATCTCATGTTTTCCAAAGCCAGTCTCAGTTGGACATCTTCTGATTGATTGGTTTGTCTCATATTTTCACATGATATAACAACTGTTGTAATTTGATGCCAAAGAGCTTTGCCTATAGCAGCTTCCTGATTTGCTATAGTTTGACTGGAATTGATTTAGACACCAACAGTTCCAGAGTACAAAGGAGCACCACTCATAGCTGGTGGAAGTTGGCCAAAATCTCCTGCAAATATCATGTTAATGCCACCAAAGCATTCATCATAAACACCACGTGCTTTTGCACACTGAGCACTGATTTTATATATATCTCTGCAAGATAACATTGACAACTCATCAATGAAAATGTAATCCACACTGTCAAGATTGGCACGGACTTGCGCAAGGGAACAAGATGATCCTCCATGATTAATTCCAAGAATAGAGTGATATGTAGATCCATTTACAAGGGCAGCAGCATCACCAGTTGGTGCAAGAACCACAAACCCATGATTCTCGTTGTGTTTAGCAAAGAAACTAGTCAATGCTTTGATGACTTATTTTCCTGTGCCTGCCATCCCACCAAGCTACATGCATAGCTTATCAGAACTGTTAATCAAGGTAGAGTGATTGGTAATGATATGAAATGCTCTCTTTTGGTCAGTGTTCAACTTGTAATCATTGATAGTTACATCAATACGATGTAGTGAATGGCATGGGTAACCCCTGGGTAATTCCAGGGGTACCTGTACCCGTACCTGCCCTGGGGGTACGGGTTTTCAATGGGTCCCTGATTTCTGACCCTAGGGTCACCCGGGACCTGCACCTGCCGCAGGTAACCCGCAGGTCTCACCCATTTATTGCCCTGCCCATGTTACCATTTGACCTCACGACAACGGACGTGCGTCAATTGACGCAACGCCGGTGGACGCGAGGTGAAGGGGGTGGTGGTCTTCAGGTGATCTGGCCCATCGCGGACCAGTATGCGGGGAGCCTGGGATGAGTTTTGAGCCCCGGAAATGGGAGCGCGGGTGTAGCCCACACTCCTGTTGTCCTTCTTGGTGCCGTTGTCCTTCTTGGTGCCATTGTCCTTGGTGCCTACCTCGCGAACGACGTCTATGTGTCAGTCGATGCGTCATGGCACGTTCGCGAGGTATTGCAATTCAAGGATTAGCGTGGATGACGGGACGGTGTAGTAGGAGGTCACGTGATAGGATCCCACAGTTCGTAGGACTATCTAGTAGAGATTCCTGTAGTAGACACTCAGCTTATCCCACCATGATGCACCCATGACACCCAGAGTGGGCACCCCTGCCCACTCCAATGGGGACACATACCGAGAGGCTGGGCAGTGGGCGCACCATCCACCCGGCCATTGCCCTTGTTTGCAGTTGTCCACCTTATGCCCCGATCGCGTTGGTGTTGTTGGTGGTCATGGTCATGGTCGTGGTCATGGTCATGGCCATGGTCGTTATCGTTGTCACCGTCGTTGTTGCCATTGCTGTTGTCGTTCACCTGCCACCATCCTCATTTTCATCCTCATTTTCGTCCTCGTTTTGATTCGCGTAGTTGTATTTTACCTGTAAGATTCATTAGAATAATATAAAAAACTCAAATAAGAAGGAGAAACTTACCTGCTGGTGATGGTTGAGCGACGCGTTGAAGCTCGCATCAACCGCGTGACTTAAAAGTCACAGGTAACCCATCACAGGTATGGGTACAGCCACGGGTCACAAAAGTGTGACCCGGACCTGAACCCATGGCTAAACCCACAGCAAAACCCACGGGTTTACCCATACCCATGCCATTCACTAATAAGATGACGATCAGCTCTGTTTGCAGGAATAAACATATGGTTGATGTATGCTGCATCCACTATCTTGACATCATTATATTGAAAATTTGTCAATTTATCTATGGTTGCTGTCTTTGTTGGTAAATTTTTATTTTGGTCATTGATGATTTCTTTTTTCTTTGCAAGGACTGCAGCTCTCCATAATTTTGCTGATTGTACTACAGGTGGTTCTATAGGTATCAATGGTCCTATATCTGAGGTACCATCAATACAATCATTGAGCCACCCAGACCTTTTCAAAGTTCTTTCAGCTATTAGCATTTGATCCTTCCTCTTTTGTCCTTTATGGCCAAGTTTCAGAAGTATTTCTGTGTCATGATTGTCTGCATCAATATTATTGTTGAAGTCATCACCATTAACAGCTAATTCAACATTTTGCATGTCATCTAGTTCATCAAGAGCATTTGAAGTTGCCCATGAATACCTTATATCTGTAGTATTATTCTTCTGACATTTAGCAGAGAAATCATCTCTTGCATCCAAACACTCATACCGCAGACCAAAGTATTTCATGATCTCCAGCTCTCTCTTGGAAAACTCATGGTCTATGAAAGCATTATCCCATGTTTGTATTTTGAGTTCTTTGCCACTTCTCCATGGCTTGAAAAATGTTAACATTGTACAACAATAATATTCTCGATCACCACGGTCAGCCCTTGGCAAAGTGTTTGGAATAAAATTAGGAACTATGAAAGGATCATCCCCTTTCATTTTGGCATGGTGGGTAAGATGTTGTGGATGATTGGGATGTGAAGTATGATCATTTTCAATTTTCCTCAATTTATTAAGATCAACTTCATTTGTTTTATCAGTTATTTCTGTGCCTGTATTTCTATTTGAAATATCAGGTTTTGGAATTTCATCTATCTCTATGAGTATATCAATTTTTTTTCTTTCTTTCCTTGTTTATTCTCCTTTGTGATGGACCATATGCTAGAGAATACATGCTCGTAAACTACTGAGTATCACTGATAAAGTATGCAGAAGCAACGGGGAGGGCCAGCGGTGCCAGCCCAAGGGTGGGAAAGAGGCCACAAAATAAGGGTAACCTAGGGGTTATGGGTATGTAAAGTATCATTAGTGATAATACAATGAAAAATGAAAGGTGAAAAAGTGTAATAGAGTAAAGTAGAATACAACAAATCAAGACAAAAATGAGAGGGATGACATGGGCACCAATAAGCTAGGCCTAATTTTGAGGAGGATGTGTCGGGATGGGCAGGCACGGCTATTGAGTGGACTGCAAGTCTGGTATGTTGCTGAACATCTCTTTTAGTCTCCCTGTAGCATTGATGAAGTGGAATAAGGCCGGGAGATATTTCAGCACTGACAGAAGTTTCTTGATGTACCCAGCGTTGCGTCCCATCATGTGCCTAATCCTGTCACGTGCATGTTCATGGGCTGGGCATCGGACAAGGAAATGCTCAACGGTTTCATTACTTCATTGGCAACATGGGCATACCAGGGAGTCTGCGTGTTGGATTCTGTGCAGGTGGTGGTTCAGGCCAATATGTCCAGACCACAGTTGCATGAGGATGGCCGCATGTTTCTTTGGTAATGATGCTGTCATGCGTCGATATGTCGATGGTGAAAAGGTTGGGTCAACGTCATTTACTTGTACGAAGTGGGTGGAGTCACGCCAATATTCCATCGCTCGATCATGAAGCCCAGCAAGGAAAGTACATCGTACCACCATCTTGCTAAAGGGAAGTTTCTTGCGCAGGTCTGCTGGTAGTTGCTCGTTCAAAGAGACTCTGCCTCTCGCTGCATTTTTTGCCTTCACATCTGCCCACTCGTTGCCTTCCACCCCCTCATGTCCCAGCATCCATCGCAATACTAAGTTCAGGTCGTCATGTCTCTGTCTTGTCATTTCCAGTCTTTTGTGAAAAATGTTGAAGATATAGTGTGATGGCACCGGTTTTATGAGGGTCAACACATGGATCGCTGCCTGATTGTCTGTGTACATTGAGACGGTTGTAACATTGCACTCCTCCCTTATTAGCTCCAGCCCTAGGATCATGCCCACTCCCTCTCCTTCATATATGCCATGGTACCTTGCTGACCCCAGTCTATATGCCTTACTCTTCCAGCCCCTTTGTCCCCTTCTATGTAGAATGGCTGCTGCCGCACCGATCATTCCCGCAATTCCTGCCCTGTCGGTGTATACCTTAATGTCTGCATCATCCGCTCTCTCACCCTCCAAAGCCTTCTCCTTCTTTTCACTAATTTGTATTTCTGCCATAGAAATCCATTTAGGCCCTTGTCATACATTCTGTATTGTTTCCATTTTCGCTGGCTCTATATTGTAAAACCAGATGAGGTCATGTAACAGGGTTGGATGTCTTTTGACGTGACACATCCATGCATTCTTGATGGCTTTGCTTAATGGGTGCGTCGGGGGTAGCATAGCGATCCTCACCGCTGCGTGTTGTTGCACTTTCTCCACTAATAGGTGCATTGGAAGCAGATTGGCGTGCATGTCCAGGATGTCAGTCGCTGTCATTGATAGTCCCCCTGTAATCATGATAGCTGCCTTGCACTGTATGGATGCCAGTCTTCTAATGATCGCCCTTCCTCTGTCCCCTTGACTCCCTGTTCCATCTGATTTTCTTCTGCACGATGTGAGGAAAACTTCAGCAGCGTATAACATTCAGGGCACAGCAATGGCTAGATAAAGTTGCCTCATGTACTTAGCTGCTATGCCTCCTGCAACCTTCGACAGTCTGGCAAATTGTAACACCCAGTCCTGTCCCTTTTTAATTGCCGCTGCCTCCTGCTCATGCCAGTAGAGCTCACAGTTGATGAGGACACCCAGTAGTCATATGCTGGCCTTTAATTGAATTACGATGTCGCCCAGCATTATCAGATGCCTCTTGATAGGAATACATTTCCTGGGATTGGCTGGATCAGTACATTTGCATCTGGACAGGTCTAGTAATTGGAATTTTTCCAGCCCAAACTCGCAATTATGCTCCCTTGCCCACTGCAGTACTCCACCCTCTCTCTCCATCACATCCTTCAGCGTCGCGTGCATCTCATTGAAGTTTGTGCCCACCACTATCACATTCGAGTCGTCGATATATAAGATACCGGACTCCCCATCCTTCCACCTTAGCGTGTCGAGTTGACCGGCATTGTATAATATGTAGCATATCTGCGAGAATGGATCTCCTTGATCTAAGCCATTGTCGATGTCAAATGGTTCTGAAGTGAAATCATCAAATGTCAGTACAGTGTGCCGCTTCTCAAGCCATCGCTCCATCCACTCGACAATTTCCACTGGTACACCCCTCTCTCTCATATTGTGTGTTAGCCGGTCCATGCCTGAACCACGTGGCGGAATAGCCAGATCTAGCAGCGAGCTTGAAGTCTCAAAAAGTGGATCTTGGGTTGATTTGAACAAAGTTGGGATATGCGCCTGAAGCAGCAAATGTTGCCCTGAGGTAAATAGCCTCTGCTACGTGATGGAGGATTGTATTTGGAAGGGGTTGAAGGTTTGTGATGTTGAGGATGAGGGGTATTGCGATCTGGACGAGACAGGTGAGCTGTGGATCAAGGATGTAAGCGGGGCTGATTGGGTTGTCTGGGGAGGCATTTTGCTGTAGGCAATAAATGAGGAAGAGGACATCGCAAGCCCAGGTGACTTTGAGGGCAGGGACATAAGATTGCTGTTGGATATTGAGAAATGCGGTGGAAAGATTTGAGACAGAAGGAAGTGGAGAGACAAGAGAATAATATGAGCCCAGGATTTCAAATCCACAGGCTTAAGGATGGCACTGCTGGCAAAGAGGGAGGGAGATGATGAGAAAAACAAGACACATTGTTTGATTGCCTAATTTTGACATATTCATTGGTTCGAGCCATTCAGAGCCATCCAAAATGGCTTAACAGCAAAGCTGAGCATGCCAAACCATTAGCTGGTCCAACAGCTTGGCTCAGCTAAACTCCGGTTTGGCTCAATGGCTAATGGCTTTGGAGCCGAGCCATGGCAACACTAGCTGAGGGCGCATGGACCAAGACATTGTGTAGGGCTCCTCAGTATAAAAGAGTATAAACCAATGGCAACATAAATAAAATTCCACCTTCCTAGTAGGCTAGATTGCTAATCCAGACAAAAATTACTGAAATTGGCAGGCCAGATCAAAGTCCAGACAAAATCAGCCAAAATTGGCCATTTTTTATCTGGACATGAAAATCAAAATTTGAGTTTTTGTGATCTGGCCTTGGTAGATATAATCGGGGGTCCTGTTATAGAAAGGTCCAGAGACATGCGAGGTATGAAAAAGGGAGGCGATTCCCGTTTGTACTGGTACGAGTGTAGATCAAAATGGAGGCGGATTGGGACGTGTCCTTTTGGGATTTGTATGATTAGACTTTAGTAAACAATCAATTTTTAAATTCAATTAAAAACAATATATGGGGCAGCTTTCAGGGTCCTGACAGAGGGTTGACATCAAGTCACCTTACAGTGACTCTTATTCAGCATGCATGCCTTCAAAACCACTTTTCATTGGCGATACCTATGTTACCTTCATCCGTAAATGCATTGTTTTCCCTGCAGAATGCTCAGAACCGCACATCGTCGGCATGACCATCCGCACCCTCACTATGGAGGATAGCAATAGCAATAGCAAAGTTAACATCTACAATTGCGGTGTGGACTTATCTGACCTGTATGGAAGTGAATATCGAAAGATGCGCGTTTCGTCTTTCAAACAATCTGCATCTGTCTTGGGCAAATATCTGTTCTACTGGAACATGTCGCCAAAGCTGCCGTTAAATCGTTGTGTTGCTCGCATAGTCGGTGCAGATCTGAATAGGCTTGGATCCAAGCTGTTTTGGAGAGGAGATGTCATTGTGATGAAGTTTGAAACGCAGGATGACATATTCATAGATTGCCAGGATGCAGATACCTCTGCGATAAGCGAATTGGAGGAGTATTTGAGGGATGCTTACCATGAAGCGACGCTGGTGAAGGAGTTAGCCTGGGATGAGTCGGCTTGTAAGCTTTAAGACAGTGGTTCGACCTTTAATGGAACTCATCCTCTGATAGTGAGGTTTTATCCCGGTGATTGGATCACAACTTTATCTACGATGATAACTGGATATCATCCATTTTGGGGGAATGATTGGAGCAGAAAGGAAGGTATGGGATTCTCATTTGGCAAATCTGCCTGTTCTGATCGGCCACGATGAAAAGCTGAATGGATAAATGATATAAACAAGCTGAGAAAGCACAGTGGGTGTGTTTTGATGCATTTCACTGATCCTTGATGTTCAAATGAATTTCGGATGGGAGTAACAGTGCCGATTTGATCAATCTGCTTCCCCACTCGAAATGTCTTTCCGGTCTCCTGGGAAATGGATCTATGGCCATTATGAAGACCTTGGGGTCATTTTTCTCATTCAACGGTGTCATAACCGGTCCACCAATACTCCCACTCACATTGGAGCAGCAAATTTTCGAGATCTGCGCCCGAACATATCCAAAAACTTGCCCGAAACTCGTCCTTGTAGCGCGCAGGGTATGACATTGGTATGCGTCTATAACAACGTGGAGTCCTTGTCCTAATTTCTTTTCAGGATTGATCCGATTTTTTATGAAACCATGATTCTTATCGACTACCCTAAACCATTTCTGACATCCACTACCTGGAAGTCGAGATATGGACTGTTTATGGCCACAATTGATTGCAAACCACCTGAATTTTATGCCAAATATGTAAAGAACCTCTGGATAACGGCATGGGCTGATCCTGATGCTTTGGGGCGCATTTTGACCAAATGCAGCGGTGTTGAAAATCTGGTGTTATTTCCTATTCAAAGCAGTATCCATTCCTTCTTGGAGCACCCTAGCGCAGGTAGTCGCCTCCGCCGACTAATGTGCAAACTTGTGCATCTTTTCCTGCCATGGTCGGAGACGATGAATTTCAGCCATCCTATCTTTGCAAATCTTACGCACCTCCATCTGTATGACAAAGAGGAAGATTGGTCTACTTTCTCAGGATTCAAGAACCTCCTATCGCTAACGCATCTTGCCTTGGCATGCTGTCATCCAGACTCACTGGCCATTGTCATGCCGAAGCTTCCAGCCCTCAAATACGTTGCGTTATGCAGCTATAGGTCAGTCGATGGTGGACAATAATATATGCCAATGTTGTCTAAGGACAACAAGAGAGTTATGGAGTGGTACGGTATCAGAGTAGTATGGGTCGAATGCCTGACTGAAGAGGACTGGGAACGCGGAGCAAGAGGAGGGGAAGACTTTTGGGCAATAGTGGAGCGTGAGGTTTCCAGACGCCTAGCTGCAACGGTATGTGTAAGTGAACTACCAAAAAAAACAATACTCTCATCCTTACCATGAGCGTAGACATACAGAAGCACCCGTTTCTGAGGATTTTCTTTCCTATCATCACGATATCGATATTTCTGTTGATGGAGTTCCTGCATCATCAGGAAAAACCCCCATCGCTAATTATGTATAATTAGACATTGTTAGCTCAAATAAGATATAATAAGGTCTACCGAAGATTACCTGCGATTTTTTGTCCCGCCATTGTAGAGGCTCCGGGCCGTCTGGACCCGAATCCTCTTCATATCCCACATCGTCCCCGTCCATTCCCATTCATGTATCGTCGATTCCGCCCGATTCCGGTCGTTTCCATCAATTCCACTCCAGATTCCGCCTCCGGATTTGTTCCTACATGCACTGCAATGTCTCTAACGACCCGGAATCAGTACATTTATAGTCATATATCATGTATCTACGTTTCCCGTCTCCTAGTACATAGCATTCCTCCACTCCACTCCACTCCTATCAGTTACAGCCTTCGCTTGTAGTACATAGTTACTACAGCACAGGATCACTCCCAGTAGTATAAAAGATGTACCCTTATACTACAAACTATATAGAAAATACAGGTTATCGCTCCCCTTCAGTTCTATTTCTTAGTCCTCGCTTCATATCGTCTCCATATTAGTCTTCGTACTCCACCCCCTTCACTTCCCCTCTGATCCGGAACCCCGGATTCGGGTTGGATTGACTAGTCTATAGACACTAAACTCCTCTGATCACTTCTTAGCTGATCACCACTTTCGTAGATTCCCATTCGGGTCTACAACTGAACTCGCCGTCACACCGTAAGTGTTAGACGATTCAAGATGTTATTTTATATAATTTTTCAATATTAAGCTGGGCTTATTGCAAATAATGCAACCATTAGCGGCCATTATCGGCCATTATGCACTCATTATGCTCATTTCACACCTAATTACACGAAAAAATTAGTATATTATCATTAAAAAGGGTATATAAGATGTAGGGTAGTGAAAAGAAGGAACAAAGGAGTGACTTTATAAGCGGGAAAACAGAACAAAAAAGGATGGAGAGGAGACAACAGGAATATGTACAAGTGCGTGGTGGCAAAGAGTCCTATGTAGAATGAGCAGCAGAGAGATGGCGTCTGAGGGAAAGAGTAAGTATCCAAGGGGAAGAGCAAGCCCCCGACTGTTCAGAATAACACAACAGCAACATATATCAGTCGATCTCAATGTTGTGGACATCGAGGAGGGCAGTAACTTCGTCCTGAAGTTCAGAGGTGGATGGTTGCACCATGTCCCTGCTGAATGGCTCGTTGAATAGCTCATTTCGTGAAAGGAGGACTCACGAGACTATATCAAATAACTTCGCTTTAAGATGGTGATAACCATGAGGGTTATCATGCTCAATACATGTGAGAAGTGTCAGGGCATTCAGCAAGATATTACCAACTCACTTGGGATGCCTGAAAATGAGATTGCCCAACTGGCTTGGGGATAGCTGAATCAGGCTGAGATATATCCTGGCCCAACTGAGATGGTCCAGGCTGATGTTCCCAGGATATATCCTGGCCCAACTGAGATGTCCAGGCTGGTGTTCCCAGGATATATCCTGGCCCAACTCACATGGTCCAGCCTGATGTTCCCAGGATATATCCTGGCCCAACTGAGATGGTCCAGGCTGGTGTTCCCAGGATATATCCTGGCCCAACTGAGATGGTCCAGGCTGCTGTTCTCAGGATATATCCTGGCCCAACTGACATGGTCCAGCCTGATGTTCTCAGGATATATCCTGGCCCAACTGAGATGGTCCAGCCTGATGTTCCCAGGATATATCCTGGGCCAACTGAGATGGTCCAGGCTGCTGTTCTGAGGATATATCCTGGCCCAACTGACATGGTCCAGCCTGATGTTCTCAGGATATATCCTGGCCCAACTGAGATGGTCCAGCCTGATGTTCCCAGGATATATCCTGGCCCAACTGAGATGGTCCAGGCTGGTGTTCCCAGGATATATCCTGGGCCAACTGAGATGGTCCAGGCTGCTGTTCTGAGGATATATCCTGGCCCAACTGACATGGTCCAGCCTGATGTTCTCAGGATATATCCTGGCCCAACTGAGATGGTCCAGCCTGATGTTCCCAGGATATATCCTGGCCCAACTGAGATGGTCCAGGCTGCTGTTCCCAGGATATATCCTGGCACAACTGAGATGGTCCAGCCTGATGTTCCCAGGATATATCCTGGCCCAACTGAGATGGTCCAGGCTGGTGTTCCCAGGATATATCCTGGCCCAACTGAGATGGTCCAGGCTGCTGTTCTCAGGATATATCCTGGCCCAACTGAGATGGTCCAGGCTGATGTTCCCAGGATATATCCTGGCCCAACTGAGATGGTCCAGGCTGGTGTTCCCAGGATATATCCTGGGCCAACTGAGATGGTCCAGGCTGATGTTCTCAGGATATATCCTGGCCCAACTGACATGGTCCAGCCTGGTGTTCCCAGGATATATCCTGGCCCAACTGACATGGTCCAGGCTGGTGCTTTTAGGATATATCCTGGGCCAGCTGAAATGGTCCAGGCTGATGTTTTCAGGTATATATATACCCTCCTAATTATCTTCCTAATTATAACAATGTTGGTAACATCAATGTTCAATTTATGCTGTCAATCCAATACTTTTCTTCTTTTATTCATATATATATATTCATACTTCAATGTCCTCCTCAGCATCTTCCACCTCCAAGTATGGCTTGCTTGTCTTCTTCTTGATGGCAGTTTGCCTCTGCTTATCTAAAGCATGCAACTTCTGTCTGACCTGTGATGGTTGTTTTCCTTCCTCTTGCAATGTGAACCAGTAATGATAAAGCCCATTAGCACATCAGTTTGTAAAGTGTGATGGCTTCTTGATAAGGATGTCCCTGTTCTGAGGAATAGATCTTGACTCAAAAAACTTGTGAGGATCTTCTTCAATATCCTTCCAGTGTGCAGTGGAAGTTTCACTATATAAGGCTGCAAACAGGATTATTATTCTGACAGTATTTTCAGAACCTATCCCAAACCAATTTGACAAAGTTACAGATCACCATCCACACAACCACAGGATCAGCTTCAACTCCCTTCTCAGGCAGATATGGATATTTTTCATCATCACAATTTATGACAGCCCTGGGTGACAGCTTGGAACTTTCATCTTCTTTCTGAATGTTTGCTTACATGGAATACCTTGATAAAATACCTTTGCAAAATGACTGGGCAAATTCACACCACTCATCATAAAAGTCACTATCCTTCCATTTAGAAAAATGCCTTGAGAATTTAGCCATTGAATCACCATTATCCTTCTCAACATGACTTTCTGACTCCTGGAAATCTCCTACTTTCTTCTTATTTGATTGGGATTGTTAAACCAATTGGCAATTTTCTACTGAAGATTAATACATCAGCATGCAAAGAAGCATTATCAAAATGGCACAAACCTTGTCAAGAATGTCATTGTCATCAGGTGAAAGTGGTTTTGTTGGCTCTCTTCCTCTCCTTTTGAAGCTGGTGCAACTCTTTGATGTTCAAAGTTTTTTCTTTTTCATTGTTTGTGGTAGAGACATATTTGTTATAGTGAGCTTTGAGTGAGCTTTGAGTATTGCCTGAATTTCCCAGGCTATTGTTTGTGTGGTATGTAGTAGATTAGAGAGTGAGAGTGAGGTAAGAGAGATCAGATAGGCTAAAGTGAACTTCAGAAAGCTGAACCAAATATTCTTCAAGATTGATAGTGGAGTAACTCAGCCCAAACCCGTGACCCGGCAATTTCCTGAGTGACGTGGCTAATTCCCACGTCAAAAATCACATGTTTACGATCATGTGATGGTTCAATTTTATTTAAAAACCCCGAAACCTTCGTGTTTTGCCTTCAGTGCTCTTCCACTTCCACTTCACGCACCCCGGCAGAGAGAGCCGAATTTCTCTGCTAGATGCCAGGGCACCGAAGTCCTGGTGAGGGTGCAGCTTGTGGATAGTTGCAGGCATTCATTTCTTGACATGTCACCAGTGGGGGGGATGGCCTCTCCACTATTCCTTGGGCATGGGTCCAGGGTGGGTGACTTCAAGGGTTCTATAGTAATGTAGTTGTAGTTTTTTTCTCGAAGCATGTATTCAAACTTGAGAGATATTATATATATAGCCCCATCATTTCCAGCACTGTATGGACACATGATGGCATACTCCACAAGAAGTCAGCCATCTCCATTGGATGTTAGGGCCGTCGTCGTTGCAGTCACGGTTGGATGTCAGTGGGGCCCCCACCCAGTCAGACAGCCTACATACCTCGCGAAGCCGGCACACACATCAATTGATGTAGCGGCGTGTTTCGCGGGGTGTTAGTGGCCCTGCAGGGGGACATTGTGTTGGTGGGGCCGTCGTCGTCGTCGTTGGGCGTTGGCAGCCCTGTTGGGCGTTGCTGGGGCCGTCGTCGTCGTCGTCGTCAGGCATTGGCGGCCCTGTTGGGCATTGCTGGGGCCGTCCTCGTCCTCGTTGGGCGTTGGCGGCCCTGTTGGGCGTTGCTGGGGCCGTCGTCGTCATCGTTGGGCGTTGGCGGCCCTGTTGGATGCGGCGTTGGGCGTTGATGGGGTGGCCGTCATGGTTGGCAGCCCTGTTGGGCATGGTGGGGCCGTCGTTGTTGTTGTTCGTCGTTGGCGGCCCTGTTGGTGTGGGGTTGGGCATTAGTGGGGTGGCCGTCGTCGTTGGCGGTCCTGTTGGGCGTGGTGGGGCCGTCGTCGTCATCGTTGGGCGTTGGCGGCCCTGTTGGATGCGACGTTGGGCGTTGTGGGGTGGCCGTTGTCGTTGACGGCCCTGTTGGTGTGGGGTTGGGCGTTAGTGGGGTTGCCGTCGTCGTTTGCGGCCCTGTTGGGCGTGGTGGGGCCGTTGTCATTGTTGTTGGGGGCTCCGTTGGGCATAGTGGGGCCGTCTTCGTCATTGTTGGGCGTTGGCGGCCCTGTTGGGCGTTGCTGGGGCCATTGTTGCGTTGGCGGCCCTGTTGGATATGGCGTTGGATACGGCATTGGGCGTTGGTGAGATGGCTGTCGTCGTTGGGGCCCTGTTGGTGTGGTTTGGGCTTGGAGGGTCGTCGTCGTCGTCGTTGGGCGTTGGCGGCCCTGTTGCGTGTTGGTGGGGCCGTCCTCGTCACCATCGGGCGTTGGTGGCCCTGTTGGATGCGGTGTTGGGCGTTGGTGGGGTGGTCGTTGTTGTTGGCAGCCCTGTTGGGCGTGGTGGGGCCGTGGTTGTTGTTGCTGGGCGTTGGTGTGCTTCAGGGCATTGGTTGGGTCGTCGTCCTCAGTCCAGCGGCCCTGTTGTGGTTTTGGGTGTGGGTGAGGCCGTTGGTGACATTGTTGCGCGAGAACCTAGGTGAGAGTAGTCAGTAACATAGAAAAAACCCAACTCGTACCTTTGTGCAGGTAAGCCGGATTGCTCACGTTACAGCCGTTTTCAGCGAGTATTGGAAACACGATTTCTAAATGGTGGCTGTGCATTTCTGAATAAGGAAGCTGCCGAGAACCCGAGGTTTGATGAGCATATTACATAAGATAGATGTCATCCATATATGGCTACACCACATGACTTAGCGTGACAGACAGTAAAATGACAATAGATAATGGTTAAGAACAATAGAAAAACAGATGTTGCAGAGAAAGATTTAGAGGGCACCTCAAAAGGTGTTGGTGTATTTAAAACCATGATTTTCTATCAGGTGAAGGAGGAGATAAGCATTCAGTTCCAATGTTACACAGCACGTCACAAAGCATCACACCCGCTTCTCTTGAGTAAATTACTGACCTCCTCCTTCACCTGATAGAAAATCATGGTTTTAAATACACCAACACCTTTTGAGGTGCCCTCTAAATCTTTCTCTGCAACATCTGTTTTTCTATTGTCCTTAACCATTATCTATTGTCATTTTACTGTCTGTCACGCTAAGTCATGTGGTGTAGCCATATATGGATGACATCTATCTTATGTAATATGCTCATCAAACCTCGGGTTCTCGGCAGCTTCCTTATTCAGAAATGCACAGCCACCATTTAGAAATCGTGTTTCCAATACTCGCTGAAAACGGCTGTAAACGTTAAAGAACAAAAAAGGATGTAATAAAATATTATTACCGTTTTCAAAAGTCACGACCTTTTGAAAAATAAATCTTTTAAAGAGGAGAACCCAATCAAACATAAGATCTCATGAAATAATGCACCAATTGACATGGTTTGGAGAGAAAGTTTTTCTACTCCCTGAAAGCTATCTTTCTGTCTATTTACATTTTTAAAATCTTTGATGTGTAGAGAGTTACAGGTGAATTGTCATTTTCAGTGACTCCAACTTGTACAATGAATATCTCCCCAACCAATGCTTGGATTGACATGGTTGTGGAGAGAAACTTGTTTTATGTTGCAAGGGCTACAAGGGCCCATACTGTGTTTTTCTGTATTTTGAAAATTTGAAGGAGCAGTACACAAAAATGCCCTCTGCATAAATAACATTACAGTGATCTGCTAAAGTCCAAAATACAGAAAAACATGGTATGGGCCCTTGTAGCCCTTGCAAAATAAAACAAGTTTCTCTCCACAACCATGTCAATCCAAGCATTGGTTGGGGAGATATTCATTGTACAAGTTGGAGTCACTGAAAATGACAATTCACCTGTAACTCTCTACACATCAAAGATTTTAAAAATGTAAATAGACAGAAAGATAGCTTTCAGGGAGTAGAAAAACTTTCTCTCCAAACCATGTCAATTGGTGCATTATTCCATAAGTTCTTATGTTTGATTGGGTTCTCTTCATTAAAAGATTTATTTTTTAAAAGGTTGTGACTTTTGAAAACAGCATATTATAACTTACAACTAGGAAGGTGGAGGTAAATGAGAACGAATGAGTGGAGTTGTTGAAATTTGGGTGGTCCATTGGAGGCCACCTCATTGCAAACCTGTCATGGTTCTGCAACTCCAAATTCGCTTCTCTCACTCACTTTTTGACTCTGTCTACTACAATGCCTATCACCACAGCTACTACTGCAAGCAAGAAAGCCATTGCACTGGCACCTCAATTTCAACTCACAAAGGACCTTGGCAATAATAAGACTTGAGTTCCCTTTCAACGAATTGGATGACAACCAAGCTGTTCCCCAAATAGCCAGTCTGCCAGTGCAGCCCTTTCCACTGCAACCTAGGGGGGATAAGGAGCCATTGAATATTATAGGCAGTAATTCCTGTACTAATTGCCTTTTCCAGTGGTGTTGCTCTTGTGGCAATGGTGGTGAAGTATTTTGCTGTGCCTATTGCCCAAGGGTCCTTGGCAGGGACAATTGTATCACACTTTCTGCAAGCTCTGGATTTATTTTGAAGAAGGATACCTGTATTATTTGCCCTAAATGCCATGTAAAATATGACCAGCAAATGAAGAACAAAACACCAACACCATACACAGTAAGTAAAAAATGTGAAGCATTTATCCTTCAACTGGCTTCTTTTGAGGGAATTGTTATGGGGGATGAGATTTGGAATGGAACTCAAGCAAAGTTGGGGAATCTTGTCATTCGGGGAGCATGGTGTTCTGTTCATACTTCATCAATTGCTATTCTCAATTTCTGCTTGCCTGATATTCCAGAAGGGGGAGATCCAGCATTTATGGTATACCGTTATCTTCATGCTTATTTTCCAGAGCAGAAGGACCAGCATCTGAAATATTTTGACATTGACTTCTCTTTTGATCCATCCAGCTCTGCTTCTATTGGAGCTCAAGAGAGAAAAGTTTAGAAAGTATTATTGGCCTTGCTCAAGTAAGTTTTAAAATAAATCCTGTCAGCTTTTCTGCTGATATGAATAAAGGAATGATTGCAAATGCATTATTGTGTTTCTTCACACTCAATCTGATCCAGACACTGGACTGCTACACCACCAAGTGGACCATGGAGCATCACTGACAATTCCCGTTTGTGTGTTTGAATCTTAACCAACTTGCATCATCATCATGACTTTCTTCCATGCCAAAAAACAAGTTCAAAAGACACAAAGGAACGATGGTTGAGACAGTATATGTCAAAAAGACCACTTCTAGAGGTGAAGTCAAAATATTGGCCAAAAAGAAACCCAAATTCTCCTCTCTACAAGAGAATAATCACAACCAATTATTACAGAACAGATATATATACCAGTAGAAGAGCCAGAAGAACCTCAAGCTTCACAAACTTCAAAAGGAAAGATATATTCAATTTCTGTTACATGTTCAAATTAAAGTCTATTGAATCAAATAACAGTCAGAATGATTATCTTCAAGAATGGAAGAACAGATGTACTTGGCCAAACTGATGGAGTTAAGCTCCACCAGTAAACAGCTCATGCATCAAGTATCAGAAGTGTTCAGGACTGTACAAATGTCTTGATTGTTGGCTTGGTCAATGACTGCTTCAAAGATTGTTGTCTTCAGGTATACCAACACCCTGTCATAAAATCCAATATTGGACTGGCCAAGTTTTTGATCTTGCTGATCTGGGAGAGTTGGGACTCATGATGAATCTTGGACATGATGGAAATCTGTACCCCCAACACTGAACATCACAATGCTGGGAGAATGTAGAAGCCAAGGATGTGTAGGCTGATGAAGCTGACTATGTAATGGCAGAAGATGTGGATAATGTTTCTCCAACTAGGAGAACATCTGTGGCTTTTGTGGAGACCTCTGGAATTTATCAATGGAATGTTGATTGGTGCCAATACTCAACTACAGCTCCTCATGACATACAGCTTTTGAACATCCAGCAACATCATAACCCTAACCACTACTGCATATACATTTCCGGTTCTTGATCAATTCTACATTGATGTGATGGAGTGCTAGACTTCTGCTTTCAACTTGTACTGAAAGCTTAGGAGATCGACAAACAACAATTACGCACATTTGATACCAGTAAAAAGAAATTTCAAATTAAAATTCAAACATAAAGGAAATCTTGTCATAGGATCATTATTGTGAATTAATGTGTGTGTCAAGGCAATGGAGAAACTTGCTTTGATCTGAAATGTGCTGGCTTGGCACATGACCCCACAATTGTCTACAAAGATGGTGGTCTTGCAGTTTTTTGTGGCCCGGGATATATCCTGACAATATTGGCCTGGACCATCCCAGCTGGGCCAGGATATATCTTGATAGCACCAACCTAGACCATCTCAATTGGTGCAGGATATATCTTGATGACACCAGCCTAGACCATCTTAGTTGGGCCAGGATATATCCTGACAATGTCAGCCTGGACCATCCCAGCTGGGCCAGGATATATCCTGGGAACACCAGCCTGGACCATCTCAGTTGGCCCAGGATATATTCTGGGAACACCAGCCTGGACCATCTCAGTTGGCCCAAGATATATCCTGAGAACATCAGCCTGGACATGTCAATTGGGCCAGGATATATCCTGGGAACACCAGCCTGGACCATCTCAGTTGGCCCAGGATATATCCTGGAAACATCAGGCTGGACCATGTCAGTTGGGCCAGGATATATCTCAGCCTGATTCAGCTATCCCCAAGCCAGTTGGGCAATCTCATTTTCAGGCTAGTGTTGCCGCGACTCGACTAGTCAATAGTCGACTAGGAAAGTCGCGACTTCAACTAGACTATTCATTACAATTTCATATAGTTGTAGTCGGTAGTCACGACTACCGACTACAGTCAACTTCAGTCGCGGCTCAGTCGGGGTTCTCACTACAAAAATGCTAACGATCTATATATCCCCGTCATCTCCCTCACCCATGGCTGCAATCAGCACATCAAATGCTTGGTCCTTGTCCCCCTCAAACAATGCACCCAACAAATCCACCTCCTCCTCCTCTACATCCATCATGCTGGCCTCATTGACTGCCCACCCAGTCATGAAGTCAAGTCGAGATTTCTTGAGGCCGAATTTGAGCATTTGAAGGGCCTCCATGAGGAGGGGATGGATGCGGTTGCGTTTGTGTGTGTCAGTCTCGGCACTGGATGAGAAAACACGCTCACTCGGGACAGATGACGCTTGAATAGGTAGATAGTCCATTGCAATAGAATAAATTGTCGGCAAGGTTGAATCGGACATGGACCAGAATTGAAGAAGGTTCGTCCCTGGCTTCGAGAGTGGGCCTTTGACATAGGACTCGTATTCTTCGTTGACCGTTGCCAACTCTCCTGATTCTTCGGCTGTTTCGAACATGTCGTCGAGGCCATATTGCGAGTCAAGTGTTTGCCATGCCTCAACGGAAGCGACGGCCGGCCTAGTGGGTAAGACTTCATCGGGGGCTACAGGTTTGGATTTGTCTCGGTACTGCTGCATGAGGTCAAGGAAGGTGGTTTCGGCTTTCTCGAACCAGTCTGCGGCCCAGTGTTTCTTGATCCAAGATGTGCGGACTGCCGGGTTGATGATCATTGCGACGATGTAGGCATCTGTTCGGTCCATCCGCTCATAGTATTTGAGCGCCCATTTCAGGCCTTCGTCGATGAATGGTTTGAGGCGGGGAATCTTCTCGGCGAGCTGCTCCCAAGACGACATGAACATTTCAAAGGCTGGGATGGAGCCAGACAGAATCGGTGTGGTTTCCTTCGACATTGTTTGTTGGGCTGCATGGGGCACAGCTAGGATTGCCTCGATGTCCTGAAGGGTATTCCACTCAACGTCTGTGAGACGGAGCGTTTGAAGATCCTTGTTGACAGGGCTTGCGAGGAAGGAATCGATGGCAGGCCGCAAAATGCGAAGACGATTGATCATGTAGTAGATTGAATCCCACCTCGTCTTGACATCGCGAAGTAGTTGTAGGAGAGGGACCGTTATCGCACGGCCATCCGGAAGTGTGAAGTGGGCCCTGCTGTTGCCCTCAATGATGATGGATTTGAAGTGCTCACGGCGTTGACCAGAAGATCGAACTTTGCGAACTACTACACGACCGAGTGCAATTGGGTCACGCTTGATGGCCTCCTCAAATGTTTGAGCACCAGGCTCATGCGGACGGTCCGCAGCAACGAAGGTCTCCACGGGATCAACGAGTGCGGTGTTGGTGAAGCCTTCAACGAGGTGCTGGCAACATATGTTGATGATGTGCGCGAAGCACATGATCCGATTCTCAACGGCACAGAAATCGATGTCGCGGGCCTTGAGGAGGCCTTCCAGCGCTACAACGAAGGTGTCATTGTTGCTCGCGTTGTCGAGGGTAAACCAACCAATGAGGGTTGTGATACCGGCACGGTCAAGCAGTTGCAGGATGATGGCGGCGAGGTTGGCGCCATCATGTTTGCCAGTGACGTTGTGAAACGCGATCAGTGCGGTCTTGAGTTCCAGCTGATTGCTGCGCTTGTTGCAGGCAATCCAATGGGCGGTAATGCAGAGGTATGAGCGAAGATTCTTGTCAGACCAGAGGTCCGCGGTAAAGCTAACCTTCCCTACAGCGTCGGCGAGTTCGAGCCGCAGGGCCTTGAAGTGGGACTCCCAGGCTGCAATGATTGCCTCACGCAACTTGGTGCGGTGGGGGATGTCTTTGTCTTGAAGGTCGGAACGAAGGAGGAGGAGGAGATCTCGAAACTCCCGACACTCAATGACATTGATTGATTGATCATCCGCAACGACGAAGTTGATCAAAGCGTGAAGGAGGGCGGCACGAGTGAAGGTGGGACGGCCGGATGATGATATGTCTTGAAGGTTAGAGTCGAGGGTAGATTGTCTGAGGCTAGCAGTTTCCTCACGGATCTTCCGCTTCGGCAACTGCATCAACCAGCCATTCTCCTTGCAGGCTTTGACGTACTCGTCCTCATGGTACTTCTCGAGGTGGACACGGAGATTGGGGTTAGCTGTGGCAGGGGCAAAGGTATAGTTGATGTTGAGGGCGAGGAACTTCAGATCGGCGGATCGGCGTGCCCTGTAGGTAGATAATTAGTGTACAGAAATCAATAGAAAGGGGGAAGACACTCACTGACAGGCCTTACATATCGTTCGGATCTTCTCCTTGATACTCCCCTTCGTGAAGAAGTGCCAGATATCGTGTGCAGCCGTTTTGAATCGGACCGAGCCTACGAGGTCGTTGACGGATGCGGGCTGACTGGGCCCAGTAGCGGCAGTAGCAGATGGGGCTGCTGACTCTGACGGGGCTGCTGACTCTGACAGGGCTGCTGACTGCGTAGGAGCGGGAGATGGTTGACGTTTCTTGGCCTTCTTCTTGGCACGCTCGGCCTTCTTCATCGCGGCTTGCTTTTTGGCACGCGTAAGGGCAGGGAGTTCAGATGATGAGGTAGCCAGAGATGAGGCATTTCCCGAGGACTTGGAGGACCCATCGTCGCTGTCCTTGCGACGACTTCGTTTGGTCATGTCACGAACGAGATTGTTGAAGAAAGAAAAAAAAAACGTGGTCCGGACTTAGCCGCCAGCTATCGACTTGACCGAATCGGGTAGTCGTAGTCATAGTCGGTGTCATAGTCATAGTCGAGTCGGTTATCAACTCAGCTATGACCGACTACAACTATGACTACTAGTCGACTACTAGTCATAGTTGCGGTAACACTATTTCAGGCATCCCAAGTGAGTTGGTAATATCTTGCTGAATCTGGTGGAAGTGTGATATGAGCCTTGTAGACACTTGCGAAAGTGTTCACTGAGAATTCAATCCGTTGGTGATGACCACTCCGCCATTCGGAGAGAGCTGCATACACCTGTGAGAGCGGGTGAGCAATCAGAGTCCACAGAGCAATGTACTTACAGCTGTTGCAGCTGATGCTATCATTGCATCCGGGAGCTCCCTGTCTGTATACTCTTCTGTTGACGGCTCAAACTGCTCGCTATGGGCACTCATGACGCCGGCATGGCGAGTCATATAAAAAACTGAAATGTTGGATGTGATGGCGGGGTGTTGGTAAGGGCGTCATGTTTCTACTTTCCTGTTCTATAGAAATTTGAGTGAAATATGATATGAATTGTACTTGTTGATCATTTCACCTTCCCGTCACATGGGTATATGTACTGCATTTTGCTTAGATACCACTCCACCTCCTCAGCACAGCTGGCACGTAGGTTGAAGTGAGGGATGACAGTTTGCTCAGCGTTAGATTTAAGATTGTTCCGGAAAGTAGGGACTCACGCGTCGAGCTGTTGTAGTCAGTAGTCAGCAAGCAAGGTTCATGGTTGTGCTGACATACAAGCTTTCCCAGAATTGGGCTGTAATTTTTGTCATCACACAAGTGATCCTGGACACTAGCGAAGTGCGTGGCAGCAGCTTGACTCCCTTTTTTCTTCAGTTTGCTAGCTGCTGCTATAAGGACAATTTGTTGCCAGGCAGCCCGGGTAGTAGATGCAGGATAGAAGTCAATAAAAGAGAGTTTGCCTAGAAGAAACGGCAGAGCCTTGCGGACGATGGCCCTGACTTCATGGGTCTGAGCTGTGAGATTGTAATCACCAGAATAACTGAGAACTAGGTTTGTGTAAAATGGCCACGTAGCTCGAGCACCAACTTGAGGTTCTTTGTTGTTTATGTCGAGGACCTTGGGCAGAGTGCCATGAATGTCATCTACCATCTTTTGGACCTGTTGGTCGACATTGTCGATGGTCACAGGGTCCCAGGATGAGTACGATGTTGATCCTGTTATGAATAGCAACATACCTGATTCTCCTTTCTGTGTCTTGCCGCAGTATTAGTCTGAGGAATGGTCAGATGATCAGGAGCCCAATGTCAATGTGTACGGACTGATGTCACCTTTGCCAGGTACCCAGGCAACTTCTGATTGCTGAATGATTGCAAGTTTTTGTCGTGGGAGGCACCATCACTTCTCGCACTTGAGGTTGAGTGCGTCTGCTGCATTTTGCGAGGAATGGGGGCCAATACAGGCATTTCGGGATTGGACTTGGGATGCTGTTTTGAGGTTGCATGGGGATCACGAGCTGGACCCTTCAAACTCTTGTCCATCCGAATCCACATTGGTCGCTGCCATCAAAATACTGATGAGATTGCATCAGTGGTCATCCAAGTGCTCGTGGTGACTTTGACACTTACTTCCGATGCTAGTTTTCGAGATAATGCTAGACCATCCTGACTTGCCAGGAGTTCTGGGTCATCGTCTTCAATTTCTTCATCAAGACAGGAATCCCACTCTGATTCAGAAGCGCCACTGTTCCAAGTTTGGACTTCCTCCAAGGGCACACTGGCATTAGCCGGTTGGCAGCCATTGTGGTCACCTGTTCATTCCATCATAAAGTCAGTAGTTCCTGTGTTGCACCTGAAGCTAGTCATGTAGCTCACCGGTGGCTTGGTCCTTTGATGACAGGTGTCCTTCCTCGATGTCACTCTCTCCAGCTGAGTTTTCAGATGAGGCAAGCCCATCTATGTTGAGTATAGGCAGATGGTGGTCTAGTTGAAGCAACATGCTAGTGTGTCAAAAGTATCATTGCTTGACACTTACCATCCGGTAGTTTCTTGCCTGTCGGGCATTGAATATTTTAAATAATGACCAATGAGAACGTGGGAGAGACCCTCACCTCCACGTTGACCTTTTACCTTCGACTGCGGTGGGGCAACTGATAAGGCCTCAGCTGTCTTGCGGGGCACCCTGCCTTTGGGTGCGGCATTCTGCCAGCCTGACAAAGGTGAGTATGTACAAGGTATCTGCAAAAGAGATATACTCACGGGCATCGCTCAGGGCCTTCGTCTTTGCAACACAAGGTGCTAGACAAGAACACCACAAGCAAGGAAGTATTCAGGCAAAGTGAGTCATGAGTCATTCATAGTGCAATTTGTTCACTCACCAATGTTTGTCACAGTTACTTCGTCCAGCCGGCGCTTTTTCCTGCCAGGAACTTCAAGTTCAGAATTGACGTCCGACTGTTCAAGTTCACGGGTGCCTTCAGCAACCTCAGGCTGCTGATGCGAAGGCCCTTCCTCTTCTTCGCTCAACATGGTTGGAGCCTTTCGTCGGCCTCTTGCCATAGTGAATTCAAATATAAAGGAGTGTGGTGTTTCAATGGGTGAGTGGGGTGTTTTTTTCTCCGAAATGGCTGAACCCGAATTACCCTTCTGTCTTTTATACTAGAGCTCAGCTGTGGACAAGTTAGGTAAAGTGTTTATATTTTTTTTGTCGGACATTCTGAGTTGCAACCACTAGGCTGAAACAAGTTTTGGCAGATGCTGCTAAACAACAACACGCCTGAACCGGCACCCATATTTTACATGGTTGGTTCCACCCCAAGCGGTATGTGTACTTTCTGTCTATTATCGTCTTTTAGCATTGCTCTAATGTTTTTTTAAATACTTTCTTGGCCTCTAGTGATATCTTCTACACTTGCGACACCACGAAGGCAGTGTGCCGATGACAACTTACACAAATTGACCCTGACCAATTTTGGCGCTCGGTATCCTTTTTCTCTGTACTGGTACAGCTACTATTTCCCGCTTGTCCTGCTGGCGACTTATTTCTTTATTATCTACAGCATCTCTTCTTGCCAGCTCCATACCCATCACCCTCACATTCCCCAGCCTCATAAAATTGCTCATCCCGATATTGTCACTTACTCCTGGCCCATCTAGGCATTTTCCCACCTCCTGAAGTAAGTTATATGCCAGTAATCAATTCTGCACAACTTCAATATTTCCTTTCTTAGGTTTCAGTTTCACCCCAATTTCCCGGCATTTTGCAAACTTCCCTCATCCTCTCCAAGTGCATGCCATGGCTCTGTTCTGTGCCAGTTGCCACCAAAGCTTTTCCTACACCAGCTACACTCTCCATGGACAGCACACGTCAAAGCCGGGATGTAGAGAAGCCTACCACAGGTCTATCATTGATCAAATGCTCGATGACTTTGAAAGGCTCCCGGACACCAATTCGGCACCAGGCGAATGCGATGGGTTGAACCAAATGAGTGACTAAGGTGCTCCACTGGAGGGAGATTTTGATGAGTTCGATCATGAGCAGCTGTATTATCCACCCAACATTGATGGAGAAATCGACACCGACACACCAATCATCAATCCTCATTTTGAAACCAACTCTGATTATTCAGACATTGACACTCATTCCAACACTGACACCGATTCGGACGTTGATGTTTATTCAGATGGGGATTACCTTGACGCCAGAGTTTCAGGGCCATTGGACGATGTTGAGATTCATGCATTAAATGCTGAACCCCAATTCCCAGATGGCGACAGTCCTCAGCCTGAGAATGAGCCTGTTCAACAAAATATGCCACACAATTCTGAAAACTTCATCGAACTATTCACAATCGGCCAAGCAGGAGCCCCAGTTGATGGTTGCGATGTCCGTACAAACGTACAGTATCAGGACAAGCTCAGCAATCCTGGCAACCTATATGAACCATTTACTTCCAAGCTTGACTGGGAATTTGCTCAGTGGGCAAAACTTCGGGGCACCAGCTCAACAGCTATCACGGAACTTTTGAGCATCGAGGGAGTAGGTGTTAGCTTGTTACCTGATGTCTAAACCATGCACTTATGCTGTCTAGATCCAAGAGCGACTTCAGCTCTCATATAAAAATTCTTGCAAGCTGAACAAAATCGTCAATGACAAGTTACCCAATCGGCCTCGCTTCATTTGTGAAGAAGTCACTGTTGCCGAATGTACATATGAGATCTATCGTCGGGATATTATAGAGTGTATCAGAGCATTGTTTGGTGATCCCGAATTCAGTCAACACCTCATCTTTGCGCCCAAGCGACACTATTAAGATCGAAGCAAAAAATCTCACGTTTATTATGAGATGCATACCGCCGAGTGGTGGTGGGAAACACAGGTTAGGGTCACCAAGTTTGCGGATGCCTTTAGCAATTCATCATTTGAATGGCATACCTAGAAAGTCCTTGAACATCGTAAACCTGGTGCTACGATAGTGCCTTTGATCCTCTCTACGGACAAGACTCAAGTAACACAGTTCCATAACAAGAGTGCCTATCCTGTATACCTAACAATTGGCAACATCCCGAAAGCAATTCGTCGAAAACCTTCCCAACGAGCCCAAATCCTCATCGCCTACCTTCCTACCACCAAACTGGACCACATCACTAACAAGGATAGTCGACATTGAATGCTTGCAAACCTTTTCCACTCATGCATGGGCCGAGTTTTAGCACCACTTGAGCATGCTGGAGTGCATGGCACCATCATGTCCAGTGGTGATGGCATAAGGCATCGGGTCCACCAAATCATTGCAGCATATTCTGTGGATTATCAGGATCAAACACTTGTAACAGGTGTCAAAAACGGACAGTTCCCGAAATGTGATACCCCGAACAACCAGATGGGCAGTAATGACATTCCACTTATACCGCGTGATCTCAACCGGATTCTTGAGGCACTTGCCCTAGCAGATGATGATCCATCCCAATTCACTTGTGCCTGTGCTGAAGCAGGCGTGAAACCCATATATTCCCCATTCTGGGTGAGTCTCCCATTCCTGAACATTTTTGAATCAATCACGCCTGACATCCTCCACCAATTGTTGCAAGGCATCATCAGGCACATTGTAGCATGGCTTAAATCTGTTTTCGATCATATGGAGCTTGATGCACGATGCAAATGTCTTCTGCCCAATGACACTTTTCAAACGGCATCTGTGGATTATCCAAAGTGACTGGAAAAGAACACAACGAGATTGGCCGCATACTCCTTGGCATTCTCATCAACCTCCCTAACAATCAGGATACATGTCATCTCGTCGGTGCTGTTCGAGCAATTCTGGATTTCCACTATATTGCTCAGTACCCTGTGCAGACAACTGAAACACTGGCATCTCTGGATGAAGCTCTTGATCGCTTTCATGCAAACAAGAGTGTTTTTATTGACCTAGGCACGCGCGAGGTGTTCAATATTCCCAAACTTCATTTTCTCCGTCACTACTCAAGATCAATCAAGCTTTTCGGAACCACCGACAACTACAACACTCAGACCACCGAGTGCTTGCACATTGATTATGCAAAGGAGGCCTATCGAGCAACTAACACCAAAGACGAGTATCCTCAAATGACACTTTGGCTGGAACGCAAAGAGAAAATTCTTCGCCATGCCAGTTACATCTTGTGGTGATTGACTAATAATTCCACCAGTATCAGAGCTCAGCAATCCCCCAGACTTGAACTCGATAGATATGTGAAGATGCCAAAACATCCCTCCATCAAGTCCGTTTCCCTTGAATCCCTTGTTGCTGACTATGGCGCGACTTACATCCATGATGCATTGGCTTGATTTGTTGTTGCCACCAACCACCCTGGATCGACATCATGCCAGGTTGAGGATGCCACACTTGACACATTCCTGCCGTTCCGTGCCCTACCCGTTTACCACAAAATGAAGTTTGTCAGTGAGCTTGAAGGGGACTCAATTATTGTTGATTCAATCCATGCACAACCTGCTCAAAAGAAGAAGCGTTGCAATCGCACAGTTGCACCTCGCTTTGACACCGGCATTGTGAATGTGGGAGGCGGTCAAGGAGTTGGCGTACAAGGTGATGAATCCCACACCAGAACCTTGTCATACTGACCTAACTCAAATTTGGTAGGATATCATGTTGTGCAAGTTCAGGTGGTTTTTAAAATCCCCGATAGAGCCATCAAGCAACTTTTTCTTCCTCATTGCCGACCCCCTCAACATCTTGTGTATGTAGAATGGTTTTCACCCTTCCCCAGAACCCCAGAACCAGATCGCCTCATGTACAAACTCACTCAGACCATTCGCAATGGTCAACGTCTTGCCAGCATTCTCCCGGTCCAAAGCTTTAGGAGGAGTGTGCATCTATTCCCAAAGTCTGGCCCTTCCATCCCACGGTACTGGGCTTCTGACACAGTCTTGGATGAAAGCCCCACATTTTTTGTTAATCCGTTCAGCGATAGACATGCATATGTCACCATCCATTAGTTTTGCCCCACCCACCACACATCTCCCAACCCTATCCCAAGCTATCAAACTGTGACATGAAATGTGAGTCTTTCTTACAGTGGCAATTATTCGTACCCAAATCTAACCAATTGCGGCACTAGTGCGCCCTTGTCTTCCATGAATCTCCACACCAACTCTCACACCCCAATCTGGTGCTACCTCCCACCAATGGCGACACCCTCAAACCTGTCATGATGTCTTCTCGCAAAGCTCCCAAGCCCCTTCCATCTGGGAATTCACGGTTCGCGTCACATGGCAACTGGAACCCCGATCCCTCGAACTGAGGAATGGGCTTCTGGGTGTCAATGCACACAAACAACGTCACAAATAAGATATCGTGCTCACCGTTTTTGCCCCCCACAGTGCTGCAACAGCGATTGATGGTGCTGGGGACCCGAGGCAATCGCTTTCAAGGGCTGACTTCCCACTCAACAGCCACCCTTGATGACACCCGCCAGCATCGACAGCAGCAGAGCTTCTCTGCCTGTGCCTGCCCCGCGATCTCCCCAATCTCATTAATGGAGTCTTCATTGTTCTGCTGGCATGCATCTTCGTCGGCTTGACCTCAATCCTCCTCCTCGTGTCTCTGCGCCCCTATGCCAGCCACTTCAAGACGAGCATCTGCTCCAGTGGGCGCCGTGAGGACCTTATGATAGCTGACGGACAGGCGTCGTCCCCCAAACCCACCTCAAGTCCAGAACCAGCCAGCCCCCCGTTGGCAGAAGAAGCATCGCAGTGTGTTGGCGGGGCCAATTCGCTCCCATTTCCAGGTCGAGTGGGGGCCGACGGACAATTTGAAGTGAGCCCGCTGCCGCTGTGAGTGTCCGCTTTTTTGTCTTTTGCCTGAAAGGGTTTTGCTTGCGATCATCCCGTGATAGGCTGACACTGTAAGTTCAGGCTCGGCCAACCGAAACGAATTCTAAAGGAGTGGTGCCGCAACTTCAAGCTCCCAACACTCCATGTAGGACAATTATAATGTTACGTGAGAATTTCACCTGTCCACATTAAAATGTAGCCACTGTCCCTCTCGCGCCCGTAGCCATTATAATGTAGATATCCATATATGGAGTAGTAATGACAGTATTATAATGCTGTGTGGCACTGGGACATTGGGTGACTTCCCATGGCAATTTCTTTATGTTTCTCAATAAAATGCTACATTACCGGGAGCAAGGCAAGGGGTTTATGGAAATAAGCTAATCGCTCATGCATCCCATACCATTAAATAATTATTTACAATGATTTTACCGGTTAAGCCTGTCTTGATTCACACCAGGCCTCGGGCCCAGCGAGCATGGCCTGGAACAATACTTATGCCTTCAGCTCCTGCTCGATGCTGAGACAGACGATATTGAGGATGATCTCCAGGCGCAGCTCGCCTTCGCAGCTTCTATCATGTATGTGGGTGCAGTGGAAGCATGACTCATCCGATCTGAGATTCGACACCCCAACCGACTCTATTTCTGTCGTCCCCAGCTCCTCCCCAATCCCCGTGCCAATACACCATGGGTGCAGTTGTGCCTTAGCTGCAGTGACAGGGCCTACATCACCACCATGGGTTTCAATGTCGCATGCTTTAACCGGATCATCACAGAGGGCTTTGGGCAAGCTTGGAATGAGACACCGATCCCACACAATGACACCAAAGGGGAGGCCTCCACCCACCCCGGCTCACGATCACTGGATGCTGAGGGCGCCTTGGGCCTTGTTCTTCATTATCTCAACTCCACCATGCGAGAAGTAAGCCTCCAACAGATTTTTGCCCTCGGTGCCCACTGTGGTGTCTCGCTACCTCTTCTTTGCTATGAATATACTACTACAAACCCTCCGTACCATCCCTGATGCCAGAATCTGCTGGTTCAACAAGTTATCCCAATTCCAGGCGCACAATGATCTTGTCCATGAGTGCCATCCGCTGCTCACAGGTGCATTTGCAAGCATCAATGGACTCAACCCACCGGTCCAGACATCTAGCGATGTTGACATCAAAAATGCCACATATAATGGTTGGCTCTCAGAACATTTTATTAGTTCTGTCCTTGTTTTTGCACCCAGTGGTATGTGTTCATCAAAAGCGCCACTGTGGGTCTATCTAATGGTCATCTAGGTCTAATTATTGCTGTGCATGTCAATGCTCCAGGGAGCTGGCATGACTCCTGTGTTGCATGGCCCATCTATCTCAAGCTCCAAGATAGAACACCTGCTGGATTTTACTTGGTTGCAGACACAGCGTTTCCCCAGGGTACAAATCAGATCGCAGGACGAATTCGCGCCCCTCTCAAGAGTGGTGATCGTGTCCCAGGAACACGCACTGAGGTCCAAGCTATGATGGATTTTGATCGTCAGCTTCTGTCATACAGACAGACAGCAGAATGGGGGAATCGAACACTGCAGGGTTCTTTTGGGTGGCTGCGGATACCCCTGGAGGTCAAACATGCCAAGAAGTGAGCAGATCTCTTGGAGATCTGCTTGCATCTCCACAACCTTCGATGTTGTCGTGTCAGCTTCAATCAGATCCGGAGTGTCTATGTGTCTCACTGGCATTCTGGGTGGGAAGCAGAGGAGGTGTGGAATGCATTTGAGGCCCTGCTGTTCTCAGATCAATGGAAGATGGACCGGGTGTCACAATTTCATACTGTAGCTAACTATGAGTGATTTTTTATGTCGTGTTGCCCTCTGTATTTAATATCAAGGAGTGCCACAATGGTGGCATTCACTAATCACTTTATTTCGAGACTGTAGGGACAGTGAGGGCCAGATTGGCACCAGAGGTAAGTACATATCAAGTAAGGACAGTGGGGGTAGCAAGCCAAAAGGTCAAGTAAGGATGGTGGGGTATCATGGCAAATAGTCAAGTAAGGACGGTGGGGAGGTCGGGGCATGCACACAACCAGTAGCTAGCAATGGAAAAAAAAAAGGGAGTATTACCTGGGCCTCAGATCAGGAGCAGCACGATGTTCTCGTCATTGACTTTGACAATGTGTGCACAGGTAGGGCTCAGCTTCATGGTGATCCTGTCACCTATCATGTTCTGAGTAGAATTAGCAGAGACGTGCATGTTGAGTGTGCATGCACTCAGCAGGAGAGATCGTGAGGGGCAAGCTGCCTCTTGTTTGCAGACAGGGTTGGCTTCAATGGTCATGGGCTTGGATTTGATGGTCACAGGCTCGGATTTGATGATCGGGGCTTCTGTTTTGATGATCACAGGTGACTGCAGGGAGTCATTGGTGTGAGAATAGGGTGCGAGGGTTTCATGAAAGGCATATTTGCGCTTCAATGAACGACTGGCCATAGGACCCTTGGGCTGGACCTCAACAATCTCCACATCACTGTCATCACTCGGTGCAACGTCGGAAACCCACGTCACGGAACTGCCACCATCACCATAGTGGACCTCATTCCGGAATATCTTCCGCGGCTTCTGGACGGCAACTCCTTGGTTCCTGTTGTGCACACGATCACGCAGCTGCAGCTCAAGCTTGAACTGCAGCAACTCGCGTGCATGGTCAGCTTCATACACTTGGCCCTGAGGTGTGTTCATCTGGGTGCGAAGAGATTCCACGAGAGTCTGTGCGTCGCGCTCCCTCTGCGCCATTGCAAACATATGTGTACTCTCAAATGCACAGTGGGTTCGCCCTTGATCACATAACTCCTGAGCAGCCAGATCGAATGCGTGGGACATCTTTTCCACAAGCTCCAAGCCATTCCCTCCATGTCCATTGCACCACACCGGGGGCAGCTCCTTGACACTGCGAATGACTGCAACCTTGAGTCGGATGCGAACGGATGCTATGTCCTCACAACTGAGCATGGCATCTTCATGATCCAGATCCTCATCGTCCTCACCATCAACATCATCAAAGTCTGCGTCACTAAGGTCTCGGGTTGCCGCCCTCTCATTGACCAGTTCAGTTCCTCAATAAAATGAGCACGATCCACATGGGGAGGGCAGACACCACGGCCCATGGGCTTTGTAGTTTTCACAAGCTACAGACATAGTTTGTCAATGTCCTTGTTGTACCATAACCGATTCACATACCTGTTTAAACTTTGTCTCAAGAGACTTCAGTCCGCGCTCTGGTCGGGAGTGTCTGTGAGCCCATTGAGAAAAATTATGATGCACAACTTTCCATCCACGCTGCCCAAGGGGAAGCTCAGCTTCTGTATAATCCAAGAGTGTCTCCATGTCATCCAGTGTATAGTTGCCAGCTCCATGAGGCCTGCCACACTTTGTTCCATGGGGTTCCAGTTCAGGATCAGTGGGAGCCTGATGCCTTGCCCTCGGATTAGGCTGAGGTTGTTGCTTCGTCGGGAGCATTGGGAGAGTTCGCTTATATGCTGCTGTGTAACCTGGAAGGCGAACGAGGTCGCATGCATGAAGTTCCTCATCCTCGTTGCCATTTGCAAGCATGCGCATGTTGCACGGATATGGTTCGGCGGGTGCCGCCAGGACACCACTGAGGTCAGCTCCCATCAGAGGTGTGTTTAGGGTGTATTCATTGTGCTGGGGGGGGTTCCAACATGAAATTAGTTTGGGAACAAACCAAAGTTAGACTCACATAGGGAACAGCAGGCAGGGAGGCAGTTTCACCAAACAAATGATGCGGGGTATCTTGTGGCACAGATGCCTAGTCTCCTGTATCAGCATGGGATCCCACATGACTTTGCAAGCTCACCGAGGGAAAGGTGACTGGTGGAGGACCACTATATGGGATCCAGCAGGAAAATGGATCTTGTAGGAACTCGGGATTGGGCTTGCGAGCGCTCTCCCGAGTGTCATCAGAAGGCAAGGATGGCAGTTTGGTGTAGACTGACATTGGCAGGGAGGGTGCAATCAGGTGTATTAAGAGGAAAGCTGGGAACAAAGTAAAACGAGGCCAGGATGGTTTTTTATACCCGGATGTGACAGGGGCTGTCGGTGAGCTAACGTGAAGGGTGCAACTGACCAACATATTGCAGGCCCAGGCATGCATGATCACCCAGGCAGTTTGGTGCAAGGTATGTTCCCCTTTCGTGATATGGTGCCAGCTGCATAATGGTATGGACAGCATCGTCAGAGCTGCGGGAAAAAGCCTGCATGGGCATGGGCTCACCTTGTAGACTGCAGCCACCCAATCATTCTGAAAACAAGGTAAAACTTGGTCATCATTGTGGAGTCCCTTATCATTCAATGAGATCGGTGGCAAAGTGGTGTCTTGAAGTGGATGAATCGGGCATCAGACGCAATATTGGTGAAGATGATAAAGGCTGCAAGCTAATTCAGGACGCACATTAGCCACAACCAGATGAAGGGGGATGACCTTTGGGGAGATGAATAAGATTGGGGGCTGGCAAGCAGCACGATGTAAGGAGGGAGTGCAGCGTCTTGAAGTGGACGAATTGGGCGCCAGACGCAATATTGGTGAAGATGATAAAGGCTGTAAGCTAATTCAGGGCACGCATTAGCCACAACCAGGTGACCTTTGGGGAGACAAATGAGATTGGAGGCTGGAAGGCAGCAGAAGGTAAGGAGGGGGAGCCCAATGTAGAGGGGAGTGATCAGAAGTGGACAAGAGAATAAATGTATTATCTGTCAGGAGGGGGTACCCCCCTCATTTAGAGGCATGGTTTGTAGACAGCTGAATCTGGTCTATGATTTATAGCGGTGTAGAGATTGATATCTCTCTGCATGCGTATTCTCTTATTTTCTATTGTTACAGTTCTTATCTTCTTTACAATCTCACTTCACCATTTCTTCACCACATTCCATTTATAGATATTATACAGTACCTATATAGTGGCTTGTGTACATAGTTACAAATAAGAAAGAGTTTTGGGTTTCTATCCCATTGACAGTACTCGCAAACACGAATCCGCGCCTACCCAGGCTGCGTTCACCACAGCGGGACCCCATCCAACCCAACAGGTTGGCTGAATTTCCTTTTACAAACATTTTTACAACAAATCTACGTTACAAAGTTGCATAAAGGGCTACAGGAAGTCATCCATTATAATGCATCACAACCATGCCCATTATAATTCCGACTGCAATATTATGATGACATTACATAATTCAATATTCAATATTCATTTTTTGAAACATTTTTACAAAAATTGTCAAACAAAATGATTTATTTCACATAACTAATTATAAAAGACTACAAATACTTTATCTATGCTATACCTTAAAATTTTTACAAGTCACCCAAACACAATTTTGAGAAGGGGAAAACATGAAGCTCGACAATGAGAAGAGACTGTATTTATATTCTCAATCATGTGATGTTGTTGATCAAGGTCATGTTGGTCGTTGTAGATGCGGGTTCTTGGTGGCTTCAGAACTATATAAAGAAATAATCCTAACCAGTGGGTGTCAGCGTGGAAGTGACTGGATAAATCAGTGTCGGGAATAGTAGTAAAAGGAAGGGAATGTTAGTAAAAGTAAAGCCGCCACGTAAAACTGGACTAATAACAATGAATCCGGCGATGAACAGAGTGAAAACGGACAAATAATAAAGAACCCGACGATGTTGACGATGTTGGGTATGGCGGGTCGGGTCGGGTCAGGTCGGAAATGATGAACAAATATACGGGAACAGTGATAAAGACAATGAGGTGAATTATAAAAAGCTAAGGGTCTACGTGGATGAGCATTTGAAGGGATTAAAAGGATTCTGACTATGAGGGAAACGGGGACTAATGGTATCTTTTTTTGTACGGTCGTTGGGGACCATTTTTATAGTACAGGAGTGTGTAGCTACTTTTGGACATGTCTATTTCGGCCGATAGATACTACAAAGAAAAGATGGAATGGGGATGTGGAAAGGGGGGTTGCAAAGCGATGAAGACAGGAATATGGAGGGGAAAACGAATATGCAAGAAAAAGATCTAAAAGGTCCTACATATCTCCGAAAGGACGAGGGGATGCATAAATAAGGTAAATCCGAAGTCGGGGATTGAGTCTGAAGAGATCCATCTCCTGGAATTGGAACTCCGAGGCGTTTGAGGCTGCCGGATTTAGCCCAAAAGCGGCCATCACAAAGCGGCATGTGTCAGGTTATGTCGGTCACGTCACGTCATGTCACATCACGTCACGTCGGGTTACGTCGGGTTCGAATGCGAGTTGAATAGAGGCATCGGGTTCGTCCGGATTCGTGATATATCGAGGATATGGACTCAGAGGGACGTTGACCCTCTACATCGTGTTTCTCAATCAACAACATCACATGATTGAGAATATAAATACAGCCTCTTCTCATTGTCGAGCTTCATGTTTTCCCCTTCTCAAAATTGTGTTTGGGTGACTTGTAAAAATTTTAAGGTATAGCATAGATAAAGTATTTGTAGTCTTTTATGATTAGTTATGTGAAATAAATCATTTTGTTTGACAATTTTTGTAAAAATGTTTCAAAAAATGAATATTGAATATTGAATAATGTAATCTCATCATAATATTGCAGTCAGAATTATAATGGCACGATTGTGATGCATTATAATGTCCCAGCCACACAGCATTATAATACTATCATTACTACTCCATATATGGATATCTACATTATAATGGCTATGGGTGCGAGAGGGACAGTGGCTACATTTTAACGCGGACAGCTGAAATTCTCACACAACATTATAATTATCCTACATGGATGCCTCAAGCTCCTGATCTCAGGCAATGTAGTCACCCTGCAGCAGCACCTGCAGGCCTTCAGCACTGACTGAAATGAATGGGACAGGTGTGTTTTTCTCAATCAAGTGACATCCTGGCTTTCCATCAAGCTCACCCGCACTTGCATGTAGTTTAATTCCCAGTGCATAAAGGGCCAAGGCCTGGTGTTAAAAAATCTCAAAGCAAGCAGTCGACTCGGCATCGTGAGGCCCTTCTTGGCCACAGCATCCCTGACAAGAATGGCAAGGTCCTCCATGCGCTCCCAATGGAGCGCTCAAGGGATACTCAAATGGCTGAGCAAAGGCAGCAGCTAATCCCATGGGTAAATCTGCCTCCTCATTCTCTTGTGATGATGCACTGATCTTTTGCTGTTGATTGTAGGCCAAGAGGGCGGTCACCCTGTTTTCATACAGATCAGCAGCCGAACGCGAACAATTTCGCTGGCTGGCATTGAACTTGGTATGCAACTTGTGACCCATGTATGCGATGTCCGTTATTGCAGACTGCCTATGCTCTCCATCCACCACCTCAACCACCTGAGCCCATGCCAACAGTGGTTCCAGCTGGCAGACCTGCAGTGGGTGCTGTCCTGCGCTGTGCAGTCTTATCCTGACCCCCTTTGGATACAGAGTACCACTGACCTTCATGATTTGCTCCAGCAAACGCAGTCGCAGCTGACCACCATAATGACACATCAACCACAACCCACTCTTCTCTGCTGCGAGCGAAGTCACAGACCACTCTGCACCGCCGGTTCAGCCTCACATCATGGCATTTCCTGGCGAAACCCATTGGCCTTTGTCAGCCACATCTGGCAAGAGCACCCAGATCTCAATCTCGGCCCCATCTTGGATTCCAACTGTCAACTCGTCCTTGGTGATAGACATATCGTCGAGTTCACCTTGGAGTTGGTACCTGATCCCCCAGCTGTCTCTTTCGCCAATGATATACCAAGCCTCAAGGGTGTGTGGGATGATGCCTCATCACATTGGGGTGGGATGTCTCCTCTCGTGATTGGTGGCCACCCCATCCCTCTGGTCTACTGGCTGCAAGTCTACTGGTATGGGAAGAAGGATCAATGGAAGGGAACCAAATCCAAGTGGATGAAATGGAAGGTCAGTGGTTTTCTCCAACATGTTCCACAGACTGACAACATGCACATGGCTCTCAGGATGTCATGCTCTGATGGTGTCAGCACAGTCCAGAACATTTCTGGACTGAGTTTAGCCATGAGAATGGCACTCATATGACCTTCACAAGCATCACTCATCATCTTCAACAGCAGCGGCTGACTACTGATGAGTTGATTGCTGAACAGGCCAAAGCTGAGTATGCGGACAGGTTCTCTGAGTTGTTCCAGTATCACCGTGGTAATCAAGTGCTCACCATGACCAAGCCAGCATCCATCTCTAAACGTTACCATGAACTACATAAAGCTAGCTAGTCTCTTCCTGTAATCTAGCCATGCTCCAGTAATGTTTATTGTTATGAGAAAATGCAGGACTTAGAATATTATTACAGTGTTTAAGCACAATTACAGGACCTGCCACATGCATAGCATTTGACAGCTGGAAGGTGAGCTGGATTGAAAAAGTCCTCTCTTGGAGGTGTTGGATCATAATTCCATGAGATCAGATACTTGACAATGGTCAAGTTTGTGAAGTCTGCTCCATCCTCCCCAGTCACAAATCTGGTGTAATGGCCACCAACATTCTGATGCCAAGTATTGGCAACCACTACACCTGAATGAGTGAGTCCCATATGGATGAGGATCAATACCAATATCAATCAGGTTGTTCCTGAACAGCTCAAGGAACTGTTCTGAGGCCTGCTCATTGTTGTCAACTCATCTGTTCTATGAGAATAAGGCAGAGAGATAGTGACAAAACATTGGCTGGTTTGCAGTTGCAACACAATCCCCTGATGCAATCTTGTGAAAGATATAGCCCTGTTGAATCTGGGACTCAGCCAACCATTCAGCCAGAGCTCGAACTGGGCACAGATGAGCTTCTGCCTCAGGTAGTGCATGGAGAGGGAAAGGCTTGACATCAGTATGCTGTTCACAAGGTCACAGGCACCACCAGCACCAAGGAGGGGAGACCAGGTCACCACCCCCAGCTAACACCTCACAAACATGCAACTGGGCATCAATTGACATTGGGGCTATGTTCATGAGGTTACAGGGAGGTGGGTGCCTCACCAGTGCCAGGTGATACCCATGTGCCACACTATACCAGTGTAGGGATCTGCACAGGTAACCCTCAGGTATTTCCCATGGACCTGTACCCAACCAGAGAAATATCCATACTCATGATTGCAGGTATGGTTAGATGGCAGGCCTGTTTTTTTGGCTGATGGGTCGGTGGGTATTCAGCAGGTTGTGGGTAGCCTGATGACCCTGGATATTGAAGTAATAATAATAATATGGTTTAAAAAATAAATAGAGGGTGGGGAAAAGTGCCCCACCCTGCCTTGCCCCATCCTCCATGTTGCTGCCACTGCCATTTGCATTGGCAGTGGTAACTGTGTTGGATGGTGGTGGTTTGGATGACATTGGTGTTGGTGTTGGTATGGGCATTGCACCTGGCCACTACATTGAACTAAAAAGTTTTAGAGTAACTGTTCAAGCATGTGTTCAACAACCATTATTGGAAATGTCAGGTCGGTCTGAGGGGTAGTGTGACATGTGACAGGTGAATCCAAATTGGTACAGTACTATGTGTATAACCTATCTAGATATGAATAATGCATCTTGCAAAGTGATGAATAAATAACTAGTATGAAAGTATACAACATTGGTAGTAATTATTCTTAAAGTATGGGAGACATCTGATGGGTCTGCCATGGAATTATTAAAATTTTGACTCAAATGCTCGAAACAGTGGTGTCCAACACCGTCAATGAAACCATCCCAGAACATTGTGTGTGTGAGAAAATGTTGCACATTCACTGATACGTTGAAGACAGACCATTGGAAATTTCCTTCGTCCCCCCAATCTCACTCTCCCCATCCCATATATATATATATATCCCTCTTGCTCTTCCCATTCCTGTCCCCATTCCCATTCACCTGTCCCCAGCTCAATTCACATGTCTCCAACACTGCTCCCCATCCTCATGTCCCTGTCCCAATTTCCATTCCACAGTCCCCATCCCATGTCTCTGTCTCTGTTCCCATTCCTCCATTCCCCATTCCCATTCTCCTTTCCCCATTCCCACCCCCCTCTCCCTCTCCCTCTCACATCCCCATCCTGCTCTCCCCAACCCCAACCCAATTTCCCTGTCCCCAATTCCATTCCCCCCCTCTCTCCCTATCCCCATCTCCAGCCCCATCTCTATTCCACTGTCCCCATCCCCATCCCAATCCCCATCCCCATCCCCAATCCCCTATCCCAATCCCAATCCCTCCTCTCTCTCTCCCTGTCCATTCCCATCCCCATCATATCTACAGTCTTCTTGAAATGTTTCAGTTCCAAACCAGAAAATTTGGTATAAGTATTTGTCCCAAATAACCTCACCATTGGATCTAAATAACCTGCATAACCTGCAATAAGTTGTGTAAGATCAAATTATTTCTGTAATATCTTATTATACATGATTAGGAATGGGGGTTTTTCCTGATGATGTTTTCAATGACCTTGTCCTTGAAGAGCTTTCTAGTTTGATCCCATTCCTCGGGTTGTTTGTGGTGCGATTGTATGATCAAGGCACTTGCCAATGGTGTAGTAAGTTTCTGTAGGGCGGCCTTGACAGCCTTTTTAGTGGTCTTGATCAATTGAAACAATATGGAATTTTCTGTCCATGGATTAACATGGTTATAGAGGGAAAGTTGTACTATTTCTTAAGGGCTATCCATTCTTATGATTGCATTTGGACAATATTTAGTGTTTGGTTACTTGTGTAAACAAAAGGTAAGCTGGTACTTTATGACACCTGAAATGATATTGTCAAATTATGGCATCAAATGAGCTCCTATGAAAAGGATTGTAGGGAGAAATTTGTTCATTTTTTCAAGGGCTCAAAGTACATATACCATGTTATTCTATATTTTCATCCTTTGAGCTCATAATCATGATTCTTGTTGCATTTCAAGCCCAGTGAAAACCCCATCTTGAAAGATCCAATTAGATACTTGTATTTATTTAATTTCTATTTACATACAGTAAAATATAGTATTTTATTGCACTTGTGTACTCCTTGATGAGATACAAGCCAATGGGGGCATAATCGATGAGTATGAGGATTTCCTTTCAGGATCAGAGTATCTCCAGGCATGTCAAATCAGAGACCATGACACCAATTTGTTCTTATCCCTCGATGGTGCCTAACTCTTCTGGAACAAAGTATCCAACTTTTAGCTTCACATTTGGGGTATCTATGATGTTGCGCCCACTATGAGGTACAAAAGGGCTAGCATACCCATTGGAGGATTTATTCCTGGGCCAATGCCTCCTCAGAATTTTGACTCGTTTCTCTACCCCAGCCTTCACCACCTTTCTGCCCTTCAATGAGAAGGTTTCCATGTGTGGCATGCACATGATGGTAGGGTACATGATTAAAACCCTTTTTTTTGGCAATTGGTGGTGCTGATGGACCTGGTGCTACCCACATGCAGGCTTGTTGGCCATATGGGCTACCATGGGTGCAGGACATATCATGAAGGGGCAGCAACTCCCTAAGGAAAATACCTACTATACTTCCCACCTCAAACCTCTTGATTTTGTACTCAAAGGAAGTGACCATGCTGATTACCCATTTGAACAGATGCCCATGTCAGCACCCAGTGGCTACCTTGGGAATCTCAACTTCCTCATTACATCCAGAGGCATGGCTCAATACACCAAGCACTGGTGTGACACAGGCATCAGCAAGCCTGCATATTCTTCAGTCTTCCTTCCCCTCAAATGATCTGCATCCCAATCTGTTTTGCTCCCAATATCATGCACATCCTTGCCCTCAATGTCACTGAACTCGTAGTGTATTGCACGGGTAGAGGTAAACCCACGGGTTTTGCCACGGGTATAGCCTCGGGTACAGGTACAGGTACAGATTACCCGCCAGCTTTTTTTAAGCCCTGGATCATCCAAAATTGTCAAGTATTGGGCTAGATATGCTCAAAATATCTTATTGGAGTATTTTGAGCATATCTAGCTCAATACTTGACCATTTTGGACGATCTGGGGCTTAAAATGACAGGTAAAACCCGTGGGTATTGTACCCATGTGTCCAATGGGTGCGGGTATGGGTACAGCCAAAAATACCCAGGGGTTACCCATGCAATACACTAATTATTCTGCAAGGAATGTTGTTGAATCTCCCACCAGGGAGATCCATTCCACAAAGTTGAATCATGGAATGGAAGCTGCTTCACCCCATCTTCATTACATGACATTGGATTTTGCTTGCATATGGGTCATGGTGGTGATCCATGTCCCTCCAATTCTGATGTAGATGTCTGGGAGGATGTTGGCGAAGACTCATGTTCAATGTCACAGAATCAGCTGCTGGTCGACATGAACCAGGAAGAGGATGATAACAACTCGGATGACAGTGTACTGGTTATGGTTGATATGTCCAGAGTCCACTGGCACCGTGTTTGGTTGTGTCATTGTCCATCAAAAGATGAGTGTCAATGGCAACTGTTCAAGATGGGGCTCTTTCCAGCAACATTCAAACATCCTCACTTAGCATTTACCTTTCAAGTGTTGGATTACTTTCATATTGATCAGGTTGAACGTAAAACTTCTGTGAACAATTTCTACTCAAAACTGTGCCAGCTTACCAATAATGCCTTTCTTCACACTGTATCAGTGAGTCTCCATCTTCAAGGCTGTATTTATGGATGGTGACAGTGGAATGGCCCTGTCAAATAGGACCACTATAGAGAGCTCATGAGAGTCTCACAGCAATGGCATGACATCAAAGTACAGAAATGGTTTGGTTATAGCCATGACACCAACAAAGAACCAGGCAACAGTGACCTTGCTTTCCTCTGCCCAGCGTGCCTGCAGCCAGGCATCAACCTCTCTGATGACTGGAAGGAATTGCCTAACCCATCAGTAAAATAGGCCTGCCAATTTTTATTGAAATTAACATTTTCACAAGTGGTTGTATCGGAGAAGCCTGGTGGTCAATGGAAATATCACTGCAGAACACATGCATATGAGGAATCTGAGTGATGATGTGCAGCTTACAAATGGGACTGGGTATTTTGTGGAAAGAGCTCCCTACAAAGAGCACATCAAGGAAGCAGTTGAGGTCAAACAGGTACAAAATTTATTTGTTGTGGTCTTGTCAATAGTGATGCCGAAGTTCGGTTCAGAACTGATCCGAACCCGGTTTGAACTGCGAACCGAACCAGAAGTTCAGTTCTGGTTCAGCCATTTGGCTGAACCGAACCGCTGGTTCAGTTTGCGGTTCTGGCACTGACATGCGGTTCAAACCATGTTCAAACGTAGTTCAAACCACGTTCAAACGTGGTTCAAACCGCGAACTGTAATATATATTTACCTATGTAGATACTCATTTAGATACTCAATTTTTCGCAATTTTTTGTATGCAGTCACATGAACTTAGGTCATGTGACCTTAAACATACATGCGCAAGACTTCAATTTCAACTCAACACTAACGTTACTCAACAACCACGGTAAGTAATGGCTTCATTTCATAATTTACTGACATTTTTTTACATAGAACAGCCCCCTGTGGCCCACCTTGACCGCATAAAGGTGCCTGCGGTCAACTCCACCCAACAACCTCCCTTGCGTTGGAACACGAGTCAGAGTGAATTGATGTGACGGCGAGTTCTGTTGTAGACCTGGAATGGGAATCTACGAAAGTGGTGATCAGCTAAGAAGTGATCAGAGGAGTAAAGTCTTTCTGTAGTGTCTAGTCAATCCAACCCGAATCCAGGGTTCTGGATCAGAGGGGAAGTGAAGGGAGTGGAGTACGAAGACTAATATGGAGACGATACAAAGCGAGGACTAAGAAATAGAACTGAAGGGATGTAATATGATAGGATGCAATGTGATATGGTTGTAGTATAAGGGTACATCTTTTATACTACTGCGAGTGATCCTGTGCTGTAGTAACTATGTACTACAACTGAAGGCTGTAACTGATAGGAGTGGAGTGGAGTGGAGGAATGCTATGTACTAGGGAGATGGGAAACGTAGATACATGATATATGACTATATGCGTAGTGATTCCGGGTCGTTAGGGACATTGCAATGCATGTAGGAATGAATCCGGAGGCGGAATCCGGAGCGGAATCGACAGAGAGGACCGGAATCGGGCGGAATCGACGATACGTGAATGGGAATGGACGGGGATGAAGTGGGATATGAAGAGGATTCGGGTCCAGATGGCCTGGAGCCTCTACATCGATGGCAGCAGCAGCAGCAGCAGCAGCAGCAATGGCAGTGGCAACACCACCAATGCCACCACCCCGACGACAATGACGATGATGGCCAAATGACCCCCAGTGACAGCAACTGCAACCGCAACAGCAACAGCAGCAGCAGCAATGGCAATGGCAACAGCAGTGGCAGCAGCGGCAGCGGCAATGGCAATTGCAGCAGCAGCAGCAGCGGCAATGGCAACTGCAGCAGCAGCAGTGGCAATGGCAACAGCAGCAGCAGCAGCAGAGCAACACCGGTGGCAGCAGCAACCTGCTGCCTCCAATGCTGATGATCGCGACCACTGCTGCCTCCACCACGACTTACAACACCAACACCAACACAACAACAACAACAACAACAACAACAATGTTCCCCCAATGGACACCAACAGCCCGACCAATGATGGCCCCACATTCAACAACGATGGCAATGAGGATGGCCCCCCATCTACCTCACAAGGGTGACAACCACGTCAATTGATGCGCGTCTGGCCCGTGTGAGGTATGTGGTGCCCCAAGTCATGGAAACCGGCGGGTTAAGGGTCATGGCCTCACATGAGGCACCCCCATCTACCTTGCGAGGGTGACAGCCACGTCTGGCCTGTGTGAGGTATTTGGAGGATGGTTCGCGGTTCGAACCACATGTGAATGCAGACCAAACGCCTTGAAACCGTTCGACGCAGTTCCGGTTCCGGTTTGCCATTTGGCTGAACCAAACTGCCGGTTCCAGTTCTGGTTTTTCAAAAATAGTGAAAAACCGGACCGAACTGAACTTCGGCAACACTACTTGTCAAACTTGCATTAGAAACCATCATGTTCCAAGCACAGAGCAGTCTCCCAGAGCAATGCAAATAACAAGAACCTGGAATGCACAGGTTTGTTCCTGTGCCTGTGCAATGCATGGATGCTTCATTCCACACAGCATGGTGGATTTTCAGAAGGGTGAAAGGTAACAATGTTAGATTAGAGTGTCCTTGAGGTGACCTGAAATCCTTGTCAGGCAAATGAACATAGATTACTCAATAATGCGAAGCCCTCAAGTACAACACTGAAGGAATACAGCTAGCTCTCTTGTTCTATGATGTGGTATGTGAGTGGGTGATGAATTTTGGGAGACGTGTGAAGCAGAGTAGTTTTTTGGATGCACCTACCATGGAATTGATCTTTGGTATTGGAAAATTCCATTTATATGCTCACAAGGATGACTGCTTTCTAAAATTCTCACCCAACTTTATTTGTGGTGCTGGGCAGCTGGATGGAGAACAGATGGAAACTCTGTGGGTGATCATCGACTTGATCTCACACATCACAAATTACATGACAAAGGCTCACCAGCAGGAGATTTTGGATGACATGATGAGACATTCAAACTGGAAAAAGTTGGTTGGAATGAGTAAGCAACAACCATCATCATTCTCCTGGTTTGATACTCATCCTCTGAATAGTAAAAATGTTGATAGCAAAGCATAAAACAGCCATCAGGGTCAAATAAGAAAGCAAGGAGGCATATGAAGATTTATCCAGTTCATTGGATCCTGCATTGATGAAAAAGTGGAGTGAAAGCCAAAATTTTACTGAATCACAGCATGGGGATGCATTGAAAATTTATCAAGTTGCTTTGAAGCCAGGTCAGTGATATTTTCTCCCACTAGCAGTGATGCAAACTAGTGTTGGGGAAGTTTGGTCTCAGACCAATCCCAACCCAGTTTAGACTGAACCAAAACTGCTGGTCTTGGTTTTGGTTTGGGAATTTCCAGCAGACACCAAACCATTCAGTTTCGGTTTGGGAGATTTGGTGACAGGCTGAAATGGTTTCAAACTCAGTTTGAACTGCAAACCGACAGTCACCAAACACCTCTGCAACCACTAACAATGCCCACAACATACACCAAACGAGGACAACGGAGCACCCGAGGTCAACAAAACGGGTGGCAGGAACCCCCACCACCCATGTATGTTTTATTTTATTTTATTCAACACTAACTAACACTCTCAGTTACCTGTCAACACCCACACCACCACCATCACCACTACAACAACAACAACAACAACAACAACAACAATTGCCACCATGATGGCCACAATCACCAGGACAGCCACATCGGACGCCAACAACAGCCACATCAAACACATCCAAGACATGCATGCATGCAAATGAATGTGAACAGGATGGTGTTGGAGTCCACAAGATGGAATGAGCAGCAGGGGTTGGTGCATCCACCCCCACTCCTTCCTGGTACACTTTTTTTATTGATTTTTTTTATTGATTCTATTGTATATAACAGAATGTGGCACCGTACCACCACCACCACCACACAACCACTACCACTGAAAAACACTAATGCGGCTGCAGGTCTCTCACGAGGTCAGATGGAGTAACCACAGGCAGGCCACCCCCCAATCCCACCTCGTGAAGATGCCAGCCACATCAATTGACATGCATGGCTCTCCTGCGAGGTCAGATGGAGTAACAACAGGGCATAGCAGCTCACCTGCCCCCCAATCCCACCTTGTGATGTTTGAAGGTCAAACATTTTGAAGCACTTTTAACAAATGTGGGCATGTCTTGCAAATGCTTGGAAACTTGTGTTTCAAGCCTTTGACACTCTGGTTTCATCCTTACACTTGTTTGTGTTTCAACTAGTGACAATTTTACAAAAATTTCACCAGCTTTTTTTGAGTATTTTGACAATAACTGTTGAAATACTTGTACAAACCACATTCTATAAAAGAATATCAAAACTTATAGGCATCCTTGAGGACTCCATGACAAAATATTGGTTTATTGATTGAGTCTATAAGGAGGCCCCAAGGAGTCCTCAAGCAGTTCTCAAAGAGTCCCAAAGGAGTCCTTGAGGACTTCATTACAAAATAATGGTTTATTGATCAAGTATATGAAATTTTCTTGAGGACTCCTTGAGGACTCCTTAAGAATTCCTGGGTCCCTGAGGAGTCCCTGAGGAGTCCTGAGGAATGCATGGTAGAGTGTGACATACAGGAGAATAAGCAGCTCCTGTGAGGGATGAAGCTAAAAGTGAGATATTGTGCATTTTCAAAATAATAATTTTGGTAATTTTGGTATTCCCTGTGCTTTGAATAATTGCATTTCAAATTATATTACATTGTACATTTGTGTGATGAATGGACTAACACATTTGCTTTACTTTATATCACAGTTTCTGAATAAATATTGGCTGGAGCAGTTGTGAGCTCTGTTAATGTTGTCAACATCAAATACACACAGGCAGAGTGGTACGTGACTCAATCCTGTGGCCTGTGGACCAACATGGGCCCACATTGCAGCAAGAGCTGGACCCTGGTCAACCCAATCCTGCAGCAAGAGCTGGGCCTGGGTCAACCTGATCCTGCAGGAAGTGCTGGACCCCAGTCAACCTGGTGCTGCAGCAATAGCGGGACCCAGGTCAACCTACCCTGCAACAAGTGCTGGTCCCAGGTTAACCCAGTGCTACAGCAAGTGCTGGACCCTGGTCAACTCAATCCTGCAGCAGGAGCTGGGTCAGGGTCAACCCAACCCTGCAGCAATAGCTGAAGCCAGGTCAACCCACATTGTATGAACAGCTGGACCTGGGTCAACCCATACATACAGGAATTGCTGCCCTGGGTTAACCTGGCCCATGGTATTGCTGACAGCAGGTTGACCCACCCAGCACCTATTTATCAGCAAGAGCTGTCCCTGGATCAACCTACCCCACAACATTTCCACAGCAAGAGCTGCCCTTTGGGTTAACCTACCCTCCAGCAAGGTGCTGTGCTATGTGTACCTACCATTCACAGCTCTTGCTGCAATTAGGTTGACTGAAATGACTGCATCCACTGGGTAGTGGTTGATAGCTTGGGGATCCATCAGCTGGCTGTCAGATGGTGTCAATGTAGGGCCACTGCTTGGCCTGATTGTCAACTGCTCGATATCAGCTTATACCCTGCCACATCCAAAAAACCCTGAACCCTGTTTATGTTCCAAGTCTTGGATTAATTTCTGATTGACAACTTAGAATGTAAGATGGCATGTCGGACATTCCACTCCAAACTGCTCCATCTCACATGTTCACAATTTTCACACAGTCCCTGTATGTTATATTTTTTGAGCCATTAGCCATGTGAAATTAACACATGCATAGACTCGTTATCATGAATTGCAAAGGGTGACATGACAATGGAGGAATCTGAAACACTGGAAGTGGAATGGATTTGGCCATTGACATGATCATGATTCATGAACCCAGCCTCGGCCAACTGACAGTGACCTGCCTGGTGTGTCTGATGCCTGGTGTCAATCTTCAGATGACTGGACACCAACAGAAGAGGAATCTGGGGTTGTAATTCCTTCATTCATGATGGATGGCAATTTCAAAGCCAACCATATGAAGATGTGTTGACCCCTTGATGACATCCCAATCTCTGATGGTCATGGGTTTATGGTAGGGGACAAGAGATATATGCAGCACATCAGGCATTGAAGGAAGTGAAAAGCATAAGCTCAATATTGGTATATCCACCTTGGTAAGATGTTGAAAGTTTGAAAATTGATAGAAATCCACATGCAATAAACATCGGGCCATCAATCAAGCCAACAGCTGAAAACAACATTTGGATGTTGATATGCTATAAGAAGAGAATCCTATAACTACTAAGGTGAAAAGGTGCAAGGAAGCTTTGGAAAGCCTACACTAGTATAGGAAAGGAAAGAGAAGGAATATAAGTATATGCAAAACTCAATAGAAGTGCTGTGATCAAAATTGAAGTGGTGCAATCAAAATCAAAGAGTTGTGATAAAATCAAAATTCGCAGTGAGATTGAAGGGTCGGACAGTAAGAGAACATGATAGAATGTGAAGAGAATGGAAGAGAATGGAACTAGGAGGAAGGGGAAGCTCTGAGATGAAGGGGGAATGACATCTGTCTTGATTCTCTGGGGGTTCTGTCTAGTGGCTCATACAGGCAGGTAAATAAGCTGTAAGGACAAAGAAAAGGGATGAAAGGATAATACTAAAAGGAGATATGTGAGATAAAGGGCATATAGAAGCAAGGATAGGTAGAGAGAACAATAAATGAAAATAGAGAACAAAGAGAACAAAGGAAATACTTCAAAGTGCAATAACCAAAGTTGCAGAAGATTGCAATACTCACGATGTGATCAGAAGGTTGAAGAGTGGTAAGTCACATCAAATCACAAGGAATTGCAAAATATATAAAATCCGAGCTCAGGATGGCTGATTGCATATCAACGTTACTGGCATTTGTGTTGTCGCTTGTGTGCATCATGGATGCTTCATTCCACACTCCATTGTGAACTTTCAAAAGGGTGAAAGGTGTGTGAACCAATTTTACCAGTGGAGATGTCAACACCTATGTGAATGGCAATGCCAATGGGCACGCCGATGCTGATGCTGATGTCAATGCTGATGCCAATGCTGATGATAACATGACCTTTCTTCCAGACCCATGAACATTGACTATGCAGTCTCAGAAGTACTCAAACACGTGTCTAGTTTCAAAACAATCTTGCTCATCTATGATGTCATGTGCCAATATGGTAAATCCTTGACCAAGAGATTGACCGAAGGGTCTTACCTGGAGATATCTGATGGTTTACATATCAAGAAGGCAATCAGTTTGCTTCACATCATGGGACATCAAGACTCTTGTTATCCTCAATATAGCCCTCAGTTTATAGAAGGGGCAGGCCAGAAATTTGAAATCATTATGGTCTCCATTTGACCATATTGCCAGGAGTAGGGCACAGCACGGGTACGGGTTTACCCGCGGTTATTCCAAAACGGGTAATTCGGGTTCGGGTACGGTGTTTCGGTTTGCACACCTTGTCAAAACCGTACCCGTTATCCGCATGTGACGGGTTTTCATGGGTCTGTCAACCCAAGCCCCAGGTAGGTTTTTTCTTTGTTATTTACTTTATTTTTCACATTAATTTCTCTACTTTTGCTAAGTTCGCGTGATATTTGCTACCACAACCGTGACAAGCGCAAACACAACAACAACAACAACAAGAAAACCCACGAACGACAACGACAACCCCGCACGCCAAAAACGAACCACCAAAGTCGCGACGGCGACGACAACGATAGAAAGGAAAGCCGGGAGGGTGGTGCGCCCACCTACCGGCCCAGGTACGTCCCCCCAATCCAGTCCCAATGACATTGGCTAACGAGGGGAATGGACGAGGGGAGGACGAAGACGGACACAGCAACAACGGTCCCACCTCGCGAACACGCTCCGGCCGCGTCAATTGACGTGCGGACGCCCATGGAAAGTCCCCAGCCCCATCCAACCTCGCAAAAACAGACGGAGCGTGTCAATTGACGCGCCCCCATTGTTCGCGAGGTAGTTAGCATGTGCGGATGCCCATGGAAAGTCCCCGGCCCCATCCAACCTCGCGAAAACGGTCCCACCTCGCGAAAACACCCTGGCCGCGTCATTAGACGTGTGGACGCCCATGGAAAGTGCCCGGCCCCATCCAACCTCGCGAAAACAGACGGAGCACGTCAATTGACGTGCTCCCGTTGTTCGCGAGGTAGTTAACACGCGGGGACGCCCATGGAAAGTCCCTGGCCCCAACCCAACCTCGCGAAAACAGACGGAGCGCATCAATTGACGCGTCCCCGTTGTTCGCGAGGTAGTTAGGATGGAACACGGCGGGTACCCGCAGATAACGGGTACGGGTTGTACCCATCATCGGAGCGGGTACGGTTTCCATGGGTACGGGTGCGGTGTCGGGAATTCTGACCCGCGGTATACCCGTGCCGTGCCTTAGCCAGGAGCACTAGGACTATGACAGCAGCATCCCATCAAGAAATAATTGATGGACATATGAATGACTCCAATTTCAAGAAACTGATCAGAATTGGTCTATAAAATTTTACCATTGTCAGCCAATTTCTGCTAATGAATTCCTCAGTGCTGACCCTCATGAAAAGATTTCAGAAAGCCACCATTGGGTTAGACAGCAGCTGTTCAGCACTGGAGGATCTCAAGTTGACAGCTGATGCAAACATGATTCAGAAGTGGACACAAGAGGAGCAAAAAGCCCAAAAGAACCGAGAACTTGACAAGATAGCAATGGACATATATGATGCGAAAGCATCAAAAGGTATGCATTTTACATACAATTGAACAATATCTGAACTCGTTTCCTAGGACCAGCAAAGGAGGAAACCATCCTGGAGTTAATGATGCGTGAAAGGACCGATGGTTTGGTGAATGGCACTATCGCATGGTTATCCAATTGAGTCAAAATTCAAGAATTACAGTAGGTGATATTCAATGGGAGGACATTCGTGAAATGGAAAATCCGGCTGCTGACACTCCGGTGATCAATCCGGCTAGTCCGGCGGTTGCTTTTGCTTTGAGGCGGAGCTTAAACAACACTGAGTGGTCAGCCTCGACACAACACTAAGTTGTCCAACATTGCCGTATGGCGCTGGCCGACGTTCTGCAAGCATTGCGTGAACAACCACTTCTCCATGACCTTCACCTCGAACAGCTCACCACGTTTATCCGCCTCGCTGCCCACCTCAAGCGTGATATCCTTCTTCCCCAACCGCTTGCACAGACAACTGATAGTGCACCCGATGTCCTCCCAGAGGCGGTCGTAATCTTTCTGAGCCTGGCCATTGGGATACCCCTTCTGGCTGTGGAACCTCTGTGGGATCTACTCAAGGACGATGTGTGGGATTCACCACCAATTTGTGGTCTGGTCTCGGAGGAAGATGAGGACCTGTATCGCCTGTATGGATGGCAACTTGGGTTCAGTAAGTCGCCTGAATACTCCTGCACTCACCCTCATCTCACTCACACTCTTCCTGTAGCTGCACTTACTTTATATCCGCCCAGTCAGATGTGTACGAATCCGGGATGCTCGTGAGAGATCCCTCTGAAGAAAGAACAGCAGCACCAAGTTGTTTGCTACACCATAGGAAGGGGTGTCCATCCTGCATGGTCGATTCACCTGTTCTGCCCTGGTAAGTTCTGCCTCACTCTGTTGATACTTTTCCACCGCTAATTTGCACTTGCAGACTGTAACACAAACTACCACCACAACTATTCAGTTCACCAGGGCATGCATACTTATTACGAAAATGTCCCAGACTACATACAAGTTGGGGAACACCAATTTGTGCAGAGGAAGTTAGTGGAGATGTGGGTCGGTCTGATGATTCTTGGCTGGTAAGTTGGCTTCTGTCAGTTTCTTCCCACCCTACTCACATTTCTTTTCGTAGGTTCTCTGCTACCAACGCTTCCCGACTGTACGACATGACCCTGGCTGAGAAGGCCGATCTCGAAAGTGCCAGTTGGCAATTTGGCGGCAAGCTCACAACTGATCACGTCTGGGATGGATTCCTCATTCTCTCGCTCCTCAAAGACCACCTGCAACACCACTCTCGGCTACAGGTCCCCCACACTGGGTCTCAGCACAATCGGTTCAACGATGCAATGGATGGCCGGAACGAGTGGATCGTGCTCAACGGCCAGTTTGAGGTGCCGCACTATTGTCACAAATGTCTGCGTGTGTTCAAAGTGGATGATGGCACATATCGTGAGTGAAAGTACTCTACATGAACCATGCATCACTGATAGCATTGACAGGGAAGTGTCAACCGATTGTATGTGATGGCCTCAGCATGGGCCGTCCATGCTGTGCTGTGTTCCGCTGTGTTGAACCCCTTCAAAATAATCGCCATCAGTATTGCGCCACTCACTTCGCACAGCACAACATTTGTGCCATACGTGATTGCATCCTCCCTGTTGTTGTAGGATCAAAGACCTGTACGATGCCATTGCATTGCAAGATGGAAAAGATCAATACAGAGCGTGATAAGGCAGCATTCACGCTCAAGGAACGTTACCAGCATGCCCGAGTCTCCCATCCAAATGATTCCACAGTGAGCACTGGTGCCTTGCCAGACGATCTTGAAGAGAACATTGGGTGGTTTGAGGTTGAAGGTGAAGATGTTCATATGTTTGTTGCACCCAATCAGGGCTCTGTTGGTGTAGGCGATGCTGACAGTGAGGCTGTCCTGCCCTGTGAGTCGTCCAAGTCGGCACTTGGCAACTGCAAGATCAAAGCACAATTTGGCCATTGATGAACACACAATGAGCAGACATTGGTGAGACCTTGTGGGATTATATTCGCTCGTGCAACATTCTTCGGTGCCGAGGCGGTGTCCAATGTTCTGGTGAGTCTATCAATCAGTATCTAATGATTTCTTTGGTTGAAGATGGGACAGGCGTTTGTTAAGAATGCTTTTTCTGTTCCAGGTGCACACAAGCCGGAGCACCTCATATACGACACAAACTGTGACGCCAAGCAGCAGGCTCGGTCAGACCCATATTTTTACGACATGGGGATGTGCGTCGATGTATTCCACTTCCTCAACAAGCACAAGGTCACACACACGTTCGGCCAACAGAACTGCAACCCAGCCATGTACCCGGAGCTCATGAGTGATGATGGGAACTGGTTCTTCAACACCTCGATTGCAGAACAGACCAACGTTTGGCTGGGGGGATATCATTCAATGTGCCGGGAGATGTTACCGAGGAAGTATGATTTTTTTTTGGATGAAATGATCCGCCGTCAGAATGCACTCACAGTTGCTTCCTTGGCCGCTGCTGGCCATAACCCTCACCATGCACCCTCTGAGGTTTCTATGTAGTGCCATGTACTCATTTACGTGAATGAAAATATTTTTGTTGACTCAGTTACAAAACAAGTGCTAGGATGTACAAAACAAGTAGGTAAAAATGAAAGGCGGTGGACAGAAGGACAGTAGACTGCGAGGACATAGCAAAGATTGAATAGACAAAGTGAGTGGCAGGAGAGGGATGAGAAAAATACATGGATGCTCTACTTCTTTTTCAACGGAATGGATCCAGCAAATACAGACCATTTTCCTGCTGCCATCCATCCAGCATCCAAGGCGGCCTGACGCTGGCTTGTCGTTACTTTTTTCCATCTCGCACGTTGGTCAAAGTATGTCAAGCCACGCCAGGGGCACTTGAAGACAGATTCAAACTGGTCTGGAATTGTCAGTCCACGAAGTGAGGCTCCATCCATCTTTTGAAAGCCTTCAACCATGTCCACCATGTACAATCCTGCTGGCCAAAGACCAGATGCCGTGATTGGAGAGATCAGCGGTGTTGAGGAGAGTGGGGATGGTGTGAGTGGCATTGACCTGGATGGCGTGACAGGAGTCAACCCTGAGCTTGACACAAGGGAAGGTGTGGACGAAGGTGTGGACGATCTGGAGGCAAATCTGAGGATGGGATCACAAGGGGTGCGAGGCGTGGACGCCGTGCACGATGAAACACATCGCTGGTGTCATCTGGTTCTTCCTTGATCTTCCGCTTGGGCACCATGGTAATACTGACTACTTCGATCTCGGAGTCACTGGAATCTTTAACAGAGATTGGAGATGCGAGCTGACGTCGCTGCAAGGTCTGGCGAATCCCATCCCGAGCCCCACGCATGTTCTGACGGAGGTGATTTCCCTTTTCGGTTAGTTGGAAGACGAGTTGATCCAAGTCAATGCAATCCTTGACTGGACGACGACGTAGGAAGATTCGACAGTTGGGAGTGAGTGAGTGAATGTGCATGAGAGAGATCGACATCCAGAACCATGTCTTGATGTCGTAGACATCCACAGCCATGATATCTGAGCCCAGTAGTTGCATGAGGTCCGGATTGTTGCCAAGCTTCCAAAGGGGCCAGTTGGGGATGTTCTGCACACAGTGTATGGCTGGACTCTCGCCATCCTTGTTCCAGAAGACAAGAACAAAGGTGTGCGACTGCATGCGTGGTGCATTGGGCCTCTTCTTGAGGCCCAACGTGTTGTCCTCATACTCGCGGAACCATATGTCAGACATCTGCTTAGTTATGACTGGTTTGCGGTGGACAGCAGGGGCAGGCTGGGGATTGGTCGATGACAAGGCACCAAGGGCTGTGTTCTGCGTGCTCGCCCATGTCGTAGGCGTTGGGGTGCTCATATTGGTCGATGACGAGGCACTTGCCCATGTTGTAGGCGTTGGGGGGCTCATCCACGATGGCTCAAAGGCAGCCCAGGGTGTGTCAGAGGAGGAAACGGAGGCAGTAGCAGTGGGCTCTGGAGGACATTTGGGGATACAGATGTCTCCATGACTTGGCGAAGCTCTTTCTGGAATTGACACTCGCTCTCCCCGTTTGATTCAATAGGTGCCTCCCAGGAAGAGGGCACTGACCACCGCAGCTGCTCCCAGTCAGACTCTGATTTGAAGAATGGTTTTAGTTGGGGATAGGTGGAAGGGACAGTGGGTGTAGTGATAGCAGGAGGCTGCGCCTGTAGCTTTGCTTGTTGTCGTGCTGAGAGACTGGATTGGTTGTGGCCAGGGCAGAGGCAGCCGCCATTGGAGATGCAATCTTGTTTGCACATCTGACGGTTGCACGTCCAATGGCGGGCCTTGCGACAGTTGGGATGGATGCAGCGGTCACCAGCACCATGTGTGCTGGACAGTGAGCCCTTTCAGCATATCTTTTCCATGATACATGGGTCAGCCGAGATGGACAATTCCCACTCCAAGTGGGCTGGCTTATCTCGGCCTACCAATATCTTTCTCCAGGGCAGATGGCTTGGCCGAGGGTTCCATGTTCGGAGAAGCATGGGTTGGCCGAAGCAGAGGGATATATCGGCTGGCCATGGAACATGGATTGGCCGACTGCGCTGGGTATCTTGGCTGGCCATGAAAGGTGGATTGGCCGATGGGTCTGGGTATTTCAGCTGGCCATGGAACATGGATTGGCCGACCTGGCTGGGTATTTCGGCTGGCCATGGAACGTGGATTGGCCGACGGGTCTGGGTATTTTGGCTGGCCATGGAACATGGATTGGCCGACCTGGCTGGGTATATCAGCTGGCCATGGAACGTGGATTGGCCAACAGGTCTGGGTATTTTGGCTGGCCATGGAACAGTGTTGCCACAAATGCAACAGGTGGGTTGTATCTGTTCACTCAGCCTGCTCTGAACATACCCACCTTACATCTTTGGACTCTTACCCACCCCTTGCCATGTGCCACAGATTTGGTACTTGCTCCTCTATCCTTGTGTTCTGGAATTTATCAATATTCACAATTCATCATATTCTCCTAATCACATCCTGCACCGACTTGCAATCCCCTGAGTCATCTACTTGTAATCCACATTGCTATTTGTTGCCATCAATCACGTGATTTGTCATCACCTCATGTTCACCACGAGGCATTCTTCCATTGTTCCGGACAACGACGTTCTGCCTTTGTTCCAGACAACGACATTTGCCTTCATTCTCCTCAGTTTTTGCCTAAATGAAGTGGATCACCCCAGAATTTACTAAGATCCTCGAGGACGGTTATCCTGATTTTAGGAGATCCACTGGTGAAGATTGTATTCGTGTCCTGAAAGGGATCAGGAAACTTTTAAAAAAATCGGCACAACAAACCAACACACAATGGCCCCCAAATATGCAACAGGTCTGTATATTCTAATACTACCCTTCAGATAAGCCTAACAGCATTATACCATGAATACAGAAAATTCAAACTTGGTACCACAATCATTGGTCAAAATTGGAGAGCGACACTGAGGATGCTCCGAAATATACAAAGAAGTGGAATGCAAGGTTGGTTACAAGAGAAAAGATGACCAAGGAAATCGACGCTAGGACGGTGGAGCTGTCTGGAGAAACCGGAGGAAAGCCTGGCTACATCAAGCACTATGGCAAAGCATGGAGTGATATTTACGGTTCCTTGACCGAAGAGAAAAAACAAGAATTTGAAGCTCTTGCCAATGCCTGGAACCAGCAAGGTCCACCCTTGGAAGTCAAATGACGGTACTAATAATCTTCTTTCGTCTGCATGATGCTAATCTTCTACCTTATCCAGCCGAGCAGCAAAAGATTTCGGTAAGACGGCGATGAAGTTTATGAAGGACATAGATGAGCAGATGGGAGTAAAAATATTCATGTTGGTGGGATATGAAGACGAAGATGGGACTGTAACCAAAGGAAAGTGGGTCGATTCCTGCTTTGTGTCAATCACGTACTTATCTTCCCTTCCTGTGAGGTTCGAGACACCGGCCCCGGTACACAAGAAGTTCATCAGCGTCTTCAAAAATAACGGGGATGACATTGGGACCAAATGGGATGAACATTTGGGGTCCCTTTTTAATCATGATGGTACGATTAGCCATTGTTCCATCTTTCCCATGTAATGTGTTTCAGATGAATCCGATGGAGCGAAGACTGACAGTGAAGACGATGATGGTGGTCCAATGACCAGATATGACAAAAGCCTGCCGTTCAAGCTTGAGATCGATGAGGATGGTTTTCCTATGGTACCGAATGTGTCAACTATGTCATTGGTCGATGTAAGAAACATGTTTAGATCACTGATGACCATGTCATATCGTACGTACCTCGACGTTGGCCAAGCTTACTGTACTCATATTCATTTTAAGGTCAGATGTGCAACAACAGCGTCGTCGCTGTTCCATGGGGAAAAATTGGACAAAATCGAAACCAATACATCGAGGACATCTACTTTCCCTCTCACGTAGAACTACAGGAACCATGGAAAATGAAACTCGATGAACTTCGGACCGTCCACCAATTTTGGTTGCAACGGCAGAAACTCGGTGAAAAACCATTCCGATTTAAAACCGTCCTGAAGACCGACCAGCGAGCACCAAATGCATTCGTGCAAAAAAAGAAGAAGTTCCATGCTGCTGCTGCTTTGGCCAGGACCGATTGTTCGGCGCCATCAAACTCCAGTAGGGAAACGACATCTATTCCTGCCGGAGCTGCACAATCGAGTGCTATGGGAGCTGCACAATCGAATGCTATCGGACCTCGCAGATCCAAATCGAATGTTCCAGCATTAAAGACAGTCCACCCCAAGAAGAAAACAGAAAATGCCACCAATTCCAGCAAGGGAAAACAGAAAGCAGTCAGTAGCGAAGAGGGCGACGATAGTTGGAGTGACGAGAGTGCAAGTAGTGGTAGCTTTGATGGACGTGGTGGCGACAGCGAGATGGATGACGATACATCGACATTGAAGCTTCTGTGTACGAAAAAGAAGATGGAGAGACAAGCAAAGCAAAAGGAGCAAGCAGAACGGGTAGCAGCACAGAACCGAGAGATGGCAAGACAGTTACAAGAAGTACAAGAGCGGGAGACGTGAGAGGCCCAGGAGAGGGAGGCACGAGAGGCGCGGGAGAGGGCTGAAGGGGAGGCACGCGAGGCACGAGAGGCACAGGACAGGGAGGCACGAGAGGCGCGGGAGAGGGCAGAACGGGAGGCACGAGAGGCACAGGAGAGGGATGCATGAAAGGGCCGGGAGGAGGCCAGGAAGAAAGAGGCACGAGACACCCAGGAGAAGGTGGCACGGAGGCGCGGGAGAGGGCTGAAGGGGAGGCACGCGAGGCACGAGAGGCACAGGACAGGGAGGCACGAGAGGCGCGGGAGAGGGCGGAACGGGAGGCACGAGAGGCACAGGAGAGGGACGCACGAAAGGGCCAGGAGGAGTCCAGGAAGAAAGAGGCACGAGACGCCCAGGAGAGGGAGGCATGAGAGGCATGGGAGAGGGAGACAAACGAGGCACGGGAGAGTGATGTTGCACAACAAAGACGCCCAGGGAAGTTGGACAGCTCAAGAAATGCTGGTAAAAATGCGAGGTAAAGCTATCCCATTTGTGGGGATGCAGCTCACAATTTGCATTACCACAAGCAGTCAACCCTTGCGACGTTCTACATGGCGGAAATAGGCTTTGTTGAATGTGCCTAAAAAGGTGATATGTGGAATAAATCATAAATATATAAGACTTGTGTCAAGACGGTCCAACGTCACATGTCACCAGTGTTATGTCACGTTTGGACGACCCAACGTGACATAACACTTGTGACATGTCACTTGTGCAAGGCCCAACGTGACATAACATTTTCCTCTACCCATGCCTCTCAATGGTTCGGTGTTTATTACAAGGAATACATTTAACAGCAGAGGAGGCAGATGATGCATTGCGATGTCAGGAATATACATGAGTAGGAAGCAGTATGAATGATATGATCCTCCCGGCTACTTACGACGGCGTTTCAGGTCTGTGGAACGTATTGGTGAATCTGTGTGAATGATCATATCAGTGTATATACAAGCTGTTGAGGCAATTTATCGTACCCGAGTCTTCCCTCTGAGGACGTTTCACAGGGGGTGTCGGGGGTTGGGGTGATCCATCGAAATCATTATACACTGCATCACTGCCAGATGAGATGTCCATTTGATCGTCATCCTCTCCCTCGTCACTGTCCACACTCTGGGCATTTAACTTCCCCACCATCTCATTTCGATCCTCCTCTGCCCCATCCCCATCTGTCTCCTCCTCCTCTTCCTGCAGCTCCCCCTCCCCCTCCTCCTCCTCCTCCCCCTCCTCGTCCTGCAGCTCCCTGTCCTCCTCCTCCTCCCCCTCCTCCTCCTCCTCCCCCTCCTCCTCCTCCTCCCCCTCCTCCTCCTCCTCCCCCTCCTCCTCCTCCTCCCCCTCCTCCTCCTCCTCCCCCTCCTCCTGCACCTCCCCCGCCTCCACCCCCTTGCCCTGCACCGCGCCCTCCTCCCCCCCCTTCTTTTCCTGCTGCTTCCCCTCATCACGGTCTACATCTTCCTCATTTGACATACCCAGGGGCATGATTAGACCATCCTCATTCCACGAAGCTGCGTCATTTGAATTTCCCACCTGCTCAGGTGGATCCTCCTCATTCGGGCCAGCGACATCCATTTCTTCTCCCGCATCTTCCCCAGCCATGTCGGCTGAATTTCCCACCGTTACAGGTGGATCCTCTTCCCTCTCAGTGTCCACAGCCATGTCGTTTGAACATCCAACCGTTGCAGGTGGATCCTGGTTTTCCTCTGTGGCTACCTCTTCGCCAGCTGCATCCACTAAATCTCCCACCTTCCTAGATGGATCATCCGCCTCTTCCTCACCATCGGTGCCCTCCCCTTTGTCGCGCTCATTGTCTTTCGCCTTTTCCCGTGTATCTGTGTCATCCTGTACCTCGCCTTCACCAGTAGTTGCGTTGACGAGCAGAATTGGATGAGGTGGAAAATCTAAGCATTCAACAAGAATGGGACTGATGGGTTCCACTGGACGGGTCTGAATGTGTATTTTGGGGCCGGTCCAGAAGAATTCCGATGGTGGGATCTGAAGCAGCTCATTCAGCTTTGGCACCAAATCTGGCCAATCGTTTTGAAAATGTCGGCGGACCGCTGACTCAACAGCTTTCGCTGTGCAATGTGCTGGTGCCTTCACAACCCCATCCTTGTCCCATTTATACCCAACAATCACAGCAGATAGTTCCAAAAGACTTCGTTGGAAAATGTAAGAGGGGCTGATCCAGTGGTCTTCCATGAAGACAACAAAATGTTCCGCAAACCAGATTTGGAAACGTCTATATCTGCATCGTGCAATATTCTGTTCCTCATGCATGTCAGCTGATATGGTATGGGTGTAGAACTTCCTGTTGATGATATCCGCAAGCTCGATCAGGTTTCCCACAATCACAAGGTCGAGGAAGCCATCTTCAGTTTCGATCTTGGGCATATGAGACTTGGTGAAGACAGTAGCTGTGCAGTGAGCATTTTAATCTTCAGGAATTTGTAAACCTTGCCCAAAGTAGCTCACATGATGATTCGTGGTTCCCTGTGAAGTACTCCATCCACATGGTGAGAAGTCGGCACAGAAATGTACGTGTCACATTATGCTCCGCGTTTGTGATGGTATGACTCATCACGAAAGTATGGATAATCCCATAACAGGTATCCCGTATAGTTGACGTCACATAGAGATGACGCCCATTCACAATGGAGTGCTCCACACCGAGGACATAATGTGGGGTGCATGGCCTCATGTAACTGTGTGTTTCAGCACACATCCGAGTTGTCACGAAATATATTCCCACTTACAGCACTGAACCCTTTGTGAGCAGTAATCCTTCTGCTTCCCACAAGCCTTTCCCACTATGTTTTCTCGGCTCCCACTCCTGAGGATAGGCCTTGTTAGTCGCAAGATTGCCCGCCTTGCGATCCCATTCGGCATCCCTTCAAGGCCTCATGATGACCCAGTACTTTGCGCCAGTCCTGACAATAACCACCGTGCCAAAGCCATCATCATCTACGTGTGTCCAAGAAATGGCTCGAGCTGTCGCTGCCGTTCCCCAAGCCAAATCGTCGTTTAAAGGCTGCTCGCGGACAAACCCCGGTCAGCCGCGGGTTTCGTGCCAAGCAACCTCAGATGATGAAAAGGACCTTTTCACGAATAGACAGGTAAATCTCGTGTTCGATCTTCATAACAAGGTTGCTCACCGAAATTTTGGAGGTGGGTCCAACGTCATATGACCCATGGGAAGGTCAAGGAAATTGAAAACCCTTTCGTTGTCAGGGTCAAGCGCAAGCTGATATAATGTCTCTAATGTGCCAGGTTTGTTCATATTCTCGATATTAGGCACCAATCGCAATTCAGCAACTAACAAAGGCACTTTAGTCACTATGCCCAGACATCGCTCCGGAAATGGACCTTGCACTGAACGAATGGACGACAAAGACCCCAATGTCTCCAAACCTTCCCTATCAAACTCCACTGTTTCTACAGGGGCATTGAGCACGAGGATGTGACGATGATGAAAGATTCCTTGAATTGTTGCAGCATCCATCGACTTGAAGATGTTCCATTCCACCACGAACACACATGATGCATGAGGATCATACATTTGTTCTCTTGCACTGGGCAGCCAATATGGAGGAACCCCATCAATGTAACTGGATTGGATCATTTCATATGTTTCCCGCAACAATGCATGTTCCACTTTTGCCTGTATCGTGCTTACCAGTTAACAATCAAACGGTACAAAAATCAGACATCAGCGTACAACGACGGATGGTGAATAGTGCACATGTTCAACGGGTTCGTGTACAGCGTCACCATCATACATCGTGAGATGAACACCCTCTGATGCTCGCTTTATGAATCATCAGTGGGGTGGCACGTTATCAAACAACAAAAGACACACAATGGGTGCTGGACGGCTGAGCAAATCAGGTTCCCCATAATCCTATCAAAATATTCATTCATGACAAATGACACGTTCTTGAATCACTTACATCTCTGGTAAGGTCGATGATCATGTTCACTTTCTCTGGCGCTTTCTTATAGTCATCCTCGTCATCATCGTCATCTTCATCCTCAAGATCATCACGTTTCTTGGACTTGGGATAACTTCTTGTCGACCAGCGAGTGGATCTTTTCTTCCTCCGATAGGACCTCCCCGGCGCAACCACGACTTTCTCTTCCTTCTGGACTTTCTCTGCCTTCTGCTTCTCCTTGCCTTTCGAAGAGTCCCCAACCTTGTCCAACATTTTGGCCTGGCTTCGGGTCAACATGGAGCTCTGTCCACCTGAAGCAAGCTCCTTCGATGGTCCACCCCTCTTCTTCCTTGTTAATTTCAATTGAAGCGGTTCATCATCGCTGGACAGAGGGTTGCCTGATGCAGGCTTGTCATTCTTTGCCTTGGGGTCTGTTGGAACATTTTGTTTTGTTGCCACCGTAAGCTGACTAGCAGAGTTGGTCAGGTCATCCACTTCCTTATCTTGCAACATCTGTTGTCAGTCCCAGCGATAAATGTAGAGACAGGCGGCGTACTGTCAAAACAAAACCAACTGAAGTCCTGTTCCGTTCCCTGGACGCTGTCCTCCAACAAATTGTATTCTTGGAGGAATACATTCAGCTCCTGCATCGCCGAAGATCCTAAACATATTCTTGTAATGGCCCTCCAAAGCGCCCTCTCCGTTTTGGCAAGGAATGGAGGCCTTTCATTGCCCAAGGCAAACGTGATCTTTTCCTTATGTCAACTACGTCCAAGTTGGCACAAATAATGGACTCACTGCCATGAGAGATGGCCGTGCATGAGATTCATGATTGAAACGTCATGGGAGAAGAGTAATTATGGGTGACAGTGTGAGGCTTAGGTGGAATAGATTTCTCATCCGATCATACATTAAACCTCCGAAAGACTTGGTGGTGAGGGCATTGACAAATGAGTCTTGCAACAGTAGATCAACACTCTTGGCCATCCTGAAACCATGTGAATTATTTATTTGCGGCAGGCGTAATGTGATTGTAACGCAATCCCAACCTCTGTAGCTTCTCCACCCATGTTGTGAAGTCGCAGTCTACATATGAGTTGCCCTGTTTTTGTACAAAATCTGACACACGTTTCATATAGGACATACGTCACATACCTGGCCAAACCACGTGAATGAGAATGCAAGAAGCTCTAGATTGAGGAGGATCTGGTTGATGTCGGAGGATTCGAGGTTGACAGATGCACGGTAAAGGATCCGGATGTTCATTTCTACTTCTTTTTGGGCTGGTGTCAAGTGTGCTGGGAGAGCGACTGCAAAGATAGGGATGGTGTCCATACTGGACACCACTTTCTGCGGCACTGCCACGGCTGAAACACCCACCACTTCTTGATCTTGTTGCGTGATTAATAGACTTTTGCATGTCATACGAAGCTTCGTGATCGGCTTACTCCAGTCTCTCAGAAATTTGTAGAGCTTCAAGACGGTGTGCAAACGTCAACTTAAAACGTCTGCCCAAATGTGAATGGTGAACTCACCTTGGTCAACTTCTCGCTCATCTCTGGTTTCGCTGATCTCCAAATTACTTTGAAACTTGGATGACGAGGCAACCCAACAGCGTCCATGAGCTTATCGAGCAAGGTATAGCGAAGGATTGAGTGAGCCGCTACCAGGAGGTCATTCCGGTACACAGTAGTCCACCTTGCCACATCACGCATAGCAGAGCCATCAGCAGAGAGGTATTCTTGGATGGTTTGGGCTTTACGTGAGATTTCACCTGTGGGATTCACATAATCCAATTGCTTTGCCAGGGCCTAGCAGACAAGTTGACCGTCAATGTTACAAGGTGGGAGATTTGACGCACCATCACAGCCAAGGTGGACAGTGTGTTTCCTAGAGCAGACTGATTGCCAATTAAGGTTACGATAGCCTTCTCAAGTGAATCTTCAGCAAGAGGCGTGCCATTGACCCACGGGAAGTCCTGGAACACATTCATGCTTCGGAAATTACTGCCAGACATGACAGACGCATGTAGAGAAGCGATTGACGGCGCCGAGGTGCTTGCTGATGACGACATTGCCAAAATGTTCAATTCGAGTGTATCTGAGAGCAATTCAAGAGAGGCTGAGGCTAGATGATAAGGGTGCAGAAGGTAAAAAAAAATGATGCGTCATGGTTTACTGTGATCACGTGTGACCACATCATGTGAATTGCCACATTTAAGTACACATTTCGAATTGACTGAGTTGTCAATGTGACAGAGTTATCAATGTAAAGCCATGGAAATTCTCCGAACACTGTCTAACACTGTCTAGCTATCTGTTAGTTGAAACTCATAGGCCTTTGTCGTCCGTGAATGAGGATAACGAGATTTAGTTCCACAGAGGTTTCTGACTACAGTCGTACAAAGCATGCAACGGTAGCCATCGTACTTTTACATTAGGATGATATCTCCCTTGGCACAATAGCTAATTCCATCTCCATTCCTGTGATGCCCAAAACTCGGCATTCATCTCCCTTGCAAACACATTGTGTCGGCTCCAGGTGGGCTTGTCAATGTTGAGACGGTCATGTACCATGTTTCGCATATAATGCGCCATGCATATTCTTTCACCGCCCTCCCATCTGCCTACACTGTGACTGAGAACCTTGCCACAAATTTCGATGATGGTTCCTGGCGAATAAGAGAACGTAGCATCCAACTCAGGGATGGCTAGTTCCGCGTTCGTATGTGTCCCACAACTTGCCAGCAAATCATACCATTCTGGACACCCTCCAGCATCTCTGTGTCGAGCTGTAATCCTGTTAACGATAACGGCAATTCCAGTGTAAACAGATGTCCACTCCTTAGCATTTTCGTGTGTTTCCACGTTCTCGATCGTTTCGCCGTCCCGGATTTTCGTCACAGCCAGAAGGCCAGCTGTGTACAATGACTGATGGGTTAACGCAGTAATTGCGTTGAAGATCAGCTTGCTGGGTTCAATTGCAGCCATCCACATGGTGGCTTCAGTTGTTCGAAGAGTTGTCAACGTGATCAACCTATCGGTAAGTCGCTGAAAAAACAGGTGGTCAGCTCATGTAAAACAGATGACTAACTAAAGGTGTTACCTCTCTACCCTGAGCAAACCATGCTGCGGCGAAATCCACTGATCCTGGGTGAAATCGTGGGTTTGGAGGTGGAAAGAAAATGTTTGGATCTTTCCTCCATTACGGATCTTTCCCTTTCTCAAGTTTTTTGAGGGACTCTGAATAGGATTCTTCCAGAATTTCGATTATCATTTCAGCACTGACATTCAATTCCTCCTGTGTCGCAGTGGGTACTGTCAAAAACCATATTTCTGGGGGGCAAGTGACTCACAATACGTCTTGGAGTTACAACATCAGGTAGATACCAGACCAAAATTGAACCACACGTGTCGATTACTGTAGCTGGTTCATTCACATGTCCAATGTGAATCTCCTGAAAAAACCTGAGTAGGTTTTCATTGTCAGCATCCGAAGTGTCCTTGATATTCTTCACTCGATTTGCCAGTCTATTCGCATCCAAGGGCAAAATTACTTTGAGGCAAGATGTCAGTCTAAATATGCCGACTTTCATGGCAGCAACGTACTAGGGTTCAAAATCGCGGCTGCCACAGTGAGGAGAACCCTCTCCAGTTCAGATTCTGAGACCATTTCCGACTTGGAGAATGTTTCGCAATCTGGGGCCGAATCTCCCAAGACCTTGCTAACTGGAAGCTGATCCCTCAGCATCATCAAACGTGATCTACAAAACATGTAAGATATGACATTGAAGCAGCATGGATCTGACCTCAGCCGTTTGCATTCCTCTACAGGAGACTTCGGAGGGCGCATGCCCGACTTCCTATAATACGATGTAGTGTTTGAGAGGATTCTTCTCAGCCTCGTCCACATATGTTTCTTTAGATTTGGAGCGAGACCACAATCCTTTGTTTTCATGTTGACGGAAAGCGAGGCTTCCATTGCCTTGGATTGTGCATTCTTTGAGGGAATTCTGTTGGCATACATAATGGTTGAGAAGTGAGATTGGTTGAGAATTGGGAAGGTCAGTTTTAGTACACATGGTGGCCTCGAGGTGGTATAATTTAATAAGGTGTTATTATGGTTAGAACTTTTAGCATTTAATAATTTGCTGCATACAGCAATTTCGCCATGTCACAAGAACGACCAACTATGATATAACACACAATATAGCACAAAAAATGGCAATGCCGAGCAGATTCAGTGTATATACATATACAGACCATGCACATTTATAAGCTGATTGATACCTGTGCCGTTTGGTGAATGATAGAATAGTCAAAAGTACAGCAAGACTTACTTTTCTTGACGTCAACAAGGCCACCAGGCCCACTACAGGGAGGTTGCCTGGCAAGGAAATCAGGGGGATTCACCCGCCCTTTCATTCCAGGTTGACCGGCAGTGGCAAGCGCCCATTTCTGAGGACGGGCCACCACCGGTTTGGCACGCACTGATGCCACAACTTGCGCTATGAAGGAGTGGTCTGAAATAAGTAAAATTGTCAGCAAGCCTATTCGCCGCGACAAAACATGATGGACAGAGCAGCTGTAATGAAAGGGAATCACTACTATAAGACGACGTATATTACCTGTGAGTCAACCTGTCAACATGGGTAATATTAAAATGAGCAGACACACACCTCAGTTGTAGCCAGGAATACCGCCAGGCCCGCTGCAAGGAGGTTGCCCGGCAAGGAAATCAGGGGGATTCACCCGCCCTTTCATTCCAGGTTGACCGGCGGCAGCAAGCGCCCATGTCTGAGGACCTGCCACCACCGGTTTGGCACGCACTGATGCCACAACTCGCGCTCATGGATAACTTATCTGAACGCAGTAAAATTGTCAGTAAGCCTATTCACCACCACAAAACATGATGGAAAGAGCAGCTGTAATGAAAGTGAATCACTACTAAAAGCGCAATATTAAAATGAGAAGACACACACCTTGGATGCAAACGGGTATACCGCCAGGCCTGTTGCAAGAAGGTTGCCTGGCAAGCAAATCGGTGAGATTCACCCACCTTTTCATTCCAGGTTGACTGGCAGCAGCAAGCACCCATGTCCAAGGACCGGCCACCATCGGTTTGGCACGTACTGATTCCACAATTAATGCATGTGGAAACCTTGGCAGGAAGCTGTAGAAGATCAATCGCAGTGACAAACAATCAGTCACTTACGAATATTCTAAGTGAATGGCATTCAGCAGAGACATAACAAACCACTCACCATTCGGGTAGAAGAATGATATGTAACCTAAAGTGCGTGGCATCCCATAATGCGAGATTGTTGCCCGGTACAACAATCTCGCAGTGTGGGATGTACAATGATGAGGGGGAAACAACAAAGGATGGGAAAAAAAATTCAATCAGCACTTGTGATTGGTTGTATTTGTTCACGTGACAAACGCGGTTGGTTTTCATCACGTGAAATGACTTGACTCACATGATGTGGCCAAGTTTGGATGGTGACAAGTCATGTCCGTGACTCATTGTTGTGTGCATTCATATACTGGCTAGGAAAGTCATAAATGGCAGTGTTGCAAAGGCCCGTAGTTACGGAAACGTCAGTACTGTATATTGTTACATTTGAAATTCATGCTCTGGGCAGGAAGCTTGTGAATGGCACTTTGTTGCACAGACGTTTAATTACAGCGTCGCTCCCGAATAATGAACACCTTTGCCTTGATTTCAACTGTATATGTGGGCGGTTGGTGAAAATTAACATTCACAGGTTTCACCGACAATCAAGGGATGTAGCACACCTGCAACAAACCTAGTGGCTAGGTGAACAAAATATCCCATACGCATACGAACATTTTCGTCCACACCAAACATGTGTGGCCAGCCTCCTTTCAGGAACGACATTTGTGCATGGCCTGCATCATGCCGAGCCATCGGACAGAATATTGTTCTTGTTCAGTGACGGCCGCATGAAAAGACACGAATAGATTTCAGGCACATCCTAAACAATCAAAAGTGGGGTCAGTGTAATGTTGTAAACACACTGGGGGAAGCATTCAATGTCGTGAAAAGCAGCAGCTTTACCAGGCCGCACGTCAACAAGAACCGCCGTAAATGTGGCATTCCACATTTCCCTGGTACAGCGCCCTACCAAGGATACAACGGCACTGTCATTTGCTGCCATACCAGTGATTATTGCCATGCAGCAAGATGGTAGTGTGTTGGAATCAAGAGAAATTACCTTGGCCAACGTTGATGGTGCGACTCAGGATGTGATGGAATAAGGTGATTTCTGACCAAATAAAAACAAATGCCCATTTTAGGGTATCATATCTACTAGAAAAAATAGAATAATGGCTACGTGGGGAATGAGCAATCTCATAGAGGATGTGCAATTTGTGCAGCACTGCTATTACCTCTTCTTTGCTATCCAATTTCCCTACTGCGTTAAATGTGTCCAACAGCAGTGTGACATCACGCATGTGTGATGTCACGGGACCACATTACATGTGACCCGGCATCACATGATTGAACAGCCTCTTTGTTCTCAACCATCACGTGCATAACCTCACATCAATCGAATATGCCATCTCTCCTACTCCCCGTCCTTTTCACGGTCTCTGGTGGAAACACCTACCACAAATCTCCGGAAGGGACCACATCTGTCGAGTTTGAATGCAAAGGATCATGGTAAGTCATCATGTTCAGCATCCTAATCATCACTCACTGTCGTATACAAGTGTTTGTTGTATTTTGACAGAGGACAGCTCTGTGACCATGCAACTATTGGTGGAATGCGATGTTGTCAGTTGCCAGGTGATTGTCAGTCTTCAACAGCCCACCCTTGATATTCAAGTAATTTTGTAGGCCACCAAACCAAATGAAGAGCAGATACGCGGCTTGGTATTGCATGTGCTTGTTTCTCGGCATGTGGATAAAGCCACATGTGTGTTTTTAGGCAGAGAGAACAATGGTACGCCACCATTTCAATAAGCTTACATGTGACTGCAATTGATACTCAGAGATTGTTTCAAAACATCAAATTGGCATTTATTTCGACAACGAGCATGCATCCTGGACATCAGATATGTATGCGGATTTGCTCAGTTTGCTCACCAGTACACTGGGCGAAAGTAGCATCAAGTATTTACAGTGAGTATCACACATTCATCATACCACAACTAATCTCTACTTCAACAGAAATGACATCGAAACCAATGGCCGATTTTTGCAGTTGAATGAAAGGCCAGATGCGGTCATGTACATCACATTGCCATGGCCAGGCCCGTCACTCACCTCAGGTGTTCTAGGTTTGAAAACACGTGTACTGTTGCAAAATACTCAGAGCGGGGTGCTGTTCCATGGATGTCATATCAACGTTTGGAAAAGGATTGGCTAGATGACGAACTGATTAATTTCGGTACCCAGTAGGTACATTTCAACCCTCCAGTGCAGTAGCTTATTCCCCGTTTCAGTTACGCTCTGCAGCAAGCAGCAATCCATCAGTCGGAGTTGCCGGCAAACATACACATATTCATTACTTTTTTCATGGAGAAATTGAGGTGCACGTTGCTTGGTTGTTCATATAACTTCATTTCCTCTAAATCTGGTCATAGGAAGAACAGGGTGAAGACTTTGAAGAGGTGGACAAAGGCAATCGACATATTTTCGCTCCCATACTTGGTCTTTCCTGTGCCCACTGGGTGAGTGTAGTCAGTTTTCGTGAAGGCAACATCTCACTTCACCATCAGTGACCACGGGTATTTGATTATCGTGGCAAATCCTGCTGCATGTTTGTTAGAAAATCCTCCTGATGGACTACACACGTAGTTATTCATTTCAGCTTTGCATTGAACTTACTCATCGTCAGTTAGCGTAACATTTGTTCTCGATTCACTGCCCCCAGCACACCATCAAAAAGATATATCCCTGGTTCATGCGTGGCTAGCCTGCATTGCGAAGAACACCAGACAGGTGAAAAAGCTGGCACCTATCAAGAGAATCACCCCCAAGGTGAACCACGTCTAACCTCCGTGTTGTGAATGACTTGAACATTTGTTTTCAGGTACCTGTCCAGCTGAATTTTGATGATTGCGGCATCTACATGCTGCACTTCCTCTGAATCTTCTTAGAAAACCCAATAGAAATGATGAACATCATGCTGGGTGACGAGATTGCTATCAGAGCTGCCAAAGATCCATGGCAAGACGGGCGGATACCCATGCTCCATCAGGAACTCCAGGGGGCGTTGCGCAGGCAAGCTGTTCGTAATTGCATTCAGGGTGATGCGCTGGAAAGGGTTGTATTGGAAGGAAAGGAGGGTTCATCCGGTGATGTTAAATTGGTCCCCGGTTGGTTTGAGGCCCCAACTATGGTATCAGATTCTGACAGTTCATCGGATTTGTAACATTTTCCTGTCCTCAAATGTATTTGTATATCAAGTGATGTAATAATCTTTATTATTATCCATGTGTTTTGCCTCGTGTATTGGTCTTTATAAGGCGTGTCATTTTCTCACTTTTCCCACACTCATCTAACTATTGTTCATCCATGCCGAAATCAAAAGTCATTTCCCAGTCGGGAAAAAAAAAGGAATTTGCCAGAGAGGTTGAATTTATGGTGGTGGAAAAGAAACGAGGTGGAAAGACAGTCAAGGCTCATCCAGTTATTCGTCCGCCAAGTCCTGTAAAACAATCACATAGGAGTGAAGATCTTCCCTTGCCCTCAACATCGTTTGTGGAAGAGGAGGACCCTCAGACACGGAGACATCGCAATAAGCGTGGAAAGGTTGACACAACTATTATCTGTACGACTTGATTTTGATTGCATGTCAATTAGACACAGAATGATGAAATGGAAGCCTGGAAAGCGATTCACAAGCAATACCTCTCCGAACTCTTATCATCTGAGGCCCCCCCTTCCGATGTTACATGCCAGTCATGTCTGATGGCTGATATCACCATTCGTTGCCCTGATTGCTATGGTTGCCCTTCGTTCTGCCAGCGTGGTTGTTTGCAGACACACATTCATAATCCATTCCACAGAATTGAGATATGGAATGGCAGATGTTTCCTGAAACATGACCTTAATACGATTGGCCTGGTCATGCGTCTTGGCCATGGTGGAGGCAATTGTCCGTCATACAGAAAAGATGGCCCCCAGCCATCTGTCGAAGATACATATCTGCATGATGTTCTTATGTCAGGTGGTGGTGAGGAGGACGATTTGGATCCGGCTTTGGCAGTTCACGCCAAGGAAGATATCATAACTGTCACTCATACGAATGGAATTTACCGACGTCGAATCCGATGGTGCTCCTGCCCAGATGCCCCCACTCGAGATATTCAACTACTTCGAATGCATTTGTATCCTGCAACAGCAAAACGGCCATCATCAGCATTCACTTTCCAGCTCCTGGATCATTTCTACATTGATTCGATGGAGTGCAAAACGTCTGCAAACAACTTTTATAACAAGTTAAGGAGACTGTCTTCCAATGCATTTCCAGATACATTGCCGGTTCGTGATATACTACTTGTTTTGTTACATTGTGCATACAGAATGGAGTACTGAGTTATGGTGTTCAGGATCGTTATCGTGAGCTAATGAGGGTGTCAAGACAGTGGCGATACTTGCACCTCAAGAAACGATTCGGCTTTGGGCATGACACTGAGAGGGAGCCTGGTAATGGCGATCTGGCATTGTTTTGCCCTGCATGTCCCCAGCCAGGGATAAATCTTCCGCAGAACTGGATGGATAGACCGCATCAGTGGGTCATTCTGATCAGCTTTCATGTAGTTCCACACCAAACAGGGAAACAGGTGGCTTTACAGGCCCAGCATCGTCGTCGACGGCAATTTCAAAGCTGAGCAGATTAACATGCGGAAGCCTGATGACGACGTTGGGCTTATTGATGGACAAGGCTATATGGTTGAGGATGCACCTTATCGTGCTCATCTGGCAGCTTCCCTGGAGTCCAAAGAGGTATTTATCGAATTGTGAATTTCGTGAATGCTAAATCAATGATCATGTATCAGAGGTCACAGTGCTCCAATCACAAGGCCGTCAACCAAGCAAACACCAATCGTCATAACTTATACGCTACTGGCATCGGTGCATGTGCATGTGCCAAGCATGGTTGCTTTGTACCCCACAGTGTCGTCGACTTCCAGAAGGGTGAACGGTTAGTCATGTATTTTGAGCTATGAATCGTGACAAATTTATTAAAGAGCCTGCACCAGACACATGAACGTTGATTATTTGATATGCAACACTCTCAATAGGCTGTGCCACAGTGGTATCACCCAAGCACTGGTGGAATATGATATTGCCTGCAGTTGGCTGATCAATTTTGCTAAAAGGGTTTCCAATTCCGACCACCTCACTCTCCCTGAAGCGCTTGAGATCATTGGGGCTGTGGGCAAGTTTCATCTTGGTGCACATGTTGCCAAGTGTTTTGCCCTATTCAGTCTCAACTTCGTTCGTGGTGCTGGTCAGCAGGATGGTGAAATTTTGGAGACACTGTGGGCTATCATCAACAAGATTTCCAGTTTTATTCGTTTCATGTCAAAATCCCAACGATGTGAGATCTTGGATGACCTTATGAGGGATTCAAATTGGAAGAAGTTGGTAAGAATGGGTAGGTGATTCATAGGCATGTCATCAATACATATCATCACCATAGCTGTCACACAGTTCGGTCTTTGTTGAAACGATATGATAAAGCAGTAGATGGAATGCAGGAAATGAAGGCAGCCTTTGAGGAGCTTTCTGAAACTGTGGATGAGCAAGTGCTGGCGGAGTGGAAGGAAGAAGAAAGAAGGGCAATGGATTTCCATGGTGACTACTTGAGGGTATTCGACGTCAGAATGGAGAAAGGTTTGTCTTGTAAAGTGTTGGTGTTTTGGACACGGTAATGATGTTTCACCAGCACCATTGCAGGCTGAGATCAGGTTGAGACTGATGACAGGGAATCCCAAAGATGTAATGGCTGGTCGGGTGACCATCTTAAATGAAGGAATAAACATAGAACAAGCACAGTAGGATGTATCCTCATTCTCATCGATCGTCTCTTTGACATTTGTTTACCCTACAGGAATACTCTGAAAACAACGGCTCGTGCTGTTCAAAAAACGGGCAGTTTCACAGACAAGGCAAATCTGGAGGATTGGCGAAATAGACTGCAGTCTTGGATCGACTCGTTCCACAGAAAAATACATGGAATACTTGGTGAAGATGTGGATGAGTGTAATCTGGTCAATTATGATCCCACTGCTGATGACTGGATTGTGGATGTGGATGAGGAGGGTGGGGTAGACGAAGAAGATGATGACCATGTTGCAGAATGGCCAGAAAATTGCCGACTCACAATGCCATCGACCTTAGGAGTGGAGGAATGTGCTCGGCTGGGTTTGGAAAATTTGGTGGCTCAGGAGGTGGAACTCAGGGTGGGCCAAGCAAACGATTGTTTGGAAAACTTGAGGATGACACTGGGTGAGAAAATGGTAATCTTTCGAACCTCTGTTCGTGGAGCAAACAGCCAGAAGAAGAAGACTTGAGCATGGGACAACATACATGCCATCCAGCAAAAGGTTGGTAAATATGCCACCAGCTACAGGCAGGCTCGGCGAGCATTGGTCAATCTAGGGGGGGAATGCAGACATTTTGGATCGTTTCAAAGTGTTGAGGCAGGAGGATATCAAGATGAGTGGTGATATGCTTGAGGAGAATAGAGTGGGCCAGAGGAGTCACAAGCTGCCCTGGATCTGGCGGAGGAAAGAAAGGAATAATACTGGTGACAACGATTGGATGCAAGAAGGTGAATGGTTCTGCTACAGCAATTCATGGAAGATCTTACTGCTATACAGTGTATCGTGTAAACTGGCTCCGTGGCAAGGCCAGATATGATCGGTGGTCTGAAGAATTGCAAAGCGTCAAGTCAGAAATGGGTAACGTGATTTGTTGGCTGCAACACCAGAAGATGCAATGGGAAGCACGTCATGACAAAGTTGGTCTGGGACTGAGGGGGCACATCTGTTATGCGGAAAAACAAATGGTAATGTGGAGGAATATGATAGCACAAGCAGAAACTGCCTTTTCCAACAAGATGGAGTAATACATATTATTAGAGAAGATATAGTTGAACAGAAGAAAGTAATATATTTTTAACCAACTGGACCATAACCATCTGCCAAGAATGACCAGCAAGCCAATATATGGTATTTGCCAACCCATGTCCCATGGCTGACGGTATACTAACCAGGATTGGCCAATCCATGGCCAACCAAAATACCCAGACCTGTCGGCCAATCCACCTTTCATGGCCAGCCGACATACCCAGACCTGTCGGCCAATCCATGTTCCATGGCCAGCCAACATACCCAGACCCGTTGGCCAACCCACATTCCATGGCCAGCCGACATACCGAGACCCGTCGGCCAACCCACGTTCCATGGCCAACCAAAATACCCAGACCCATCGGCCAATCCATGTTCCATGGCCAACCGAAATACCCAGTGTGGTCGGCCAAACCACCTTTCATGGCCAGCTGACATACCCCACACCTTACAGCATATCCTTTCCACAAGACATGGCTCAGCCGAGATGGACAATTCCCACTCCAAGTGGGCTGGCTTATCTTGGCCGACCAATATCTTTCTCCAGGGCAGATGGCTTGGCCGAGGGTTCCATGTTCAGAGAAGCATGGGTTGGCCGAAGCAGAGGGATATATTGGCTGGCCATGGAACATGGATTGGCCGACCTGGCTGGGTATTTCGGCTGGCCATGGAACGTGGATTGGCCGACGGGTCTGGGTATTTTGGCTGGCCATGGAACTTGGATTGGCCGACCTGGCTGGGTATCTTGGCTGGCCATGGAACATGGATTGGCCGACCTGGCTGGGTATCTTGGCTGGCCATGGAACATGGATTGGCCGATGGGTCTGGGTATTTCGGCTGGCCATGGAACTTGGATTGGCCGACCGGGCTGGGTATCTTGGCTGGCCATGGAACATGGATTGGCCGATGGGTCTGGGTATTTTGGCTGGCCATGGAACTTGGATTGGCCGACCGGGCTGGGTATCTTGGCTGGCCATGGAACATGGATTGGCCGACTTCCCTGGGTATCTCGGCTGGCCATGGAACATGGATTGGCCGACCGGTCTGGGTATTTCGGCTGGCCATGGGAGGTGGATTGGCCGACCGGGCTGGGTATCTTGGCTGGCCATGGAACATGGATTGGCCGATGGGTCTGGGTATTTCGGCTGGCCATGGAACTTGGATTGGCCGACCGGGCTGGGTATCTTGGCTGGCCATGGAACATGGATTGGCCAACCTGGCTGGGTATCTTGGCTGGCCATGGAACATGGATTGGCCGACCTGGCTGGGTATTTCACTTGGCCATGGAACATGGGTTGGCCAAATGGTCTGGGTATTTTGGCTGGCCATGGGAGATGGATTGGCCAACAGGTCTGGGTATTTAGGCTATGGATTGGCCGATGGTCTGGGTATTTTGGCTGGACATGGAACATGGATTGGCTGACCTCTGTTCGTTTATTGGCTGGCCATGAGACATGGATTGGCTGACTGTACTGGGTGTAGCCATGGAACATGGGTTGGCGAAAGCTTTGGTCATATGACATGGCCATAGCACCTGGGTTGGCCAAAGCTCCAGCTACATTGGGATGGCCACAGCTCTAATTACATCAGCTGTCAACATGATATGCATTGGCCAACACTCAGAATACATTGGCTGGTCATGGCACATTGGTTGGCTGTTCCTAATGGGTCTCTGGCTGGTTGTGGGTCATGGATTGACCAGTGCCAGAGATATAATGGCCAGCCATGATACGGCTGACCTTGTGACATAGGGTTAGGGTTTACACCGATAAAATGCAATAAATTCCTTCTCAGACATTAACAGCTTAACATTACAACAAGTACTGCTACTGTGTCACAAATGCCTCTGAAAGGATAACAAGCAAGACACCAATGCCATTCAGTCTTGATCTCAAAGGAGGAGCTCTTCTCCTTCTTGATCAAGACTGACTGACAAAGAAAATACTAACAAAAATTTTGCGAACAAATAACCAAAAATGGATACTGAAATCAACTAAACTAACAATATTACCTGGTCTCAATGTCACTAAAGGGAGGCTTAAAAGTAATAGTGAGACTTACCTGGTCAACTTTCAATGATGCCACCAGGCCCACTACAAGTAGGTTGCCCGGCAAGGAAATCAGGGGGATTCACCCGCCCTTTCATTCCTGAAGACCTGTACAGTGACAAGCACTCATTTCTGAGGACCAGACACCAACAGTTGGCACGCAGAGATGCCACAATGTTCATTCAAGTTGAACAGATAACTTCAACAAAAGATACTGTCAGTAATGGGGTAATACAAATTAATCACTCATCTGGATGCAAACATACCAAAGAAGATACCTGACGGTGAAAAAGAAGAACATACCACAATAATCAAGTAGTCCTGTGAAGTGAACAGACGTCAGCAACAAAGCCTGAGGAAATCACCTACCAGTTAAGACTATGACACTACAGAATCTCTGGTTGTTGCCCGGTACAATAACCAAGGATCCTGTAGTGTCATCAAAAGTGGTAGTGGTGGTTGTGAGGTAAGGAGAAAATCTCAACCGTGTTTGATGGGCTTGTACTTATTTGTTCATGTGACTTAACGTGTTTGTTGACCACATGTCACAAAGTGTGATGTCACGTTGGGCCGTCCAAACGTTACATCACACTTGTGACATGTCGCATCTCATCAATCATGTGACCTGTCGCGTTGCATTAATCATGTGACATGTGAGTGGTAATAATCATCATATTCCGAGGGCAGGAATCCTGCCCTCGTCTCACTATGTATAATAGGTACAAAATACAATAATAATGATATAACGAGGGCAGGGAATCACCCTGCCCTCATCTCATTGCTGAGCCACCCCGACGGTCGGGTTCATTACCACCGCTGCTGCTGCCGTTGCTGTTGCCGTTGTCGTGTCTGCTGCTGCTGCTGCGGTTCATGCTGCCGTTGCCGTTGCCGCTGCTGCTGCTGCTGCTGCTGCTGCTGTTGCTGCTGTTGCCGTCGCTGCTGTTGCTGCCGTCGTCGTCGCTGCTGCTGCTGCTACCGTTGCCGTTGTCATTGTCATGTCTGCTGTTGCTGATGCTGCAGTTCGTGCTGCTGCCGTTGCTGTTGCCGCCGTTGCCATTGCCATCGCGGCTGCTGCTGCTGTTCACGCTGCTGGTGCTGCTGCCGTGGCCGGTGCGGCTGCTGTTGCCGTTCCCGGTCCCGGTCCCGCTGCTGCTGCCGTTCCCGCTCCTGGTCCTGGTCCTGGTCCTGGTCCTGGTCCTGCCGCTGCCTCGCCATCTTTGTTGCTGTCCTCATTGTTGTCATTGCCGTCCACGCTGTCGTCATTGCCGTCCACACTGTCGTCGTTCCTGTGCTTGCTGTCATCGTTGCTGTCCCCGTGGTTGTCGTTCCGGTCCCCATGGTTGTCGTTCCGGTACTCGTGGTTGTCGTTCCGGTCCCCTGCCGCTGCTGCTGCTGTTCGGGCTGCTGCTGCTCTTGCCATTGCCGTTGCCGTTGCAGGCTTCGCCTCGGCGCAGTAACGACTGCAAGGCATTAGTAGTACATAAAATAAGCAAAAAATCACTGATGACTTACCGTTGTCATCCTTTTCTTCCTCACCGTCATCCGCGTCTGGGTCTTCGTCGTCTGGGTCTTCGTCATCGTCGTCCGCGTCCGCATCTGCGTCAACCCTGTCTTTGTCTCTGCCAACCCGGTCTCCATCGTCCGTGCCATCCCCATACCGTTGTGGATCCCGTCTCCCATTGTCGTCCTCGTTCTCGTTGTTCCAGTCCCCATGTCCGTCATTGCCGTCCCCGTTCTCGTCGCTCCGGTCTGTCATTCCGGTCCCCATTCCGTTCTCATCGTTGCCGTCCCCCCTCTCTTCGTTCCGGTCCTCGTTGTCGTCGTTCCGGTCCTCGTTGTCGCCGTTCCCGGAACCATGGTTGTTGCCCTCTTATGGGCCTCGTGTCGTTGGCTGTCGATGTTGATGTGGTAATGTTCACAGTCATCTGACGTGACGTTGCTGGAAAAGACCTAAAAAGTACATGGAATTAGTTAATAAAAATAAATCAAACAAACTTAAAATGAAACTTAGCCTGGTGCTCTTCCGCAGCCTTGTGTCTGTGATCGTGGTTGCAAAGAAAGAGTGACGTGGCTTGAACTCGCGCGAGAATTTCAACCGGCGTTTGCCGATTTCCTAAACGGGGCCGAATTGCCATATTGGTACAGGTGGCTGGATTTTCTTATTGCTATTACATGCTGTATAACACCTCAATGGCCAGGGCAAGACCCTGAAGGGATGTAAGTATCCCATACCCACAAGTATGGTAAATTTTGTATTTTATTTGAGCCTACAGAGAGAGCTATTCACAATGTATTTGAGCCCTCTGCCAAAATTGGACCCTTAAACACCCAACTTTGCGAGTATACATCTAGAAAATCTAAAATTAATTCTAGCAGTACTAGGTGATGTGTGCTTCATTGTTACAATAAGTGCCTGGCAGTTAGTAGTCCAGGAAATGTGCTGTAGCCAACAAATGGTAAAGCTGTGAGTTGCGTGACTTGAATCCAAATAACGGGACTTTGATTGAACAGCCAATAATTTATTAATGTGAAGTTCCACACACATTTGTCCTACAACACATTTACTGGACTACTAACTGCCAGGCACTTATTGTAACAATGAA
>OY744461.1:2033100-2197171 GCA_963556145.1 Hygrocybe punicea | reverse complement strand
AAGTTGGGTGTTTAAGGGTCCAATTTTGGCAGAGGGCTCAAATACATTGTGAATAGCTCTCTCTGTAGGCTCAAATAAAATACAAAATTTACCATACTTGTGGGTATGGGATACTTACATCCCTTCAGGGTCTTGCCCTGGCCATTGAGGTGTTATACAGCATGTAATAGCAATAAGAAAATCCAGCCACCTGTACCAATATGGCAATTCGGCCCCCGTTTAGGAAATCGGCAAACGCCGGTTGAAATTCTCGCGCGAGTTCAAGCCACGTCACTCTTTCTTTGCAACCACGATCACAGACACAAGGCTGCGGAAGAGCACCAGGCTAAGTTTCATTTTAAGTTTGTTTGATTTATTTTTATTAACTAATTCCATGTACTTTTTAGGTCTTTTCCAGCAACGTCACGTCAGATGACTGTGAACATTACCACATCAACATCGACAGCCAACGACACGAGGCCCATAAGAGGGCAACAACCATGGTTCCGGGAACGGCGACAACGAGGACCGGAACGACGACAACGAGGACCGGAACGAAGAGAGGGGGGACGGCAACGATGAGAACGGAATGGGGACCGGAATGACAGACCGGAGCGACGAGAACGGGGACGGCAATGACGGACATGGGGACTGGAACAACGAGAACGAGGACGACAATGGGAGACGGGATCCACAACGGTATGGGGATGGCACGGACGATGGAGACCGGGTTGGCAGAGACAAAGACAGGGTTGACGCAGATGCGGACGCGGACGACGATGACGAAGACCCAGACGACGAAGACCCAGACGCGGATGACGGTGAGGAAGAAAAGGATGACAACGGTAAGTCATCAGTGATTTTTTGCTTATTTTATGTACTACTAATGCCTTGCAGTCGTTACTGCGCCGAGGCGAAGCCTGCAACGGCAACGGCAATGGCAAGAGCAGCAGCAGCCCGAACAGCAGCAGCAGCGGCAGGGGACCGGAACGACAACCACGAGTACCGGAACGACAACCATGGGGACCGGAACGACAACCACGGGGACAGCAACGATGACAGCAAGCACAGGAACGACGACAGTGTGGACGGCAATGACGACAGCGTGGACGGCAATGACAACAATGAGGACAGCAACAAAGATGGCGAGGCAGCGGCAGGACCAGGACCAGGACCAGGACCAGGACCAGGAGCGGGAACGGCAGCAGCAGCGGGACCGGGACCGGGAACGGCAACAGCAGCCGCACCGGCCACGGCAGCAGCACCAGCAGCGTGAACAGCAGCAGCAGCCGCGATGGCAATGGCAACGGCGGCAACAGCAACGGCAGCAGCACGAACTGCAGCATCAGCAACAGCAGACATGACAATGACAACGGCAACGGTAGCAGCAGCAGCAGCGACGACGACGGCAGCAACAGCAGCGACGGCAACAGCAGCAACAGCAGCAGCAGCAGCAGCAGCAGCAGCGGCAACGGCAACGGCAGCATGAACCGCAGCAGCAGCAGCAGACACGACAACGGCAACAGCAACGGCAGCAGCAGCGGTGGTAATGAACCCGACCGTCGGGGTGGCTCAGCAATGAGATGAGGGCAGGGTGATTCCCTGCCCTCGTTATATCATTATTATTGTATTTTGTACCTATTATACATAGTGAGACGAGGGCAGGATTCCTGCCCTCGGAATATGATGATTATTACCACTCACGTGTCACATGATTAATGCAACGCGACAGGTCACATGATTGATGAGATGCGACATGTCACAAGTGTGATGTAACGTTTGGACGGCCCAACGTGACATCACACTTTGTGACATGTGGTCAACAAACACGTTAAGTCACATGAACAAATAAGTACAAGCCCATCAAACACGGTTGAGATTTTCTCCTTACCTCACAACCACCACTACCACTTTTGATGACACTACAGGATCCTTGGTTATTGTACCGGGCAACAACCAGAGATTCTGTAGTGTCATAGTCTTAACTGGTAGGTGATTTCCTCAGGCTTTGTTGCTGACGTCTGTTCACTTCACAGGACTACTTGATTATTGTGGTATGTTCTTCTTTTTCACCGTCAGGTATCTTCTTTGGTATGTTTGCATCCAGATGAGTGATTAATTTGTATTACCCCATTACTGACAGTATCTTTTGTTGAAGTTATCTGTTCAACTTGAATGAACATTGTGGCATCTCTGCGTGCCAACTGTTGGTGTCTGGTCCTCAGAAATGAGTGCTTGTCACTGTACAGGTCTTCAGGAATGAAAGGGCGGGTGAATCCCCCTGATTTCCTTGCCGGGCAACCTACTTGTAGTGGGCCTGGTGTCATCATTGAAAGTTGACCAGGTAAGTCTCACTATTACTTTTAAGCCTCCCTTTAGTGACATTGAGACCAGGTAATATTGTTAGTTTAGTTGATTTCAGTATCCATTTTTGGTTATTTGTTCGCAAAATTTTTGTTAGTATTTTCTTTGTCAGTCAGTCTTGATCAAGAAGGAGAAGAGCTCCTCCTTTGAGATCAAGACTGAATGGCGTTGGTGTCTTGCTTGTTATCCTTTCAGAGGCATTTGTGACACAGTAGCAGTACTTGTTGTAATGTTAAGCTGTTAATGTCTGAGAAGGAATTTATTGCATTTTATCGGTGTAAACCCTAACCCTATGTCACAAGGTCAGCCGTATCATGGCTGGCCATTATATCCCTGGCACTGGTCAATCCATGACCCACAACCAGCCAGAGACCCATTAGGAACAGCCAACCAATGTGCCATGACCAGCCAATGTATTCTGAGTGTTGGCCAATGCATATCATGTTGACAGCTGATGTAATTAGAGCTGTGGCCATCCCAATGTAGCTGGAGCTTTGGCCAACCCAGGTGCTATGGCCATGTCATATGACCAAAGCTTTCGCCAACCCATGTTCCATGGCTACACCCAGTACAGTCAGCCAATCCATGTCTCATGGCCAGCCAATAAACGAACAGAGGTCAGCCAATCCATGTTCCATGTCCAGCCAAAATACCCAGACCATCGGCCAATCCATAGCCTAAATACCCAGACCTGTTGGCCAATCCATCTCCCATGGCCAGCCAAAATACCCAGACCATTTGGCCAACCCATGTTCCATGGCCAAGTGAAATACCGAGACTGGTTGGCCAATCCATGTTCCATGGCCAGCCGAGATACCCAGGGAAGTCGGCCAATCCATGTTCCATGGCCAGCCAAGATACCCAGCCCGGTCGGCCAATCCATGTTCCATGGCCAGCCAAGATACCCAGCCAGGTCGGCCAATCCATGTTCCATGGCCAGCCAAGATACCCAGCCAGATCGGCCAATCCACATTCCATGGCCAGCCGAAATACCCAGACCCGTCGGCCAATCCACGTTCCATGGCCAGCCGAAATACCCAGCCAGGTCGGCCAATCCATGTTCCATGGCCAGCCAATATATCCCTCTGCTTCGGCCAACCCATGCTTCTCCGAACATGGAACCCTCGGCCAAGCCATCTGCCCTGGAGAAAGATATTGGTCGGCCGAGATAAGCCAGCCCACTTGGAGTGGGAATTGTCCATCTCGGCTGACCCATGTATCATGGAAAAGATATGCTGAAAGGGCTCCATACCCAGACCTGTCGGCCAATCCACGTTTCATGGCCAGCCGACATACCCAGACCCGTCAGCCAACCCACGTTCCATGGCCAGCCGACATATCGAGACCCGTCGGCCAATCCACCTTTCATGGCCAGCCGACATACCCAGACCCGTCGGCCAATCCATGTTCCATGGCCAGCTGAAATACCCAGACATGTCGGCCAATCCACCTTTCATGGCCAGCCAAATTACCCTGGGCTGTCGGCCAATCCATCTTCCATGGCCTGCCAAGATACCCAGACCGGTCGGCCAATCCATCTCCCATGGCTAGCCAAAATATCCAGACCGGTTGGCCAATATATCCCCCTGCTTCGGCCAACTCATGTCCCTCAGAACATAGACCCCTCGGCCAAGCCATCTCCCCTGGAGAAAGATATTGGTCGGCCGAGATTGGCTGGCCCACTCAGAGTGGGAATTGTCCCTCTCGGCTGAGCCATGTCTTGTGGAAAAGATATGCTGTAAGGTGTGGGACAGTGCTGGTTGGCTCAGCAAGGGTACAGTAAGGGAGGGGAGTGAGGCAGACGCAGAAAGTGGGAAGGCATAAAAGTATTTACATGAAGCGCACTTGGATGGGAAGTGAGCTAAAGTGGGACCCAAGTACAATCCAACTTACACGAAGGTAGTGGTGGCCAGAGTTGGGTGCCTGTGTCCCTGGCTTCGCAAGTTTGACTGGGAGGAATGCCTGACATGTTGGGCACTTGTTCTCGCCACTGATATCGTGTGGCATGCCTTAGAGGGAGGGAGGTGACGCAAGAGGGGATGGAGGGTTGGATGTGAGATGATAAGGCGATAAGGTTTATCATGCACTACATACTACAATCATTTACAACTCCGGTGACATGCCGCCACATCTGCCGCCGTAGTAATCGCCGGAGTTAGAGCCGGATTTTCCAATCCACGAATTTTCTGTTCAATGGGGGAGCACCAACATTGGTCTTGATTAATTTGTATTTCAGACTGCCATTTGCTGATGAAGAGAGAAAACTCGGCCGGAACCCCAGAGCTTCGGCATTGCTTGCTTTGGAGAAAAAAGATGCTGATTATCAAACAGAATCACCCAGTTCAACAAGTTGTCCTCCAAATTCATGGATTCATGTATGAACAACAAGGATTCAACATTGGACACTGATGCATCAGATGATGTAGACACTGCCAAACCAGATGATGATGACAGTGATGATCAGGAGGATGACAGCAAGAATCTGTTTATTAGCTGCCAATTTCTGAGGCAATCTGATGACCATTCACCAATCTATACCAACTTACATCTCCCTTCCAACCTCTATTGATTGGCTGTTGACACCCCAGGCAACAAATTATGTTTCGCTGAATTGAAATTGAGAGAATGTTAGGCTGCAAATGTCCTTTATCAAATGAATTTGCCTTGACCATAAAGCATCCTTGTTTCAGAAAAATGTCTGGCTTGTGACTGGGATGAAGCAAAAAACAAGAGCATGGAAAGAGGTTTATTCAGTCAAAGCTCAAGTAAGGCACCATGCACAGGTCTATCGTTTAGCTCCAAGAACACTCATCCATCTTGGGGCATTGAAAAAGATGTTGGCAACTTACCAGGTGCTCTGGCATGATGAACTCAATGCAATGACAGTGTTGTTGGATCCAAAACAACCTGGGCAATACAATAAAGCACTAGCTTGGTTTTGGAACATGGATGTGGACCGTCATGTGGCTGGTAACAGATGGATGGAAGAATGTGAGCTAACCTTGCAATTTCATGTTCCTAGCTCTGACATCCTTGAGAAGTGCATTGACTCAGGTCCAAAGCAAATTTCAGTTGATGGAAGGAGGAATTTGAGAGGGTAAAATTTGAGAGGGTAAAGAAAGAAATGAGGTGGACTATCCAAACTGTCCAGAAAAAAACTGATGACTGGAGGACTCTCATGGAATTGGTGACTGGCCCTGGAGTACAAGAAAAACAGTCTTATGCTGCAAGACAGGTAGCTTTATGGGATCAATTCACCACCCAAGCACAGAAGGCTTTTGCTATTTGTATAAATACATAGAAATGTTCCCAATATACTTGTCCCCATGAATCAGTGCCAAGATCCATGAGCTCAGCATTTACCACAGTGTCTCAGATATCTGTTAGAATTTGTTGGAATTACCAGACAATGATATCAGTCCATTGGTCTTTGCTTGGAATTGCTTGTTTATTGCCAAACAGCAGAACCTTGGCACTGATGAACATGAAGTCTGAATATTGGCCTGGGTCATCCAAAAGTCCAACAGTTGGGTCTTGTTACATTTTTCAACTCCGCAACTCCAATTCCAACTCCAATACCTGCCATGACGATTCCACATTACCACACCTTCCTTTTTTCATTTCCTTTTGCCTTTTGTCTTCTTTTGGACATCGTTGTTTATTCTTGTTCTTGTTTCCTTTTTATCCTTTCTTATAGAACAATCCAGACCAACCGTAGACACATCCCCATGTGACCTTGCTGTACCTGAACAGTCTCCTTGCTGACAGACATCATCGCCATTGTCTTTTCTCTTAAGGTAGCCATATTCCATGCGCATCCAATGTCATGTGCTGTGACATTGTTGTGACCATTGAAGTTAGCATTTTTTGTTAAGTGCACCACAAAGCTTGTTACTTTCCTTGTGTCAATAGTAGGCAAATAATGACTGGTTAACCTATACCTGTGTTTAATATACATGAAACATTTGCTTGGTTTCTCCATTGATGGAGTTGGAGGTTGTTTTTTTCACTCATGCTAACTTGTGTCTACCCAATTTGGGAAATCATGCAAAATTCTCTCTGGCCTCAAAACTAGATGCCAGCTTGCTCAGATGTTGTATCAACATTTCGTCCGTGCCAATATTTTTGATTAAAATAATCTAAAATTCTGTTGCAAGCACAATTTGAGCAGAATGTCTTAATTAATCAGCATCTTGATTTCTTCATGTTTTGTCACGCTTTATCACGGTTGGTCATGTGACATTAGATGCACATGAGTTGCGGCTACCTTACCTTGACATACTGTTTACTTCATCTCATAACAAACCGATACACAATGGGTGTACTCCCAACACAGCTAAATACCATAATCATCATTGGCAGCATTGCCATCACTTTCCTTATTGGTTTCTACATTTATGATCTATCTTTGGCATCAGCATGGAAACCCTTCTGCCATGGATACGTCCAACTTCCACCTTGACAATATCTTACCACGAAATTGACAATTGCCATTCCCGGATATATGGTTTCCAATTTCGTATTCCATGCCTACCATTATCCTCCCTGATCATCCGATGACATTCCTCACCTGCATGTATACTCTGAACAATCCTCGATCACAAGACATTTCACTGTTCCTTCCAATCCAATCATCACCGAAGCACATTCTTTTGAACTTCAACCACAGACCATACGACTTCCCAATACAGTGAACCAACCCCTATTGTGTATTGTTCATGTCATCACTTCAATGCAGTATCCAATGACTTATTCCCACAGCCTCTCACCTGTGCCATGACTGGAAACCTAGACCCACATTCATTTATCCCTTTCCATCTGTAACCTTGATACCACCCACAGTCGTGTACAACAATACCCTTTCTTGAAAGAATACCAACATCAGTGGATGTTATTGTTCCACACCAGGACAAGACATCACTCCTTGATATGTCATTGACACAGATATTGTCATCCGGTACCGCTTATGCTCTGACCTCAACTATCTCATTGTCCTAGTTGGTTTTCCCCTAACACATTCCTTTGTTTTCTTTCATACCAACCTTGTTGCTATATCCACACTACCTCAAGACACTCTCTTCACCAATCCCACACTGGACAATACCTCTCTTCAACCTGACCATGCAATGCACTTGCCAGACTGCAGACTTGCCCATTACAGTAAGTGTAGACCCCAAATAGGCAATTCTGCATATCACATGATCTGATGACAAATCATCTGAGTTATCCAGACCTCTTCTTTCCCTCAATGAAATCTGGACCTCCAGTTGGATTGCGAGAACATCAACATGAGGACACCTGATGTCCACCTCATGATGAACACATGGTGTGGTTGGACTTGCTGTAGCTTCATGGTTGGATTTCCATTTACCTCCCCTCAAGACCAGTCACTATATCTACTGTTCTTGTTGTTGGTTCAGACTTTTTCTTCTTTTCTCTTCTTTACGTTTAGTCTGGTTCTTGGGGCAGACCCTCTTGTCTTGGGTAACCCCCACGGCTCGCAATGACATTAGACCATGACCCCCCCTCTCTTAGCAGTGTTGTCTTAGTTGTAAGCAACAATGAAAACTGCTGTTCTCTCCTCAGAGCTGGAAACCAACTCCCTAGTTAAGTTGATTGTTATCGAAGCCTGCTGCAGAAGTGATCCATAACAAAAAACCACCAGCCAGCCCACTTCTCCTCCATCCTCCCTATCCTAAAGGAAGATACCATAGCTACAAACCAATAGGGGCTTGCCTCTATGGTAACTCCAGACAAAGCAAAAGAATCATATTGATCAGCATGTCACTTGAGTTCACAAAAGAGAGAAAATCAACACTTAGCAACAATAAAACACATATACCAGTCATGAGAAGTGTTGAACCAACAGGTGAAGTAAAGTTCCTATTATCCAAAGTCAGACCCTAGCCAGTCTTTGAGATGAAACACTGTGCTATACACCATGAGATGGCATGAAGTCAACATAATATCAATTGTGTCGCACAGGAAGCTGGCAGACACTCAACATAGCCCACAGTCCCAATGGTGCTGCACAGAAAGCTGGCAGGCACAATCTCCCAGTACTCAAGCACAATAGACAGTCATGGAACAGATCCTTTGCCCCTCATGATAACATCTATAACTTGAATAAGCAATGCAAAATAAAGAAAGAATAATGGCATTTATCAATTCTCAACCAACTACAATCACCTTTACTGTAGTCCTTTAACATGTCGCAATTCATGTCAAAGCATCACAGCAGTAATCAATAATGATAGAGGATAAAGGGGCCAAAGACAACACTGCTGCCTTTTATAGATGGCCTGGCTAAATCAGGCATATCAACAAACCATAGCCACACATGTGATCATGTGATTGACTTCTTTTGACATGATTTTATTAATGTGTGTTGCCTTAAATCAAGACTTTCACACTTGTGACATGTCATGCACAGTGGCTTGGGTGTGACTCATCACATGTTCCCAGTAATAATCCATGTATTTACAGTTGAATATCTCATAATGCATAAGGTAGTATTGCATAAATCTCATATTGCATAGGATTAGGGGGTATACAAAACTTGATTTGCCTGCCCAAATGGCACCTTATAATGCATAAACTTCATAATGCATTAACTCAGGGGTGGAACAGATACTATGTATTATGAGATATTCAACTGTATGTGTTAAAATAAATGAACTCAAGGGCAGGGCACTCAGCCCACCCTTGCCTCATGCCATTCTTCACCTTCACCTCTTCCATTCATGGCCAATGTAACCCTTTTTTTCCTCACGGTCCTTCAACTTTGAACAATACTTGACAGCTCTCATCTGACAACTTCTCTCCACCAACAAAAGTGAAAGAAATCAGACCAGCCATCATGTGCCCTGAGCTACACCATTTTGCAAGCTGTATCCCATCACTGATCTGGTTGAAGATGACATTTGGCAAGCTTTTCAGCATTGCTTCCATTGTGAGCTTAGAGATGATCAGCGTCTCATTAAAGGCTGAGCACTGCAATAGGTCATTTTCACCTCTGGGAATTCAAAGTCGAGCATAATGACATCAGCATGAAAAATCTGATGTATGATAAGGCCAATGACAACAAGGGGGTTTTGAATGATTTTTATCTTGCCAATTTGTATGGCTGTGATTGACCAAGTGGAACAGAATGCACTGGGACCTTGCCTTTCATGGCACTCAATATCCTGACTGATGCTGGCTGGGCTGGCCAAGTGGAGTGCATTTACCAGCATGACTGTGAATCATTTATGTAGGTGTTACTGTGAATATGTTCCAGTTTTGACAATGGCAAGGAGGTCAACCACTTCCATTGGGTGCATTAATATTGGTACCATGTGTATACCTTTGGGGAAGTGAAAACAAATGAGGACTGTAAAAATAAGGCAAGTTAGGCTTGGGGACACTCTCTAAACTAACACAACACTGTGCAATGAAGTGTGAAGATGTGCAACAATGTTGAAGGAGTCACAGTGTAGCACAACTTGTTACAGATTGCTTCTACAATGTGCTCCGGCAACAATCAACTTAACAGGGGGTCATTTTCAAGAAGAGGAATAGCAGCTTTCATATTGCTTTACATAGGACTAGCACCTAAGACAATGCTGCTATGGGGGGATTCTAGCTTGCGAACCATGGGGGTTACCCAAGACAAGAGGGTCTGCCCCAAGAACCAGACTAAACATAAGGAAGGGAAAAGAAGAAAAAGTCCATACCAACTACATGAACAGTAGATATAGTGACTGTCTTGAGGGCAGTCAATGGAAGTCCAATAATGAGGCTGCAGCATGTCCAACTACACCATGTGTTGACCATGAGGCAGACATGAGATGTCCTCATGTCAATGTTCATTGAGAGTTAGAAGAGGTCCGGATGATGTGGATGATTTGTCATCAGATCATGTGATATGCAGAACTGCTAATTTTGGGCATACACCTGCTGTAATGGGCAAGTAGGTGTTCTGGCAAGTGCATTGCATCAGTCGGGTTTGAGAGAGGCATCATCCAGTGTGGGATTGGTGAAGGGAGTGTCTTGAGGTAGTGTGGGTGTAGCAGTGAAGTCAGCATAAGATAAAACAAAAGAGTGTGTTGGGAGAAAACCAACTGGGATAGTGGGATAGTTGAGGTTAGACATGTGAACAGCTTAAGCTGTGTCAGATGATGTCTGTGTTGATGACATATTGAGGGGCAATGTCCTGTCCTATGTATGGAATGATTGTGTCCACCCTCCAATGAATCCTCATTAAGGGATTTAAATTGTACTCATTCCAATTATATGACCCAAATGGGCCCCTATATTGTTATTTATTGTCACTACCTCCCCATGTCAGGATTGGGTAATTTGCATGCCTGCTGCCTTCCTTGGATGTGGTAGCCGTTTCTCAGGCTCCCTCTCCGGAATTGAACCCTTATTCCCCATTACCCATTGAAACCATGGTAGGCCTCTATCCTACCATTGAAAGTTGATAGGGCAGATATTTGAATAAAGCATCACTGGCACAAGGCCATTCAAGTCATGGGCACAGGTGGCAAGCTGTGGGAGATGTGTAGTCCAGTACTGCATGAGGCGATGACATGTGAACAATAAACAATAAGAATTGTATCCTGCAGTGGGAGACCATATTGTCTGTGGCTGCAGTCTGAAGAGTGCAGTATGGAGATTGTCGGATTAGAGAGAGCAATGGAATGTATTATGATCAGTGATTGTTCACAGTCACATGCAGGTAAAGAATGTCATCAGATTGTCAAGGAGGATAATGATAGGCACAGGACATGAAAGTGGAAACCAAATATCTGGGAATGGAAATTGTTAATTACATGTTGGTACACTGTTGAGGTGGATGTCGGTATCATCAATGAAAGAAGGTTGCCTTTTCCAAAGGCAAATCATGATGACATAGAAGCCAATCAGGAAGGTGATTGCTATGGCACCAATGATGTTATGAACTGTTTGGTGAGGATAGCCATTGTGTATCGGTTTCTTGTACTTTGTGGGAAGACAGTATGTCATATGGCAAAAGACAATGCAAGTCACATCCATTGGCAAGGGGACTATTTGGGTATAGCAAGGTCATGTGGGATGTGTCCATGGTTGGTCAAGATTGTTCTAGAAGAAAGAGGTGAAAAATAGAACAAGGGCAAAGCGCGTTGTCTGAAAAAGGAATGGGTGCTGCCAATGGGAATGTAGGAATAAATGAGTGTGTGTTGTGGGGATATGAATGATGACAAAGGAAAGACAAAGGAAAGAAGGAACAAAGCAAGGAGGAAAAAGAAACAAAAAGGACTGTAAAGGAACGTGTGGCATAGTGTTGGGGAAGTTCAGTCTCAGACCAAACCAGACCCAGTTTAGACTGAACCAAAACCAGTGGTTGCAGTTTCAGTTTGGGAATTTTTGGCTGAGACCGAATGGTTCAGTCTCCGGCTTGGGGATTTGGCTGCAGGCTGAAATGGTTTCAAAGTGAGTTTGAACCACAAACTGACAGTCCCAAGTCAGCCATTTGGCTGACTTCCAAAGTCACCAAAGTGCCTTCTGCAACCACTGACAATGCCCACAATGTATGCCAAATGAGGATGACAGAACACCTGAGGTGGACAAAATGGGCAGCAGGGTACTCCCTGCCACCCACATACATTTCATTTTATTTATTTTATTCATTCGACACTAACTCACATTTACAGGAAGTTACTGTCAACAGCCACCACAGCCACCACCACCACTACTACAACAACAACAATGACAACAATTGCCACCACAATGGCTGAAACCACCACGACAGCGACAACCACCATGATGGCCATGTCAGATGCCAACAACAATGTGTCCAAGACACATGTAGTGAATGGCATGGGTATGGGTAAACCCTTGGGTATTGCCATGGGTATAGCCATGGGTTCGGGTCTGGGTCACACTTTTGTGACCCGTGGCTATACCTGTACCTGTGACAAGTTACCTGTGCCTTTTAAGTCACACAGTTGACACAAGCTTCAACGCATTGCTCAACCAACACCAGCAGGTAAGTTTCTCTGTTTTATGGAGTTTTTTATATTATTCTAATGAATCTGACAGGTAAATTATAACTACGCGAATCAAAACAAGGACGAAAACAAGGATGGTGGCAGGTGAACAACAATGGCAATGGCCACAAAGACGGCAATGGCAATAATGACCATGGCCATGACCATGACCATGACCATTACTACAACCACCAAGAACCCCAATGCAATCAGGGCACAAGGTGGACAACCGTGAATGAGGGCAGTGGCCAGGTGGGGGTGCACCCACTACCTCCTCTCGGTATGTGTCCCCATCCCATGAACCAAGCTAATTCTTGAATGAACAGGCTGCCACAATACCTTGTGAACACGCCATGACATGTAGACGTCGTTCGCGAGGTAGGCACCAAGAAGGACTGGCACCAAGAAGGACAACGGCACCAAGCAGGACAAGGGGAGCATGGGCTATACCCGTGCTCCCATTTCCGAGGCTCAAGACTCATCCCAGGCCCCCCGCATACCAGTCCACGATGGGCCAGAGTGCCCAAAGACCACCACCCCCTTCACCTCGCATCCACCGGCATTGCATCAATTGATGCATGTCCGTTGTTGTGAGGTCAAATGGTGATGTGGACAGGGCAATAAGTGGGTGAGACCTGCGGGTGCGGGTCCCAGGTGACCCTAGGGTCAGAAATCAGGGACCTGTTGAAAACCCATACCCCCAGGGCAGGTATGGGTTTTCAATGGGTACGAGTATGGGTACCCCTGGAATTACCCAGGGGTTACCTGCGCCATTCACTAGACACATGCACATGTGAACAGGGTGGAGTGGGAGTCACAATGAGATGGAACAAGCAGTGGGGGGTGGTGCATCCACCCCCACTCCTTCGTGGTATGTTTTTTTTGTTGGTTTGTTTATTGATTTTATTCATATATAACAGAATGCGGCACCACACCACCACCATCACCATCACCACCATGCAACACCACCACCACCACCACCACCACCACCACCAAAAACAACCAATGCAGCCAACATGGGGTCAACTCACCTGTCATCATGTGTACAACACGCATGACACATCGACCCACACAGAGAGGCTCATATGCCACCACCACGCATCTGCCAAAAACAACCAACACAGGACCAACACAGGACCAACACAGGACCAACATGCCCGTCATCGCATGCACAATGCGTCTGATGTGTCAGGGCATCACCACCACCACCACCACCACCACATCCAATCAACAACAGCTGAGGTGGAACACACGTGTTTGACATGTGTGTTTCACTAGGACAGGGCCGTGCAGCCCACCCAATCTCCAATCCCACCTCATAATGAGGCTGGCCATGTCAATTGATGTGTATGGCACTCTTGCAAGGTCAGATGGGAGTGAGGGCCCCCAGCCCACACGGTTTGTGGTCTAGACCACATTTGGACCAAAACCAAACCAATGTAAACCGTTTACATTGGTTTTGGTTTTGGTTTGGGATTTTTTTGCAGGAACTGAATGGTTCGGTTTCAGTTTGGGGCAAAAAGGCCCAAAACTGGACTGAACTGAACTTCCCCAACACTAGTGTGGCAGTGCAGAATCCTAACATGACTGTATATGAAGACAAGGAATGAGGATGGAGTAGATATGCAATATCACAGGATGTAATGGTCGAGTTTCAGGGGTGTACACAATTGTGTGAGATGAAGGTTGCAGTAGATGGTAGTTTAGAACTTAAACGTAGCTTTTTAGATGAATGGGAACAAATTTTCTTGTCATTATAGGATGTATAAAACACTATTTATATGAAGAAATGAAGGAATTGAAATGAAGGAATAATATGAAATAATTGGAATGATTTCAGATATACTCATGCCAGGAATAGGGGGAATAAGGACATGAAACAGTTTCCATGACATATTTTGAAAAACTGTAGACATGAAATGTTTAGCAATTGTGATGAAAATAGTAATAAGAAAAGGATAAAATCAGATTGGCTACATGTGGTGAAGCCAATGAGGAAGAAGTGGTTTTGAGGGTATGGAAGTGATATAAATGACATAGGAGGGTGTTGATGACTGGTAATCAATGTTGAAGGGTTCCACAGTATCACATGTATTGTCTAAAGTGATGTGAGATGTCACCTGATGTTGTGGAGGTCATCACAATGTGTCATGAGACTGTCAAAGGTCTTGGAGGTGTCAGAAATATTGCACGAGTGTCTGGATTGTGTTAGGAGTCATATACTGTCCAATTAACTCTGACTCCAATATCAATGATTCTGTTATAGGGATGAATACTGTGCATCAGCATGGTTAACACTTGACCACAGCACATGCTTCAAAGAGAAGAATGTTTATCTTATTTGGCAACCAAGTCACATGTGATGAATTCCGAATTCGGGACTGTTCAAGACTGTCAATTTGGGCAGTCAAGGTTGAGCTTCTTATCATTTCCAAAACGAGATAAAAATAATGATTTTATATAAATCTTTCTAAACCTTGCAACTTGTCACTGGGATTCAACCATGATTCCAATTTAGCTTGAAATCCTTAGTGTTTGCAGGCAAAGCTGTAGCAGAATATGTGGACAATCTGCTACAATTTTATAGGAATTTAGTTGCATGCCATGCAAAGTCTGAACCCCCAGGTAAAAGCAATTTTTAAAAAATTTAAATTTTTTTTCTTTTCTGCAACACACCAGTATCAGGCCAGATCTCATGAATTCCCTGGAAAAATGTTCCCTAGGGACTGCCCAGGGAAACCCTAATGAATATGGTCCCTAGTGAATTTCAGCTCTGAATTACCTGGGACTGAATTGGAATTTTGTTGAGAAAGTAATTATTTCACCCGCCGAAAAACAACAATAGTTTACATGGCCATTACATTTCAGTTCTCAGTCCAACCCTTCGGCTAGAAATTCATTGAATACCTTCACTGGATGGGTGGGACATCGAACTTACTTTAACTTCATCCCCCAATTTCTTCACGGAGATGGCAGGTCGTTCCGCTGTTTTTGAGCCTTCCTCACCATCATCCCACGTATAGCTGACACCAGCGGCAAGTTTCGTTCCATCACAATTGAAAGCGATTGACGAGATAGAATTGTTATATTTAGGATATTGACGGAGCCGTTTGGTCACTTTATGGTCCCAGATCGAAAGCGTACCGTCCGAACCCGCTGATGCGAATGTGTTGTAGCTGCAAGCAATAATCGTCACCAAAGGGAGAAAATTATGTAGGGAAGAATATACATCGGATGGAAAGCTAGGGCGTTGACGGGCCATACGTGATCCACATCCTCGATAGTTTGGCGGTGACATTTAAAAGCGTATTTCTTTTTTTGAGCGACAGGACTAGGGTCGAAGTATTCGATGGCAATTCGACCCTCTGTCGAAGCCGTCGCGTAACCTACAATACGAGATCCGGTGACCGAAGTGAAAATAAACAAGGTATTTATCGCTGAAAAGGACTCACCCTCGCCGTCCACCATACAGGCCAACGACCTGGTCATAAACTTGAGACTACTTTCTCTCGTTTGTTCAGGCTGGTCCATTTTTCGAATGTCGTAGATGTGGAAAAGCCTGCTTGCCATAGCAACTACGAGAGTGCTGTTGACTAGATCCATATGGTAAACACGCTCCGGGACAGTATGCGAAGACTGCTGTGGAGATGACGCGCGAGGATCCCAGAATCGCAGCGTGCAATCCCACGAACCCGTTATTAAGGAGTCTATCATACAACTGAGTGACGTACAACAACAACGAGGATTGAAAAACGGACGGGTTTGTTGCGAATAGTTCATGCTAGAGACGGAGTCGGAGTGTTCCCCAAGATGATGGATTTTTTCGGTTTCCAGATCCAATCTGCAGATCAATGGAGTTATTGTAAAGTACCAAAAAGCGAGATATCTTACTCGCGAATAGAGGTATCAAGACCACCACTGTAACCATGTAGTGTGTCGGAAAAACAGCAAGCCAATACAGCGGCCCTGTGGTCGAATTTCAACTTCTGTTCGTTCTTTGCGATATCATAGAATCGAACGGTCTACAGATATTACACGACGTCAGAAGGTGAACCAGGGTGTCGAAAATGAATTTACCGCATCCCAAGACGAGACCAGTAAATGATCAGGATTGGTGGGCGAAAACTTGATGGAGGATATACTGTCAAACGGCGGATCCGACACAAGTTGATCTGAAGGAACATCAAACAGGCCCCGAGCGTGTAGAGATTGAAGGTTACCATGCATAGCTTACAATCGAGAGCCCGTAAAATATAGGCGAACTTGAAATGATTCAGAACAAATGTCACCGTCACGGTTGTACGTGACGAACGTGGTCACATGACCAAAGGTATTTTTCTCAAACCTCCGACTCGGAGTCGGTCGCTGGTCTTAGGTCCTCACTGGCAGCGATAGATCTCAGCTGCCGTTCAGATCTGAGTCCTCTAAACCTCAAAATTCTTCCCGCGACACCCCGATTCTCCTTGAAAACGCGAGAGCTCTCCGGTGGATCATTGGTCGCCTATTCGTAACGTCTACCTTGGGATGGGAGTTGGCGTGCTCACCTCCCCCGCGCCCTTACGAAGGGTACCGATATCAAGTTCACTTTGCACCCTTGTGGCGCTCCGCATGTGGGCCGCAACGTTAACGATATAATACCTCTCGTGATACCGGAGGCACATTGACAAAGTCCGTATAACAATAAGCTGGCATACGGAGACAACGAATACTTGAACATTAACCCTTCCCCTTGGGAAAGTCACTCCACATTGCTTGCATGGCGAATGCCTGTCAACCTCTCAACAAGTCGTGTCGTGGGAGAGACATACTCGGCGTTTACTGACAGTGTCGACTGATCAATTATTCCTTTTGTTAGAATGCAAGGCCTATTGCCGTCAATTTCATAAATCACATTTGCCGCATGTTCCACGCGTTTTGATAACCTAAGGTAGGATGCTATAAAGCCCTTCTCCCTTCAGGCGGTGTTGCTTTAATCCCCTTCTTCCCCCCCTTCTTCCCCTCCTCCCTTCAGCCTTTCTCGCTGCCTCACATGTACGCTCTGCCCGGTTCCGACGGTCGATCTATTTTATTCTGCTTCTACTTTTGCCGGGAATTTCATTGTCTATCGATCCTGGATGTACTGGCCATCTGTCTGTTCTGGAAGGACACTTGCAGCTTACTGTCAATCTCATTCTATTCAACCAGGGCTTCCGCCGCCACTACTACAGGTCTTCTATCCCGGCCGCCACCAGATTCGATGGCTGCGAAGCGACTTTAGTTCTTCTATGCCCATTACTTGACTGCGGCAATCAATCAAGTAGTTGGCTGGAAGTAGCTGAGCTTCCATCCAATCCTTCAAGCCAGTACCCCACGTACCCTCTACCACACCGTTCTGTGCTGCTAATTTCCTATCCTTTTGCCGTTGCAAGACAGTCGTAATGCTAAACGATCAGTGCTTCCATCCGGTCAGTCACAATCTCATGATCACGCTGTGTGCTTGTCGTTTAGGACCCTCAAAGGTAATTACACCTTCGGTTCCCCGCACATTGGGTATTCACGGGAATCCGTTTAGCCTCTTATTGGTTGCATGGTTTTGCTCTCCATCTACTCGTCTTCCGCCTTTACTTGTTAGATCTACCAAACCATCTCAAACTCGGCGATTACTAATATTAACTTACCGGAAGGAATGCGAGTCCACGTCCTCATCACGAGTTTCTCTATTCTTTTGGGTACTGAATTATTCATTTCCAATGTTCTTCCTGGCGTATCAGAACAAACTTCACTTCCCCATGATGGGCTAGGTCCTACCAGGCCTCTTATCCGGTACATCACCCTCCAACCTGTCTCATGTCATGGTTGAAACACTGCGTGTCCCAGTAACGCCGCCGACCCTGCACCAGGTGGCAGTCCACGGTGTCACCGGCGCCAAGGTATAAGGGTTGTGCTTCAGCAACATGCGGGGACGGAGGCTGATAATCGACGACTCTGGCAGGTGCGATCACTCCTGACGGGTGGGGGCTTGTGAGACCCTAAAAGGGTTGGTCAACCCTGGATGGTGTTGATTGATGACACGGATATTCCCATGCTGCTAGCTAAAAAAAGGTATTCATTTCCGCCCACTGGCACAATAAGACGTAAAACGTAAGTCGTGCGTCGTGTTCCTTTCGACAGTTTTATTTCGGCCGTTTTATTTGGAGACGTTGAAGTCTTCCCTCATTTGCCAGTATCTGGGGGTAACATGAAATACAAAATACCACTGGATCGCTACATACAAGGCTGATAGCAAAACGTGATTGCGTGATGGAAAAATACGTTAGTGAATATGCACAAAATATGGCAAACACAATAACGGTTAGAAGGATTTGGGTATAAATCGGAGAGAGTGGTATGAAGTCGAGTCGTCAAAGGAATGAGCAGTCATGAATCAAATGAATCAGCGTGTCGCGCGTGAGATGATATAACGAGGATGGTCTTCGAGACCATCGGGAATGATCGTCTAGACCATCCTAGTGGGCGTGGGTGAATGTGGGGAGCAAGAATGAATGGCGACTATGACTACAGTGGGGGGCCGAAGAGGGCGAATAAACAAATACAGCGCTTCACCGAGGAGAGCGCAGAATACAACCAAGTCCACGACATTGATGCACTCAATCAATGCACCAACCGAATCAATGACGTCCGGCGTGCATCAATCGCTCAGAAACCGTGCATCATCTCATCAAATCCGTACATGCCGTCGAAGTTCTGGTTCCCGTCGTGATATGGCGCAATCTCCATCCCGTGAGCGAATTCATGGGCGACCTCGGAGGACAAATGCGTCGCCGTCATGTTCATGTCGTCGCCAAATTTCGGCAGCCCAAGTTCAATGGGCGGAATCGAACCGAGATCGAAATCGTCGCCGAGAAGCATCTCCCCACCGCTCGGCCAAATGGAGTTGTTCTCCCAAGAGAAGGACGAATAAAGGTCCTGCTGCAACTGGAGTTCCGACTGCAGTTCCGTGTCGATTTGCGTCTGAGGTGCCTGGAAGCAGTCGACGTTAGGGAGCTGGCCGAAATCGGAAGCGCAAAGTTGCGAAAAGGAGGATAACATGGCTTGCGTTGGCGTGAACGGTCCAGAGCCGGGAGACGAAGGAGTAGGGGAACCAGTTCCGATAGACGACGAAGGCGAGACGATTTGATGCGATGGGAGGAGTAACGACTGATCTTGACTCAAATTCAGGGGCTGCGACGGCAAGCTCCTGTTGTTCATGAACATTTCTGGGTAAAATTCGGTCGACTAGCATCGAAAAAACATTAATCGTTGACAAGTCCAAAAGTTTGAAGCATACCTGAAGACTCGCTTCAAATTCACCGACCTGACCAAAAGATGGGGGCATAAGGTTATTTGGGAGATAATCGAAATGAGCGATAGACGCATGCGGGTGATGTGGATGCGAAGCCCGCCGGCGGATCATTGGAAGAAGAGAAGGTGACGCCGGGCAAGATGGCATGTAGACATTCGGGAGCTGAATGGATTGATAAGGCAAGGGAGGGGTCGGCGCTGACGCGGAACGACCGTGGCGACGAGTAAAGGGGGTATTAGGAAACGGTAAAACAAATGAAAGGCTTTCCGAATCCGTCTCATGCTCATACTCGCCCCGAACTCCCTTGTTTTTCCTATTCTTGGACCGACCGTCCTTATCCTTGGATCGCTGTGGGCGATAAACGTAATTGGGGTACATCTGCTCGTGTTCTTTCTTCTTCTCCTTGGCGAGCTCCTCCCAGTACTGGCGCTCCTCGGGGGACAAGCCCTTCCACTGCTGGCTGATCGTCTTGGAAAGATCTGCCTGTCGCTGCTTCCTACCGAGACCTTCGACTGCCTCGGCTGCTTGTTGGCGATCTTCACAGCACTTGCGGCGGAAAAGGATGAAGGCGTTCTCGGGTCTCTTGACGTAGTCCTCGTCGCCCTTTTTTGGCCTGCGTTCGACATCAGCACTGCAAGAGGACTTGCGTCGCTTCTGGGGGAATACTGCTGACGGGGAAGCAGACTCGGTGGACGTGATGGGGGAGTGAGTGCGAATGAGTGTGGCTGGTGGAGTACATGTTATAGCGAGTGGACGCAAATCAGGATCGAAGGGAGAACTGGACGGTGAGGAGAAAGGACTGTCGGTAACGCTGTGGTTGATAGGGAAGGTGAAAGCGCGTGGCGTAGGGGATATGATGGATAAGGTTGGGTTTTGTGGTCCGTCTGTGATCACTTCGAGTGCTAGATGGGAGAGATGTGAGCGATGGATTTGGCGATAAGGGGAGAACGACTGACAATAGGAAGGGGTATCGCGAGTGCGTTGGGCGGGCATGATTGTTCTTTAGATAGAGCGGACAATGAGAAATGCGGGTGAGCAAGCTCGATCGTAAGCGGTGGATGGAGGATAATGGATAATGGATAATGGGAAGCGAAAGAATGGGAGGTGTCGTGAAGAGGATGGAGGAAGAGGAGGAGAATAAAGCGTCGCTTGAAGGAGGGTTGCTGGGCGTTTTCTTTGTCTCGGGAGTGCAGCGCAATCGGGTAGAACAATTGCACAAGCGGGGCACGAAAGAAACAATACCAGGGCGTCAGCTTTATAGTGTAGCAGGCTCTGGGGGCTCGTGGAAAGGTTCCGCCGAGTGGTGCACGAGTCCTGATTTCGTAAGGGGGGACAGCCTAACCCATTCATTGTCTGCACCTAAGAGGAGACATGGACCAGATCGGGGCTGACCTATTTCCATTGGCTCGCCAAACAACGGACTGGGCTATTGTCTCGAGGCCAGGTTGGTGGGTTCCTGAAGAACCTTATTATTGTTTCCGTCAATGCCCAATTCTCTTATCTTTTTCATAACTCACCGTGACCCCACGTAACATCAACCCTTCTGGATCACTGCCTTTTGCACCGCGGACGTGGTTGTCGACGTTAATCCTGCTCGATGGGTGACGGCTCGTGCACCGTCGGTGCCAGGTGATGGCCTGCATTTTCGACGTGAACGATGATGGTCCGCCCGACATTCGAGCGGCATTTTATTGCGCTTGCAATCGTGTGCTGATTTGTCTTGAGGATACTGGTTTTGGCAACCAAGACCCGTCCACTCGTCCCGGACAAAACTGCAGGAAAGGCAATCACTGATCTCAGCTCATGTGGCTGTGTTCCTCACATCGCGATTGTTCATTCTGACACGATTATCTTACCGACGGCGATTTGACTCATTCATATCTTCTCGCTATTCGTCCTGACCAAAATTTTATTTATCTTATGATCTATCCACAGTATGCTCCGAGTCCATTTGACGGTGAAATTATGATCTAAGACACCAGTGTGATGGAGCAAGATCAGCGCGCAGGACACGTGAACGCTATGACAATTCGATTTTACCGAGGCCCGGCATAGTCGGCCGAACTTGTCCCTGGCTTGCAGAGTTGATGGTTGATGGTTTGTGACACAATTTGCTGAGAAAGTCGAGTAATACAGCTCTTCTTCGATGAAGACAGAGAATGTTGGCGACACTGATCCTAGGGTTAGGGTGGGCCATTGTCGACCTGAATTGGATTATCGAGTCAGACGAGATTGCCGGACAAGGCAAAGGCAAGATCGATCTTACTTTTCTCAAGCTCAGCGATCACCACAAGACGAGATCAATCTCTCAAAGCGCAAATTACACCTTTGCACATCGAAATTCGCAGCCAAATACTGTGCCGATGCGCTGACTCGATAGCGGCAGACTCATTTCATGAGTGAGAGCGAAGGCGCAGGTATAGGCAACAATGGCAGGATAAACTCTGTCGCGGTGGGAGTCGCGCGGAAGATAAAACCGACTCGGTCGATGTGAAAGCCCCTTGACAACAGAACAATTGACTAGATAAACCTGCAGGGGATGAGCAATCTTAATTAAAGAGAACTAGATAAGTCGAGTCTCACTGAAGCTGAGATCGATCAGGACAAGCACCCGCGGACAAGATACCTGTTAGAGTACAACCGCGATGATGCAATGTTAGTACCACTGTTGGACAATGTGCAGGCCCACAGGTGTGACTTCAGTGAGGAACAATGGAAGCACTATTCTAACTGCAGCCGTTCAGGGATGACGATCGTATGTGATAGAAAGCCTCGAACGCGTCCGTGACTACGCAGAGTCAGAAACAATGGGGCAATCAATACCGAGTATTACTGACGCAGATTTAACGACCAACGAGTCACTAGTGAAAAGATGAGAACACTAACGAGTCAAGTAGAATCACTATTCCTAATGACTTGAACTGTTAAGGCGCGTCACGTCTCATTTGCGTCGCCAGCGAGGGATCCCGACCAGTTCTTGCAACAAAATTTATCTAAGGAAGCCTGACCGGTGACTCAACCTCAAACAGACGGAAATGAGAAGCAGACGCACGTTGGCCATTTAGCGGACCACGTAGCCGGAAATTCGCTCCCAGTTGTGCGGATTATGCTTTTCATATGGCGATAACCTCGAGACGGGCGTCGCGTGCACATGAGAACTTCGAGAGCGTGCAGGATATTGATTCACATGTCGTGACCGTGGCGACGCGTCGAGTCAGAGATACTGCATGCTTAATCCCCCCTGGAATCCCAGTGGTGTTCTTTCGATGAACTCGAGCTCGGGGAATCATCAACGCCATCCCAGGCACCGCCAATAATTCATCTCATAACTCCAATTGTCACAGTGACTCCTGTCGACAAATATCGTGAAATGACGCCCGGAAAAATGTAAAGTATTCCCAGCCAATCGCATCAACGAACTACGGACCGAGAAGTTCCAGAGGATCATGTCCGGTGCATAGTAACTACCCATTTTCAGCGTTTGCAGAGAGGTTTTTCCTGGCTGGCCATTGCTCGACGTCCTCGTGGATCTCTCAAAGGATCCCTGTTCGCCTCAAATCGGATCATAAGGCTAGCGCAGGATTCGATGGTGGGCCTGAGCGTTGAGGTAAACGACCAAAGGTGTGTTTGTCTAAGTTGCAGCGTGGCTTGTGTTCTCTACGTACTCAAAGGCCTAGACATTTGAACTAACAATGCTACACCGGCAAAAAACTCGCTTTTTATTCCGAACACGACAGGATCTCCTCAAGCGCCACGCGACTCAACTCATGTTGCACGCATGTTAAAATCCACCATGATCTCCTACCGAAGTTGAGGCTCCACTAGGAGTATGGTTTATGTACGTACATGCTAGTAGAATTCAGCTTTGCCCACCGGCATTCGATTCAGAATTCCTTGGTGACGAATCCACGCTGTTGCGAAAGAATAATTTGGCCGCAGTCGCGAGTGCCTCGCGCTGGAGTAATTTACAGTAGTTGAACGCGATCAAGCACGATAGACTTGGAATCGAGGCCGCCGCGATTCTGAGCGTTCCCACAGCGATCAGGGAAATGTACAGAGACTAGCCGGTTACAATACCTACCTGGTGGTGTGAAGAAGATATGTGAGCCCGTTTGCTAGATGGACAAGGCACCACTCGCTGGGCAGACAATTGGATCGGCCGCGTCAGATACATCCAGCACCTGTCTAGCACGGCAATTCCCCGGACCAACGAGCAGTCGGTGAAAAGTATCATCGGTCGAGCGAGATATGGCGGATCCGCTTAAGGAAACAAAGAGCGAAAGATAAGCGGTATTTTTTGGCCTTGAAAGAGAACCATCTTCCATACCCGAACCTGTTTTCAAGGACGTTCGCAGTTGAGGTGAAGGGGATCCCAGATTCAGGCCCGAGGTTGTATGTGGCAATATTTGGCTGGTGTGTGCAATCCAAGCTTGCGTAAACAGCCCTGGAATGCACTCAACTCCCGCCCGCCCACGGCTGGTTATTCCATGTACATGTGGCCAGACAATCCTTTCCCATCACCACCAATGCTAGCCTCCGGCTAGCAGTCGGACCGGGCAGTTGTAGTTCCACGGATGGTCCGTATAGTGTTCCTTTGTTAATACCGAGATTCTACGATTCTCTGTAAGTATGTCACTTCCCTTTGACACTGCTTTTTGTAGCCGAAGTCACCTGTTCATCCAGCTCGCCGCTTCATTTCCGAAGCTTAAGTTGAGCGTCGTTGGTAATATTCCCCCAAATGTATTTTTCTATTAGGCTCTGACTTTCTGTTCCTATCGCAGGTACTACTTGTCCTCCATTCTACATTGTCTTCTCAGCATTGTCTTCCTAGTTATTCTGTTGGTATTGAAGATGAATTCAAGTCCGGCCTTCGTTGGCCGCAGAGGAACGGATCGCTTCCCGGTTGCCAAGTGACAACCCGTCCGGTATTTATCACCATTTTGTCCATCGTGTTCCGTGTACCAGGATTGTTTTCATTTCATTCTGTGGCCTCCCAGAATCCGAATGTCATGCGTTCATGATCTGGATAGGTGGCGATGTCTCCGATATGAAATGAAAGGACTACTTACTTGCGTGTCATCGTCAGAGCGTCAGATGCGGCGCCGTCGAAAGTATCCCACAGTGTTATCGCTTTGGTTATTGTCTTTCTTATGTCTTGCGAACTCTTCCCTATAGGTGCTTAATCTCTGCGCCCGACGCTAACGGGGGAATATATTTTTGTTGTTCATTTTGATTTCCCTCTCAGTCGTACTGCTGAATTTGTGCCTGAGTCTAGCGGAGTATGAGCTTGTGATAGGCCGGCCATAAGGCGGACCTTCATGCTTTAAACCTGATCCTGAATTCAGATGAGGCATCGTTCGAATGTAGATTTCGCCTCCATCAATGTGGAGAACGCCGCGGCACACATTTCCCTCTCAGTGTCAAAAAGTAGTGCAGCAGACCAAATTCCTGTTCTACAAAACCTGGATCTTTTGCTAGCACCTGTTCTCCATCTTCGGCCCCTCAACCATCCAAGTCGTCCGCCGGCAACGTTTTATCTTATCGCATGGTCCTTATTAATAAGGTATGTATGTCAGCTCTCAATAAACCCGTCATTCACACTGGCATGGACGTAGATAGGGTTATCTCCTCTTCGTTTCTGAGAGTTTGTTATGGGATTATTCCGGAGAGTGCAATGACCGACACCTCAGCCGGTCCGAATATTCCTATTATAATATCTGTTCAAGATGTAGGCTCACACACGCCTCCCCGAGGGCATGAAATTTCGTCACAGCCCCCAGACAAATCCCCTGAGTAGTGTTCGGCAATTTGCTTCCGCCTCACACGGCAAGGGAGATAATCTAGGTTCGCGTCCCTGATGATCACGAGCGTGATTATTCCCTGTCCTTTTGGTGAATTCTCCATTGCGTAGGGACAGACTTGCCTGAACAATAGCCGTGGGTGTCTTCTGATCGGTCTGGCCTCTCCATTCGGGCACATTATTTTACGTCAACGTTTCGAATTCGCTGACACGCTCAAACCTAACTTTTCTTTGAAACTTTACGAGTCGACAATGCGTTTTTTTTTGGTATGAATCGAGTTTATTCAAATTACACGTCGTGTCTCAGATGGATAGGCCGAGCAGAGATTGGAACGTGAAGTTGAGTCGGAAGGTATGCTGTCCATTGCCAGCTGCGAACGAAAATGGGCGTCTCACAACCCTTGATCTTTCCCTACATAGACAGTTATCCTGAAAGTTAATCTGACGTTTCCTCCGAGCAGGCCATTGCACAATCCGTGATTGAAGCTGCCCAGATGTCTGTCCGGATTTTTGCGGATTTGAGGGCCTCAAAGGATGTCGTGGGTTTGGACCTAGAGGCCCGGGATAGCCTGCCAATGGTAGATTTCTATGGAAAGCGGGACTGACACAGGGTGCACAATAGAATACCATGTCACATGAAAGTACTTGACAAGTATACTAAATATTGTTACCATAACTTTATACATGGTACTATTGTAACAGTATTCAGAAATAAACTACCATACTTGTGCTCAAATTCAGCTGAAAGTATGAAGGAAAATGTTACTGATACCCTTTCAAGCCTTTGGTTTAACTACTTTTACTGTATCTACAGCAAAGTACTGTATAGTTTGGAGAGAATAGTTGCAGCTTACTGTAAGATGAATCAAAGTATTATTACATTTGAAAAACAAATATTTTGAAGAAGAAGACCCTAGTGAAAATGATAACTCATGAAATACTTCAGCAAATTACATAGTCTGAGAGGGAAAGTTTGTCTGTGTTCTAAGTGCTATCTTTCTCTGTATTTACATTTTTAAAATATCTGGTATGTAGAGAGTTATAGGTGAATTGTTGATTTAAGTCATTTCAACTTGTACAATGAATATCCTTACAAGAAATGCTTGGATTGACATGGTTGTAGAGAGAAAGTTATTCTATTTTTCAAGGGCTACAAGGGCCCATACCACATTTTTCTGTATTTTGAAAATTTGAATGAGAATTACATGACAATGACCTCTGTTTAAAATAATCCACATAAGTCCAAAATACAGAAAAAGACGGTATGGGTCCTTGTAGCCCTTGAAAAATAGAACAACCTTCTCTCTACAACATGTCAATCCAAGCATTTCTTGTAAAGATATTCATTGTACAAGTTGAAATGACTTATTGCTGTTTTCAAAATGCATGACATTTTTTGAAAAAATAAATCTTTCAAAGAACAAAGGACCATAATCGTGAGAAAGTTTCTATATATGGTAACACTGGTAAGCTTTTACTCGAGTCAATGTTGGACGACAAAGAGGATATCAACGAGGGCTGTACATGTTCAGCAATTCTTTTATTGACATTGTATACAGGGGGCTACAGTAACCACAACGATGGGAAAGAGTTCACATTCACTGTCCAGTTCACAGTGCTACCATATATAGAAACTTTCACACGATTATGGTCCTTCGTTCTTTAAAAGATTTATTTTTTCAAAAAAAGTCATGCATTTTGAAAACAGCAATAAATCAACAATTCACCTATAACTCTCTACATACCAGATATTTTAAAAATGTAAATGCAGAAAAAGATAGCCCTTAGAACACAGACAAACTTTCCCTCTCAGACTATGCAATTTGCTGAAGTATTTCATGAGTTATCATTTTCACTAGGGTCTTCTTCAAAATATTTGTTTTTCAAATGTCCTTATATATGAAAATAGCAATAAGGTACTTTACAAAATAGAGGTATAATACTTTTAAAGAACTTTGCCAAATAGTATAGTACTGCCTCAATACTGGGTGACTTTCTGCAGCCTAAAGATATGATATAAGTGTAATTCTGAGTTTTCTCATGGCCAGGGCCACCAGTTTATTTGTCAGATTTAATGCATTGAACAAACCATGGCATAAAATAATCAGTTAGCTAGCATAACCTTGACAACCCAAATAAGGTGACTGAATTGCATGGACCATTATTGCCTGATACAGGAAGAAGAGGAGAATGAGAATGAGATGGAAGATGACCATCAAGCACACCTTGCGTTGGTACTTGCGTTTGTGATCAACGGAGCAGAACAAGCACGCATTCTTTGTGCACAACACCAACAACCTTCATGGCTCTACCTCTGCCACCCCCAGCTCCTCCCAAATCCTCGCATTGCTACTCCGTGGGTGCAGTTACAGGAGAGTCAAAGTGATCGTGCCTATGTCACCACCATGGGGTTTGACATTTGAGGTGATTGTGGCTGAAGGATTTGGGTGACGATGGCACAATACACCAATCCCCTGTGGAGATGTCAATGAGAGCACAACACCACATGGTGCATGTCGTTCATTGGATGCTGAAGGTGCCTTGGGCTTGGTACTTCATTATCTCAGCTCGACAATGTGTGAAGTCAGCTTGCAACAGATTTTCACCCTGATTCCTGCAACAGTATCCTGATATATCATGTTCGGAATGCGCATTCTATGTGAAACCCTCCTTGATATGGAGGATGCCAAGATATCGTGGTTCTGTGAGCTCTCTAAATTCCAGCATCACAATGAACTCGTTCTTGAGCACCATCCACTTTTAGTTGGTGCTTTCACCAGTATTGATGGTTTGAATCTTCTTGTACAGGTGTCGGAGGATCATGAGATTGAGAATGCTACATACAATGGTTGGAAGTGTGAGCATTTCATCAGCTCTGTGTTTGTCTTCTCTTTGAGCGGTGAGTGTCTGTTTGTCTTTTGTATGCTCATTTTCATCTCATCTCATATGCAGGGCCCATAATAGCAGCCAACCTCAATGCTAATGGAAGTTGGCATGACTCCCATGTCGCATTGCCAATATATGAGAAGCTGCAGACTCAAACACCACCAGGATTTTATGTTGTCACAGATATGGCATTTTCTCAAGGTGGGAGCGCCCAAAGTGGTGGTTGTATCTGTGCTCCATTTCAGTCAGGCGACAAGGTTGTAGAGACACTGGAGGAAGTTAAAAAGCATCTACAACTTCACTGGCAGCTTTTCTCATATTGGCAGAGTGCGGAATGGCCTGAATGGGGTAACTGTGCCCTTCAAGGTTCTTTTGGTTGGCTATGAATCCCACTGGTTGTCCAACACAAGGAGGACCATGCTGACTTGTTAGAGACATGTCTCCAACTTCACAATTTGAGGTGTTGCCGAAACCAGATTCAGTCCATGTATGTGAGGCATTGGCTTGCGGATCCTGATCAGATGCACAGTTGGTGCCAATTTGAGGATATTGTTTGTTCTAAGCAACAGAGGATGGATTGTGTATCAAGATTTCACATTGTGGCTGACTATTACAAGTAAAGACTGTGTATTGTTTGTATTTTGAATGGTAAAGACTGTGGGGCCCACTGGTGGCAAGAATGGACAGTTAATGAGTAATAAGGCAAGAAACTAGATACATCATAAGTTGGAATGTTGTGAGTAATGACTGACAGAGAGAAGACAAGAGCTTGGAACATTGTAACAACTGTGGGGGTAGAAGAACTTGAATAGATTATACTTTCCTCAGAGAATCCTGGAAGTCAGGGTTTTTATTTTGAGAAGTGTGGGCAGTGGGATGACTGGGACTGATCTGAAGCGAGATTTGCGGGCAACTCAGAGGCATGAGTGTGAGGGAAAACACCTCCATGACATTGGGTGGGTCAGGCAAAAGAGAGATGGGTTCCAACTTTGCAAAGACAGATGAAGTAGGTGGATTAAGCATGGCAGAGATAGTAGAATTGTGTAGGGGAGAGAGGGAGCTCCTGAAAGTGTATGTGTGGGAGAGAGCTCAGGACTTCATGGGCTTGGTCGCGATGTGCTCATCGGCACTCATCTTGTTGTCTGTAACCCATGTTACACTATGGCCCCTGTCTCCATAGTGTATCTCATTGTGGAAATTCTTACTATTAGCGCCATTGTGGCCTGCAACAAACATTGTTCATGTTGTGCTTTTCCACTGTGCCTAAGCTCATCTCCAGCTTCAACTGAGAGAGATCCTGTTTGCAATCAGCTTCATAAATGTGGCCCTGCATGGTGACAAGCTGACTGCATAAGGATTCTGCATGTCAATTGATGCGGCTGGGGTGTGTTTGCAAGGTGGGACTGTTGTTCATTCCCCTCATTAGCTAATGTTGTTGGGACTGGATTTGGGGGGATGTACTTGGGCTGGTAGGTGGGCACACCACCCTCCCGGCTTTCCTTTTCATCATTGTCATTGCTGTCATGACTTTGGTGGTCCGTTTTTGGCATGCAGGGTTGTTGTGGTTGTGGTTGTCATTGTTGTGGTTGTTGTTTGTGGGTTTTCTTGTTGTTGTTGTTGTTGTGTTTGCACTTGTCATGGTTGTGGTGTTAGAAAATATCAGAACTTAGATAAAGTAAGAAATTAATGTTGAAAATAAAGTAAATAGCAAAGAAAAAGCCTACCTGTGACAGACCCGTGAAAACCCATCACCCGTGGATGATGGGTACAGTTTTGACATGGTGTGCAAACTGAAACACTGTACCCAAACCTGCGTTACCCATTTTGGAATAACCGCGGGTAAACCCAGACCTGTGCTGTGCCTTACCTGTGTGAACGCTCTTGATCTCGGGACTCCTCCGCTGCAGGACCAAAGGCTACCGATATCTTCTGGACCAGATCAGCACCATTTCCGCCACATGCATTCCGTTGAACTGGTGCAGAGCTATGTATGCCTCGCATGACTGCAGTGCCCACTGCGGCCACATTGCTGACCAGTGCTTGTTCATGAGTAATCATGGGAGTCTCCTCATCACTACCGATGCTGACAGCACTAACATGGTCACTTACATCTTTGTCATCAGCCAAATCCAAGTGGTTGAGATTACATGTCCCACATTTCTCATTCAGCATCTTGTCGATTTGCCAGGAACATTGGATGTGGATCAGGCCAATGGCATCTCCAGTTGGCTTGGTGGTTCTCACCATCTAGGAGGTCACAAAGTGAGTGGTAGAACATGAAGGTATACAATGAAGTGAGCATACCATTTGGAACTTGGTTTCTAAAGACTCCTGAGTCCTCACAGGGTGTGCATGAAGGCGTGACCAATGGGAAAATTTGTGATGCATGTCAGCCCAGCCATTTGTTCCCAATGGTAGCCTCGACTCAACCTTGTCAAGCAAAACCTTGATATCCTCAAGTGTGAAATTTGTGGCACCTCTGGGCTGGCCTTGCTTTGCCTGTGGCTTCAAGACATCATCCTCATCTGTCAGCAGCTGCGACTTGCACTTGCTACTCTGTTTTCTGGCCTTTTCAGTGGGTATCTTGGTTTCTAGCAGCTTCCCCTTTCATCTTGTGCCAGCAATTTTCTCAGCCACAGTGTGACCGCGAGCTTTGGCAAGATGGTACACATTGACTGGTCCCTCACCATCAGATATGTGGACAGGAACAAGAGAGTGATCAAAGTGAACCTGAGAGCCAGAGCTGGCATTCTGACTCTCCTATCCATATTGGTTGAACCCTGACAACATCTGCAAGCTGTGCCAGTCGTTCTGTTGAAAAATACAGCCTAATTCAAGATTCAATGGCCAACAAACAGGCATAAAAATATACCAAGTAAGAGTCAGACTCATTGGTGCTGTTGTGGTAAGGAGAATCCAATGGGAGCTGTTTGCTGTGCAATGTCAATGTCCATTTATCACAAGACATTGTCACTGCTTACTGGGAGTGATGTCAAAGATTCCCACTTTGGGGGAAAACCATACAATGGTGACTGAAGATGTAAATGAATTGGTGAGTACAGGCATTCCAGTAGACATTCTGGTAGACATTTACTTACTGGCAGGAAGGACTTTGTGCCAGCGCCATGCCAATGGCATGACTATATGGGGCCCATGTTATGTTTTTCAACTCCACAACTCTGACTCCAACTCCGTTACCTGCCATGACAATTTTACATTACCACACCTTCCTTTTGTGTTCCCTTTTGCCTCTTGTCTTCTTTTGGACATCATTGTTTATTCTTGTTCTTGGTTCCATTTTATCCCTTCTTCTAGAATAATCCAGACCAACCATGGACACATCCCCACGTGACCTTGCTGTACCAAAACAGTCTCCTTGCTGATGGACATCATTGCCATTGTCTTTTCCCTTATCTTGACATATTTTTTACTTCATCCCATGACAAACTGATACACAATGGCTGTACTCCCAACACAGCTAATTACCGTAATCATCATTGGCAGTATTGTCATCACTTTCCTTATCAGTTTCTACCTTGTAATGCTCTATCTTTGGCATTGGCACTGAAACCCTTCTGCCATTGATACATCCAACTTTCACCTCAACAATATCTCACCACATAATTGACAATTGCCATTCCTGGATATATGGTTTCCACTTTGGTATTCCGTGCCTACCATTATCCTCCCTGATCATCCAACGACATTCCTCACCTGCATGCATACTCTGAACAATCCTCAATCACAAGACATTTCACTGTTCCTTCCAATCTGACCATCGCCGAAGTACACACCTTCATACTTCGACCACAGACCATATGACTTCCCAATACAGTGAACCAACCCCTATTGTGTATTGTTCACACATCATCACTTCAATGCAGTACCTGATGACTTGTTCCCACAGCTTGTCACCTGTGCCATGACTCAAAACCTGGACCCACATTCATTTATCCTTTTCCATCTATAACCTTGATACCTCCCACACTTGTATACAACAATACCCTTTCATGGCTGAATACCAACCTCAAGTGGACCTCATTGTTCCACACACAGGACAAGACATCACCCCTTGATACATCATTGACACAGACATTGTCATCCAGCACAGCATACACTGTGCACATGTCTGACCTTGACTATCCCACCATCTTAGTTGGTTTTCCCCTAACACATTCCTTTGTTTTCTTTCATACTGACCTTGTCGCTAAATCCACGCTACCTCAAGACACTCTCTTCACGAATCCCACACTGGATGATGCCTCGTTCCAACCTGACCATGCAATGCACTTGCCAGACTGCACACTTGCCCATTACAGCAAGTGTAGACCCCAAATTAGCAATTCTGCATATCACATGATCCAATGACAAAGCATCCAAGTCCTCCATCCCATAATGACACTTGGGCCTCCAGTTGGATGGCGAGAACATCGACATGAGGATGCCTCATGTCCACCTCATGGTGAACACATGGTGTAGTTGTATGGCAACAGGGACTGGTCAGCCTAAAAATATAATTTGTAATGTGTGCCGTCAACATGTCCAATGCGGCATTACATTAGGACCCAAGACACTGCTTTTTGGTACATAGGTTATGTATGACTTCGCTCAAAAGCACCTATAGCATATACTAAATACAGTAGTCACCTGTTCAGACACAAGGGCGCTGATGGGCTTGGACTTTCCCGTCACCGTTTGCCACACTACAGGGTCATGCCCACTCGTCATGGTCGACAATGAGCACAACTAATTCACCATCCCACCGTAATTTCTTGGAGATTTTTATGTACATCATATGTGTATTGTTCTACATAGTGTATATAGACTAATATACATGAAAATACACGAAATAAACAAGAAATAAAAGAAATAAAAAATAGGGATATGCCAAACAGGTGGGTACTAACCTTTGCAGAAGTATTGGATGGGGTCTACCTTGTGAGAGCGCACTGGAGGGTGTGAGGGGAGGGATAGATGCTGGGGGGCAGGGAAATGTGCCTAGAGTTGGGGGTGGGTGTTGGTGGGAAAGGGGCAGGAAAGAGGCAGGAAGGTGTGGTGGATGGGGGAAAAAGCAAGGTGATCACCTATGACTCCCATCTAACCCCACTAATTAGAGGGAGGCAATGCATCTCGGCCTCCCTCTAACTAGAGGTGTTCTTATGTTTTCAGGGCCTCCTCAAATAAGTAAGCTGATCTATTTTGAACTTTGATACATTTTTAGAGTACCATAGTTGCCTCCCTCTAACTAGAGGTGTTCTGATGTTTTCAGGGCCTCCTTCAATAAATAAGCTGATATATTTTTAACTTCAATACATTTTGAGATTACAGTAGTTGCTTACCTCTAACTAGAGGTGTTTGAATGTTTTCAGGGCCTCCTTCAATAAATAAGCTGATATATTTTTAACTTCAATACATTTTGAGATTACAGTAGTTGCTTACCTCTAACTAGAGGTGTTTGAATGTTTTCAGGGCCTCCTCCAATAAATAAGCTGATATATTTTTAACTTCAATACATTCTGTGATTACAGTAGTTGCCTACCTCTAACTAGAAGTGTTTCAATGTTTTCAGGCCTCCTGCTATATCTGGCTGGTTTGACTTGGATATATTTGCAGAGTAGCTTAGTTGCCTACCTCTAACTAGAGGTGTTTTAATGATCTTCAAGCCTCCTGCTATTTATCATTGGTTTAACTTAGGTATATCTCAGCATTAGTTTACTTGACCTCTAACTAGAGGCGTTTTGATGTTTGTCAGGCCTTCCGCTATATCATTGGTTTGACTTTGATATATTATGATGTTAGATTACTTGCCTCCCTCTAACTAGCAGTATTTTGGTGTGTTCACCTGCTATACTATACGATTGGTTCACATTTGATATATTGCAATGTTAGTTTACTTGCCTCTCTCCAACAAGAGGTCTTTTAATATTTTTCAAGCCTTATCGGTCTACCAGTTATATAATTCCAGTATACTAAACCCCATACTAGCTGAAAGGTTGAGTTAACTTTTAGCCCAGTTACTACTAGAGACTTGATTATACTATAGGAAGCTATTGCCATGAGGATAGTGATACTACAGCCAGATATTGCTGTAGACTTAGCTATACCACAGTCAGCTATTGCTATGGTCTCAGTTATATTATGAGCAGCTATTGCAATAAACTTAAAACATGTCTACACAAGAAAACATGTTCACTTTTAACAAAACATGTCCATACAAGAAAACACGTCCACTTTCAACAAAACACGTCCACTTTCAACAAAACATGTCCACTTTCAACAAAACATGTCTACTTTGAACAAAACATGTCCACTTTGAACAAAACATGTCCAGTCACATCTCAAGTATGTCCAGTCACACCTAAAACACATTCAATTACATTAAAACACATCTAGTTACACCTAAAACACGTCTAGTCATGTTAAAACATGTCTAGTCACATTAAAAACACATCCAGTCACACAAAAACATGTCCAGTCACATTAAAACACATCTAGTTAGGCCTAAAACACATCTAGTCATGTCCAGTCACATTAAAAACACGTCCAGTCACACTCAAAACACATCCAATCACATTAAAACATGTCCAGTTATACTCAAAACACGTCCTCAAAAACAGGTCCAGTCATGCTCAAAACATACCCAGTTATGTCAAAACTTGTCCAGTTTCACCCCCACACATCCAGTTATCACTGGCATTTCAACTCATTCAATTATATTATAAGGGTATGTGAGTATGGTTTCAGAACTAAGCTTCAGATCATAGTATAATGGCTTGACACATTTGTTATAAAATTTGAAGCAAAACATCAGACTAAACAGGTGGAGCCCTTTCAGCATATCTTTTCCATGATACATGGGTCAGCCGAGATGGACAATTCCCACTCCAAGTGGGCTGGCTTATCTCGGCCGACCAATATCTTTCTCCAGGGCAGATGGCTTGGCCGAGGGTTCCATGTTCGGAGAAGCATGGGTTGGCCGAAGCAGAGGGATATATTGGCTGGCCATGGAACATGGATTGGCTGACTACACTGGGTATCTTGGCTGGCCATGAAAGGTGGATTGGCCGACGGGTCTGGGTATTTCGGCTGGCCATGGAACATGGATTGGCCGACCTGGCTGGGTATTTCGGCTGGCCATGGAACATGGATTGGCTAACGGGTCTGGGTATTTTGGCTGGCCATGGAACATGGATTGGCCGACTTCCCTGTGTATGTCGGCTGGCCATGAAAGGTGGATTGGCTAACGGGTCTGGGAATCTTGGCTGGCCATGGAACAGTGTTGCCACAAATGCAACAGGTGGGTTGTATCTGTTCATTCAGCCTGCTCTGGACATACCCACCTTACATCTTTGGACTCTTACCCACCCCTTGCCATGTGCCACAGATTTGGTACTTGCTCCTCTATCCTTGTGTTCTGGAATTTATCAATATTCACAATTCATCATATTCTCCTAATCACGTCCTGCACCGACTTGCAATCCCCTGAGTCATCTACTTGTAATCCACATTGCTATTTGTTGCCATCAATCACGTGATTTGTCATCACCTCATGTTCACCACGAGGCATTCTTCCATTGTTCCAGACAACGACGTTCTGCCTTTGTTCCAGACAACAACATTTGCCTTCATTCTCCTCAGTTTTTGCCTAAATGAAGTGGATCACCCCAGAATTTACTAAGATCCTCGAGGATGGTTATCCTGATTTTAGGAGATCCACTGGTGAAGATCATATTCGTGTCCTGAAAGGGATCAGGAAACTTTTAAAAAAATCGGCACAACAAACCAACACACAATGGCCCCCAAATATGCAACAGGTCTGTATATTCTAATACTACCCTTCAGATAAGCCTAACAGCATTATACCATGAATACAGAAAATTCAAACTTGGTACCACAATCATCGGTCAAAATTGGAGAGCGACACTGAGGATGCTCCGAAATATACAAAGAAGTGGAATGCAAGGTTGGTTACAAGAGAAAAGATGACCAAGGAAATCAACGCTAGGACGGTGGAGCTGTCTGGAGAAACCAGAGGAAAGCCTGGCTACATCAAGCACTATGGCAAAGCGTGGAGTGATATTTACGGTTCCTTGACCGAAGAGAAAAAACAAGAATTTGAAGCTCTTGCCGACGCCTGGAACCAGCAAGGTCCACCCTTGGAAGTCAAACGACGGTACTAATAATCTTCTTTCGTCTGCATGATGCTAATCTTCTACCTTATCCAGCCGAGCAGCAAAAGATTTTGGTAAGACGGCGATGAAGTTTATGAAGGACATAGATGAGCAGATGGGAGTAAAAATATTCATGTTGGTGGGATATGAAGATGAAGATGGGACTGTAACCAAAGGAAAGTGGGTTGATTCTTGCTTTGTGTCAATCATGTACTTATCTTCCCTTCCTGTGAGGTTCGAGACACCAGCCCCGGTACACAAGAAGTTCATTGGCGTCTTCAAAAATAACGGGGATGACATTTGGACCAAATGGGATGAACATTTGGGGTCCCTTTTTAATCATGACGGTATGATTAGCCATTGTTCCATCTTTCCCATGTAATGTGTTCCAGATGAATCCGATGGAGCAAAGACCGACAGTGAAGACGATGATGGTGGTCCAACGACCAGATATGACAAAAGCCTGCCGTTCAAGCTTGAGATCGATGAGGACGGTTTTCCTATGGTACCGAATGTGTCAACTATGTCATTGGTCGATGTAAGAAACATGTTTAGATCACTGATGACCATGTCATATCGTACATACCTCGACGTTGGCCAAGCTTACTGTACTCATATTCATTTGAAGGTCAGATGTGCAACAACAGCGTCATCGCTGTTCCATAGGGAAAAATTGGACAAAATCGAAACCAATACATCGAGGACATCTACTTTCCCTCTCATGTAGAACTACGGGAACCGTGGAAAATGAAACTCGATGAACTTCGGACCGTCCACCAATTTTGGTTGCAATGGCAGAAACTCGGTGAAAAACCATTCTGATTTAAAACCGTCCTGAAGACCGACCAGCGAGCATTCGTGCAAAAAAAAAAGAAGTTCCATGCTGCTGCTGCTTTGGCCAGGACCGATCGTTCGGCGCCATCAAACACCAGTAGGGAAATGACATCTATTCCTGCCGGAGCTGCACAATCAAGTGCTATGGGAGCTGCACAATTGAATGCTATCGGAGCTCGCAGATCCAAATCGAATGTTCCAGCATTAAAGACAGTCCACCCCAAGAAGAAAACAGAAAATACCGCCAATTCCAGCAAGGGAAAACAGAAAGCAGTCAGTAGCGAAGAGGGTGACGATAGTTGGAGTGACGAGAGTGCAAGTAGTGGTAGCTTTGATGGGCGTGGTGGCGACAGTGAGATGGATGACGATACATCGACGTTGAAGCTTCTGTGGACGAAAAAGAAGATGGAGAGACAAGCAAAGCAAAAGGAGCAAGCAGAACGGGTAGCAGCACAGAACCGAGAGATGGCAAGACAGTTACAAGAAGTACAAGAGCGGGAGATGCGAGAGGCCCAGGCACGAGAGGCGTGGGAGAGGGCTGAAGGGGAGGCACGCGAGGCACGAGAGGCACAGGAGAGGGAGGCACGAGAGGTGCAGGAGAGGGTGGAACGGGAGGCATGAGAGGCACAGGAGAGGGACGCACGAAAGGGCCGGGAGGAGGCCAGGAAGAAAGAGGCACGAGACGCCCAGGAGAGGGAGGCATGAGAGGCGTGGGAGAGGGCAGAATGGGAGGCATGAGAGGCACAGGAGAGGGACGCACGAATGGGCCGGGAGGAGTCCAGGAAGAAAGAGGCACAAGACGCCCAGGAGAGGGAGGCACGAGAGGCGTGGGAGAGGGAGACAAACGAGGCACGGGAGAGGGATGTTGCACAACAAAGACGCCCAGGGAAGTTGGACAGCTCAAGAAATGCTGGTAAAAATGTGAGGTAAAGCTATCCCGTTTGTGGGGATGCAGCTCACAATTTGCATTACCACAAGCAGTCAACCCTTGCGACGTTCTACACAGCGGAAATAGGCTTTGTTGAATGTGCCTAAAAATGTGATATGTGGAATAAATCATAAATATATAATACTTGTGACATGTCACTTGTGCAAGGCCCAAAGTGACATCACATTTTCCTCTACCCATGCCTCTCAATGGTTCGGTGCTTATTACAAGGAATACATTTAACAGCAGAGGAGGCAGATGATGCATTGCGATGTCAGGAATATACATGAGTAGGAAGCAGTATGAATGATATGATCCTCCCGGCTACTTACGATGGTGTTTTAGGTCTGTGGAACGTATTGGTGAATCTGTGTGAATGATCATATCAGTGTATATACAAGCTGTTGAGGCAATTTATCGTACCTGAGTCTTCCCTCCAAGGACATTTCACAGGGGGTGTCGGGGGTTGGGGTGATCCATCGAAATCATTATACACTGCATCACTGCCAGATGAGATGTCCATTTGATCGTCATCCTCTCCCTCGTCACTGTCCACACTCTCGGCGTTTAACTTCCCCACCATCTCATTTCGATCCTCCTCCTCTTTGTCCTCCTCCTCTGCCCCATCCCCATCTGTCTCCTCCTCCTCTTCCTGCAGCCCCCCCCCCTCGCTCTGCAGCTCCCTGTCCTCCTCCTCCCCCCCCCCCCTCCTCCTCCTCCTCCTCCTCATCCTCCTCCCCTTCCTCGTCCTCCTCCCCCTCCTCATCCTCCTCCCCCTCCTCCTGCACCTCCCCCGCCTCCACCCCCTTGCCCTGCACTGCGCCCTCCTCCCCCCCCTTCTTTTCCTGCTGCTTCCCCTCGTCACGGTCTACATCTTCCTCATTTGACATACCCAGGAGCATGATTAGACTGTCCTCATTCCACGAAGCTGCGTCATTTGAATTTCCCACCTGCTCAGGTGGATCCTCCTCATTCGGGCCAGCGACGTCCATTTCTTCTCCCGCATCTTCCCCAGCCACGTCGGCTGAATTTCCCACCATTACAGGTGGATCCTCTTCCCTCTCAGTGTCCACAGCCATGTCGTTTGAACATCCAACCGTTGCAGGTGGATCCTGGTTTTCCTCTGTGGCCACCTCTTCGCCAGCTGCATCCACTAAATCTCCCACCTTCCTAGATGGATCATCCGCCTCTTCCTCACCATCGGTGCCCTCCCCTTTGTCGCGCTCATTGTCTTTCGCCTTGTCCCGTGTATCTGTGTCATCCTGTACCTCGCCTTCACCGGTAGTTGCGTTGACAAGCAGAATTGGATGAGGTGGAAAATCTAAGCATTCAACAAGAATGGGACTGATGGGTTCCACTGGACGGGTCTGAATGTGTATTTTGGGGCCGGTCCAGAAGAATTCCGATGGTGGGATCTGAAGCAGCTCATTCAGCTTTGGCACCAAATCTGGCCAATCGTTTTGAAAATGTCGGCGGACCGCTGACTCAACAGCTTTCGCTGTGCAATGTGCTGGTGCCTTCACAACCCCATCCTTGTCCCATTTATACCCAACAATTGCAGCAGATAGTTCCAAAAGACTTCGTTGGAAAATGTAAGAGGGGCTGATCCAGTGGTCTTCCATGAAGACAACAAAATGTTCCGCAAACCAGATTTGGAAATGTCTATATCTGCATCGTGCAATATTCTGTTCCTCATGAATGTCAGCCGATATGGTATGGGTGTAGAACTTCCTGTTGATGATATCCGCAAGCTCGATCAGGTTTCCCACAATCACAAGGTCGAGGAAGCCGTCTTCGGTTTCGATCTTGGGCATATGAGACTTGGTGAAGACAGTAGCTGTGCAGTGAGCATTTTAATCTTCAGGAATTTGTAAACCTCACCCAAAGTAGCTCACATGATGATTCGTGGTTCCCCGTGAAGTACTCCATCCACATGGTGAGAAGTCGGCGCAGAAATGTACGTGTCACATGGTGCTCTGTGTTTGTGATGGTATGACTCATCACGAAAGTATGGATAATCCCATAACAGGTATCCCGTATAGTTGACGTCGCATAGAGATGACACCCATTGACAATGGAGTGCTCTACACCGAGGACATAATGTGGGGTGCACGGCCTCATGTAACTGTGTGTTTCAGCACACATCCGAGTTGTCATGAAATATATTCCCACTTACAGCACTGAACCCTTTGTGAGCAGTAATCCTTCTGCTTCCCACAAGCCTTTCCCACTATGTTTTCTCGGCTCCCACTCCTGAGGATAGGCCTTGTTAGTCGCAAGATTGCCCGCCTTGCGATCCCATTCGGCATCCCTTCGAGGCCTCATGATGACCCAGTACTTTGCGCCAGTCCTGACAATAACCACCGTGCCAAAGCCATCATCATCTACGTGTGTCCAAGAAATGGCTCAAGCTGTCGCTGCCATTCCCCAAGCCAAATCGTCGTTTAAAGGCTGCTCGTGGACAAACCCCGGTCGGCCGCGGGTTTCGTGCCAAGCAACCTCAGATGATGACAGGGACCTTTTCACGAATAGACAGGTAAATCTCGTGTTCGATCTTCGAAACAAGGTTGCTCACCGAAATTTTGGAGGTGGGTCCAACGTCATATGACCCATGGGAAGGTCAAGGAAATTGAAAACCCTTTCATTGTCAGGGTCAAGCGCAAGCTGATATAATGTCTCCAATGTGCCAGGTTTGTTCATATTCTCGATATTAGGCACCAATCGCAATTCAGCAACTAACAAAGGCACTTTAGTCGCTATGCCCAGACATCGCTCTGGAAACGGACCTTGCACTGAACGAATGGACGACAAAGACCCCAATGTCTCCAAACCTTCCCTATCAAACTCCACTGTTTCTACAGGGGCATTGAGCACGAGGATGTGATGAGGATGAAAGATTCCTTGAATTGTTGCAGCATCCATCGACTTGAAGATGTTCCATTCCACCACGAACACACATGATGCATGAGGATCATACATTTGTTCTCTTGCACTGGGCAGCCGATGTGGAGGAACCCCATCAATGTAACTGGATCGGATTATTTCATATGTTTCCTGCAACAATGCATGTTCCACTTTTGCCTGTATCGTGCTTACCAGTTAACAATCAAACGGTACAAAAATCAGACATCAACGTACAACGACAGATGGTGAATAGTGCACATGTTCAACGGGTTCATGTACAGCGTCACCATCATACATCGTGAGATGAACACCCTCTGATGCTCGCTTTATGAATCATCAGTGGGGTGGCACGTTATCGAACAACAAAAGACACACAATGGGTGCTGGATGGCTGAGCAAATCAGGTTCCCCATAATCCTATCAAAATATTCATTCATGACAAATGACACATTCTTGAATCACTTACATCTCCGGTAAGGTCGATGATCACGTTCACTTTCTCTGGCACTTTCTTATAGTCATCCTCGTCATCATTGTCATCTTCATCCTCAAGATCATCACATTTCTTGGACTTGGGATAACTTCTTGTCGACCAGCGAGTGGATCTTTTCTTCCTCCGATAGGACCTCCCTGGCGCAACCACGACTTTCTCTTCCTTCTGGACTTTCTCTGCCTTCTTCTTCTCCTTGCCTTTCGAAGAGTCCCCAACCTTGTCCAACATTTTGGCCTGGCTTCGGGTCAACATAGAGCTCTGTCCACCTGAAGCAAGCTCCTTCGATGGTCCACCCCTCTTCTTCCTTGTTAATTTCAATTGAAGCGGTTCATCATTGCTGGACAGAGGGTTGCCTGACGCAGGCTTGTCATTCTTTGCCTTGGGGTCTGTTGGAACATTTTGTTTCGTTGCCACCATAAGCTGACTAGCAGAGTTGGTCAGGTCATCCACTTCCTTATCTTGCAACATCTGTTGTCAGTCCCAGTGATAAATGTAGAGACGGGCCACGTATCTTACTGTCAAAACAAAACCAACTAAAGTCCTGTTCTGTTCCCTGGATGCTGTCCTCCAACAAATCATATTCTTGGAGGAATACATTCAGCTCCTGCATCACCGAAGATCCTAAACATATTCTTGTAATGGCCCTCCAAAGCGCCCTCTCCGTTTCAGCAAGGAATGGAGGCCTTTCATTGCCCAAGGCAAACGTGAGCTTGTGCTTATGTTAACTATGTCCAAGTTGGCACAAATAATGGACTCACTGCCATGAGAGATGGCCATGCATGAGATTCATGATTGAAACATCGTGGGAGAAGAGTAATTATGGGTGACAGTGTGAGGCTTAGGTGGAATAGATTTCTCATCCGATCATACATTAAACCTCCGAAGGACTTGGTGGTGAGGGCATTGACAAATGAGTCTTGCAACGGTAGATCAACACTCTTGGCCATCCTGAAATCATGTGAATTATTTATTTGCAGCAGGCGTAATGTGATTGTAACACAATCCCAACTTCTGTAGCTTCTCCACCCATGTTGTGAAGTCGCAGTCTACATATGAGTTGCCCTGTTTTTGTACAAAATCTGACACACGTTTCATATAGGACATACGTCACATACCTGGCCAAACCACGTGAATGAGAATGCAAGAAGCTCTAGATTGAGGAGGATCTGGTTGACGTCGGAGGATTCGAGGTTGACAGATGCACGGTAAAGGATCCGGATGTTTATTTCTACTTCTTTTTGGGCTGGTGTCAAGTGTGCTGGGAGAGCGACTGCAAAGATAGGGATGGTGTCCATACTGGACACCACTTTCTGTGGCACTGCCACGGCTGAAACACCCACCACTTCTTGATCTTGTTGCGTGATTAATAGGCTTTTGCATGTCATACAAAGCTTCGTGATTGGCTTACTCCAGTCTCTCAAAAATTTGTAGAGCTTCAAGACGGTGTGCAAACGTCAACTTAAAACATCTTCCCAAATGTGAATGGTGAACTCACCTTGGTCAACTTCTCGCTCATCTCTGGTTTCGCTGATCTCCGAATTACTTTGAAACTTGGATGACGAGGCAACCCAACAGTGTCCATGAGCTTATCAAGCAGGGTATAGCGAAGGATTGAGTGAGCCGCTACCAGGAGGTCATTCCGGTACACAGTAGTCCACCTTGCCACATCATGCATAGCAGAGCCATCAGCAGAGAGGTATTCTTGGATGGTTTGGGCTTTACGTGAGATTTCACCTGTGGGATTCACATAATCCAATTGCTTTGCCAGGGCCTAGCAGACAAGTTGACCGTCAATGTTACAAGGTGGGAGATTTGATGCACCATCACAGCCAAGGTGGACGGTGTGTTTCCTAGAGCAGACTGATTGCCAATTAAGGTTATGATAGCCTTCTCAAGTGAATCTTCAGCAAGAGGCGTGCCATTGACCCATGGGAAGTCCTGGAACACATTCATGCTTCGGAAATTACTGCCAGACATGACAGATGCATGTAGAGAAGCGATTGACAGCACCGAGGTGCTTGCTGATGACAACATTGCCAAAATGTTCAATTCGAGTGTATCTGAGAGCAATTCAGGAGAGGCTGAGGCTAGATGATAAGGATGCAGAAGGTAATAAAAAAAATGACGTGTCACGGTTTACTGTGATCATGTGTGACCACATCACGTGAATTGCCACATTTAAGTACACATTTCGAATTGACTGAGTTGTCAATGTGACAGAGTTATCAATGTAAAGCCATGGAAATTCTCCGAACACTGTCTAACACTGTCTAGCTATCTGTTAGTTGAAACTCATAGGCCTTCGTCGTCCATGAATGAAGATAACGAGATTTAGTTCCACAGAGGTTTCTGACTACAGTCGTACAAAGCATGCAACGGTAGCCGTCGTACTTTTATGTTAGGATGATATCTCCCTTGGCACAATAGCTAATTCCATCTCCATTCCTGTGATGCCCGAAACTCGGCATTCATCTCCCTTGCAAACACATTGTGTCGGCTCCCGGTGGGCTTGTCAATGTTGAGACGGTCATGTACCATGTTTCGCATATAATGCGCCATGCATATTCTTTCACCGCCCTCCCATCTGCCTACACTGTGACTGAGAACCTTGCCACAAATTTCGATGACGGTTCCTGGCGAATAAGAGAACATAGCATCCAACTCAGGGATGGCTAGTTCCGCGTTCGTATGTGTCCCACAACTCGCCAGCAAATCATACCATTCTGGACACCCTCCAGCATCTCTGTGTCGAGTTGTAATCCTGTTAACGATAACGGCAATTCCAGTGTAAACAGATGTCCACTCCTTAGCATTTTCATGTGTTTCCACGTTCTCGATCGTTTCGCCATCCCGGATTTTCGTCACAGCCAGAAGGCCAGCTGTGTACAATGACTGATGGGTTAACGCAGTAATTGCGTTGAAGATCAACTCGCTGGGTTCTATTGCAGCCATCCACATGGTGGCTTCAGTTGTTCGAAGAGTTGTCGATGTGATCAACCTGTCGGTAAGTCGCTGAAAAAAACAGGCAGTCAGCTCATGTAAAACAGACGACTAACTAAAGGTGTTACCTCTCTACCCTGAGCAAACCATGCTGCAGTGAAATCCACTGATCCTGGGTGAAATCGTGGGTTTGGAGGTGGAAAGAAAATGTTTGGATCTTTCCTCCATAGCGGATCTTTCCCTTTCTCAAGTTTTTTGAGGGACTCGGAGTAGGATTCTTCCAGAATTTCGGTTATCATTTCAGCACTGACATTCAATTCCTCCTGTGTCGCAGTGGGTACTGTCAAAAACCATATTTCCGGGGGGCAAGTGACTCACAATACATCTTGGAGTTATAACATCAGGTAGATACCAGACCAAAATTGAACCACACGTGTCAATTACTGTAGCTGGTTCATTCACATGTCCGATGTGAATCTCCTGAAAAAACCTGAGTAGGTTTTCATTGTCAGCATCCGAAGTGTCCTTGATATTCTTCACTCGATTTGCCAGTCTATTCGCATCCAAGGGCACAATTACTTTGAGGCAAGATGTCAGTCTAAATATGCCGACTTTCATGGCAGCAACGTACTAGGGTTCAAAATTGCGGCTGCCACAGTGAGGAGAACCCTCTCCAGTTCGGATTCTGAGACCATTTCCGACTTGGAGAATGTTTCGCAATCTGGGGCCCAATCTCCCAAGACCTCGCTAACTGGAAGCTGATCCCTCAGCATCATCAAACGTAATCTACAAAACATGTAAGATATGACATTGAAGCAGCATGGATCTGACCTCAGCCGTTTGCATTCCTCTACAGGAGACTTCAGAGGGCGCATGCCCGACTTCCTATAATACGATGTAGTGTTTGAGAGGATTCTTCTCAGCCTCGTCCACATATGTTTCTTTAGATTTGGAGCCAGACCACAATCCTTTGTTTTCATGTTGACAGAAAGCGAGGCTTCCATTGCCTTGGATTGTGCATTCTTTGAGGGGATTCTGTCGGCGTACATAATGGTTGAGAAGTGAGATTGGTTGAGAATTGGGAAGGTCGGTTTTAGTACACATGGTGGCCTCGAGGCGGTATAATTTAATATGGTGTTATTATGGTTAGAACTTTTAGCATTTAATAATTTGCTGCGTACAGCGATTTCGCCATGTCACAAGAATGACCAACTATGATATAACACACAATATAGCACAAAAAATGGCAATGCCGAGCAGATTCAGTGTATATACATATACAGACCATGCACATTTACAAGCTGATTGATACCTGTGCCGTTTGGTGAATGATAGAATAGTCAAAAGTACAGCAAGACTTACTTTTCTTGACGTCAACAAGGCCACCAGGCCCACTACAGGGAGGTTGCCTGGCAAGGAAATCAGGGGGATTCACCCGCCCTTTCATTCCAGGTTGACCGGCAGCGGCAAGCACCCATGTCTGAGGATGGGCCACCACCGGTTTGGCACGCACTGATGCCACAACTTGCACTATGCAGGAGTGGTCTGAAATAAGTAAAATTGTCAGCAAGCCTATTCGCCGTGACAAAACATGATGGACAGAGCAGCTGTAATGAAAGTGAATCACTACTAAAAGCGCAATATTAAAATGAGAAGACACACACCTTGGATGTAAACGGGTATACCGCCAGGCCTGTTGCAAGGAGGTTGCCTGGCAAGCAAATCGGTGAGATTCACCCACATTTTCATTCCAGGTTGACCGGCGGCAGCAAGCACCCATGTCCGAGGACCGGCCACCATTGGTTTGGCATGTACTGATTCCACAATTAATGCATGTGGAAACCTTGGCAGGAAGCTGTAGAAGATCAATCGCAGTGACAAACAATCAGTCACTTACGAATATTCTAAGTGAATGGCATTCAGCAGAGACATAACAAACCACTCACCATTCGGGTAGAAGAATGATATGTAACCTAAAGGGCGTGGCATCCCATAATGCGAGATTGTTGCCCGGTACAACAATCTCGCAGTGTGGGATGTACAATGATGAGGGGGAAAACAACGAAGGATGGGAAAAAAAATTCAATCAGCGCTTGTGATTGGTTGTATTTGTTCACGTGACAAACGCAGTTGGTTGTCATCACGTGAAATGACTTGACTCACATGATGTGGCCAAGTTTGGATGGTGACAAGTCACGTCCGTGACTCATTGTTGTGTGCATTCATATACTGGCTAGGAAAGTCGTAAATGGCAGTGTTGCAAAGGCCCGTAGTTACGGAAACGTCAGTACTGTATATTGTTACCTTTGAAATTCATGTTCTGGGCAGGAAGCTTGTGAATGGCACTTTGTTGCACAGACATTTAATTACAGCGTCGCTCCCAAATAATGAACACCTTTGCCTTGATTTCAACTGTATATGTGGGCGGTTGGTGAAAATTAACGTTCACAGGTTTCACCGACAATCAAGGGATGTAGCACACCTGCAACAAACCTAGTGGCTAGGTGAACGAAATATCCCATACGCATACGAACATTTTCGTCCACACCAAACATGTGTGGCCAGCCTCCTTTCAGGAATGGCATTTGTGCATGGCCTGCGTCTTCCGATCACATCATGCCAAGCCATTGGACAGAATATTGTTCTTGTTCGGTGACGGCCGCATGAAAAGACACGATTAGATTTCAGGCACATCCTAAACAATCAAAAGTGGGGTCAGTGTAATGTTGTAAACACACTGGGGGAAGCATTCAATGTTGTGAAAATCAGCAGCTTTACCAGGCCACACGTCAACAAGAACCGCCGTAAATGCGGCGTTCCACATTTCCCTGGTACAGCGCCCTACCAAGGATACAATGGCGCTGTCATTTGCTGCCGTACCAGTGATTATTGCCATGCAGCAAGATGGTAGTGTGTTGGAATCAAGAGAAATTACCTTGGCCAACGTTGATGGTGCGACTCAGGGTGTGATGGAATAAGGTGATTTCTGACCAAATAAAAACAAATGCCCATTTTAGGGTATCATATCTACTAGAAAAAATAGAATAATGGCTATGTGGGGAATGAGCAATCTCATAGAGGATGTGCAATTTGTGCGGCACTGCCATTACCTCTTCTTTGCTATCCAATTTCCCTACTGCATTAAATGTGTCCCACAGCGGCGTGACATCACGCATGTGTGATGTCACGGGTCCACATTACATGTGACCCGGCATCACATGATTGAACAGCCTTTTTGTTCTCAACCATCACGTGCATAACCTCACATCAATCGAATATGCCATCTCTCCTACTCCCCATCCTTTTCACGGTATCTGGTGGAAACACCTACCACAAATCTCCGGAAGGGACCACATCTGTCGAGTTTGAATGCAAAGGATCATGGTAAGTCATCATGTTCAGCATCCTAATCATCACTCACTGTCGTATACAAGTGTTTGTTGTATTTTGACAGAGGACAGCTCTGTGACCATGCAACTATTGGTGGAACGCGATGTTGTCAGTTGCCAGGTGATTGTCAGTCTTCAACAGCCCACCCTTGATATTCAAGTAATTTTGTAGGCCACCAAACCAAATGAAGAGCAGATACACGGCTTGGTATTACGAGTCCCTATAAGGGAATCGTTCTATACGGTGGATTTTTCAACTCAGGGTCAGACTCTAATTTGCCAAGCCGTGGGAACAATCTTTGCAAACTGTGGGAACAATTTTGAAGCCCTGGGAATAGTTTTGAAACCGTGTGACTGCTGACTTTGTAACTGTGAGAATTTGGTGTCCCAATAAGCAAGAACAATAAGGCGGCTTGATCACAGGTTCCCAGATCACAGTTGCCAATTTTGGAATAGGTAGTGTTGCAACGTCTTTGCTTGACAGCTTTATTGACATAACGGACTGCATTGGTAGTGTAATGTGCACCTTTTGAAATATAGATGAGGTGAATGGGCTGAACAGTGTTCAGTGTTCAATGAGTTTCCTGGGTATATTTTCTGTGTGGTAGACACAGGATGAACCATATGTGAAATGTGTGTCTGCAGATACATATATTTTGCTGGATGCATTGGAATTATGTGTGTGCACCTTGAATCTGAGGCATTGATTTTGCCAAAACAATTATAAGAACAATGTATTCGGTGTATCTGTGATATAGCTACAAGTACAATGTGTATTAGAATTACTAATAATGCAAGCAGTGGGTACTTGTCGAACAGGCTGAACAGTGTTCGACAAGTGTTCGGCCAGTGTCCCAGTTTCAATCTGCAGCATTGCCTTGTCACAAACAATTGTATGAACATTGTATTCAATGTATCTGTGATGTAGCTACAAGTACAATGAGTATTAGAATTACTAACAATTCAAGCAGTGGGTACTTGTCGAACAGGTCGAACACTGTTCGACAAGTGTTCGGCAGGTGTCCCAGCTTTGATCCGGGGCATTGTCCTCACAGAAACAATTGTATAAGCAACATACTGGATGTATCTGTGATGTAGCTACATGTACTATGTGCATTAGAATTATTAATAATGCAAATAGAGAATACTTGTCGAACAGGCCGAACACTGTTCGACAAGTGTTTGGCAGCTGTCTCAGGATTACCCTGCAGCATTGCATTTGCTGAAACAATTGTACGAACAATATACTGGATGTATCTGTGATGTAGCAAGATTTAATATGTGCATTGGAATTGTTGATAATGCAAACAGTGAATAATTGTGTGAACAGGCCGGTTCTAACACCGTTTGATAAGCGTTCAACAGATGTCCCAGCATGAATCTGCAGCATTGCCCTTCCACAAACCATTGTATAAACAACATATCAAACATTTTTGCGATGTATTAAAATTTAACGTGTGCTTTGAATATATTAATAATGCAAACAGGAAACTGATGAGGACTTTATATAATTAAATAATACTCAGTTATCTAGTCACTTCTTGAAACCATTTGTGTTGTTATTTCACTTGTGAACGTATTGCAGAAAATAATATCATATAAAATTGGTATTCATGGATTATGATGTGTGATTGCAAACATGTGAGTGTACGACGTAATGATAATTGATGTCAATCGGTTTCATTCATCCTGAGGTTTGTCAAACGTCTTCGGGTTTCTATGACATCTTCACCATCATCTGTCAACTGGACATAACCCACATTACGTTTGATATTAATCCTGGTCATTGTATTGAGAGCAGGATGAGGTGCCTTCATTCAACCTATCGTTGCATTCTGGATGTACATTAGTTATTATTCATTGAATTATTAGATATGTCTGGTACCTCAGTAAACTCGCTGTTGACCAGCGCTAATGAGCGCAGATTGAGTATCATCTTAAATTTGTCGTTCTTGACTGAAACCGCCGATACCGTCATCTGGACTTCTACAATGTCACCAATCCTGAAGCAAGTTGGACTGGCAGGTACAAAGCTGTCATCTATATCATTATCAATGGTCAAACTATTGTTGTGCTGAGCACTCACCAATGCCGGCCTCCGTCTGATGTTAACTTGAAATAAAGGACCTCATTATCCGTCCCATGGAAGTATCGAGTATTGCTCATGGATGACAGGATACCTTTGGGATCGACATTGTGTTCGAATGGAATATGGTATGAAACATTGTCATGTCGGCGATCGGTGAAGTATCGGGTGCCAATAGATAATGCAGTGTATTCGATATAGGTGGATGACGTGAAGTCCAGCATTGCACGTTCTGGGAAAGTACGGGCCAGTTTCTGATGTAAGATGCGGAGGTTGTCAAGGTACGATTCGAACAGTGGTATGTTGAGACCTGCTATAAGGATGCTCTGACGAAGAAATGGTGTTCGACGTTCGGGTGGTCTGGAAAATATATGTATATCAATTGTTTACGATTTATGTGATGGAACAATATACCTGCTGGTGATTGGTGGTAGGTCTTTCGCCACCAATATCGCCTGTAAGCTTAAGACAAGTTCTTCATGCTCGGTGGTATCAGTACTCGGCCGTGTAAGTTTCCAGCAATTTGGTGAGTCATTATGAACTACATTGATATTCGAAATCTGCAAATGTAAAGAAACACAGCATACATCGTAAAATTTGAACATACATTTGTAGCATTGGCGAGTTGACTGTCATCATTGTCCATCCGTGTCGATATGAGATTACTTAAATGTTCAGCTGTAAAGTAGAGTTGAATGTATGAATGCCTTCAGTGGTATATGGACTGACATGCGCTTTTGAAATTGTAATAGGTGTCCATTTGCAAAGTGGAAGTGGGATTTATAATTCAAACGCAATTTTCGACTGTTTTATCATGAATCGTTTTCGATCGTCATCGAGATTATGGCAGTGCATCATGTTCATCCTCCATGAACTTGTGATGTCTGTATGGTGTTTGCATTCTTGTGTTGCAGATCTTCTCAATAGATTCTTATTGTTTTTCTCCATTTTATAGGACAGGATATACATCGACAGCTATCGTAATGCTTGACCTCCTTATTGTACAGCATTAAAAGGAAACCCCTATCCATTCAGAATGATTTGTTTCCGATGCAACTGTCAGTATAGTTGATCCGATGTTTGTATTTGTTTGGAAATGAGTAAATATGTCACATAAACTTCTATTTCCGATTTGGCTGTGTTATGATCTTATGATCAGTTCCATGTGGTGACAGCTGTTCTACATTCCAAAATCCTAATTAGACTTAGTGTTTGATTATTCTCCATACCAGTAATCCATATCCATGTTGTTGGATGATGCTGAGCGTAACAGCTGGTCAATCATGGGTTCTACATCATGGGGAATGTCCCTGATTCTTTTCATTTTTATGGCGCTATGATCCGAATAGTTCTCCTTCAAACCATCAACAGATGTAGTTTTCATACCTGCCGGTGTGATCTCCATAAACGAGTTCTTTATTGTATTCGATCTGTCTCAGTGTACTTAAATAGCGATGAGAGCGCAATGGTATCATCCACATCCGACCCTTCATTCATCTACGATATCTCGCACAGATTCATTCCTCGCCCTAAAGCTCTTATCTTTGCAATGGCCCCTAAGAAGTCTGTGAATGTGAAGACTCAGTCCAAAGCTCGATCAAGCGCCGTTTCGTATGTATATTTATTTTCATGTATTGCTGCTCGTTCTGAATAAAGGTCATACTGTTGTTTCTAGGAAGGGTAAGAAGGTCACCACCACCAAGCTTGTCGATGATGAAGTGTACGTGTTTATTCCAATATTCTGATTCATCCACCATGACTAAGCCACCAGTAGTATTGCCAACTCCGAAGACGAAGACGTTATTAGTGTTCATAGCGTCGCTAGCATTGCCAAACCCGTCTCGTCTATGAGGTGTGTCTCATGAATTGTATTTTCAGATACTAGTGATTTACTTCAGTAATATAGGTGGTCCAGGAAGACCACCAATAGAGCAAGGTTTGCAAGTTCAATTTATACTGTTCATGCAAACTAATATTCTTTATATTCAGCGGTAAAAGGCGGCATGCTTCAGAGGAAGACGAAGACAGGTCAGTAGCTCTAAATAATGTCTTTTATATTTGTGTATTCTTTAATCGCTTTACATAGTAAATTCTCTTCTCCATCGAAGAAGACAAAGTCAAACCAGCATCAATTACATGATGAGGATGATGACAGTGACGAAACATTCATGTGAGTTGGAAATTGAATAATTGGTCATATGTTAGACATGTCGTAGGCCTATCGCAAAACTCGAATTCGGTTCTAAGAAATCAAATGCAGATAATGGTCTTCGGTATGATACTTCATATGATTCTTGTCCTTCATATATTAATAAATGATCAGCAACTCTGATACATCCATCAAAACCATGAAGGCGATTTCCTCCAAAGTCACAAAGACTACCCGTCTTCATGATATCAGTGACGACAATGTTTCCAGTAGCGATGATGGAGCTGTGACATATGCACAAAACCAAATCACCAGGTACATTACATCTGTCTATTATTTTTTTAATTGATGTCCTTGCTTTAGCATACGCTCTCCAAACATGGATGAGTCCGACATTGGTACAAGAGACCCTCGGTTGGTCGATTCATATAAGGACTGTGTCAACATTAAGTAACTATTCGGTTTTATCTTCTTAAGCAATGCTTAATATTGAATAGGGCAGCGGCCATGGTATCTTGGTCTAGTGCTATAGGGAATGGCAATCCTCAGTACAGCGATGTTATCAGCAAAATTCGCAAGGTCAACCAAAAGTAAGCTGTCAGCTAGGACTTTATGGTTAAAGACAATTCACATCACATAACAGTTTGCTGTTTTCCGCAGTGACCTTTGTTCGATCTGGCAAGTACTCGAATCTTTCTCGTGACGATCCCGCCAATATCTCTACTGGAGCATTTGGGCGTAGTTTCTTCCACTCCGTTGCTGGTGCCATCCCAACGATCTTCACTTCTGTCATTCTAGTCGATTCATGCTTCCTTGATGAGCCAAAAGTTGGTGGGAACACGAAACCGATCAAAGTCATCCAAGGGGCTTTACTCTCAGGAGAATGGGAGCGGTATGTTGGCGCCATTGGAATGGTCACTGGTGAGGTGGAATTTCGTGCACAACTATATAAGGACTTTCTGTCCTTCTCGACGACAGCGGCAAGTGGGATGGATGCATCTCCTAGCAGTGAGTATACATTCAATGCTCTGTTATCAATCCTTACTCATATTCAATAGAAGCTTCCTCTTTGAAATTCGTGCAGTCTAGTCCTTTTACTCGACGTCCCGCTCCATCTTACCAAAAGACTGCGCTGTCATTCCATGACATTGGTTAGTTTTATTCTCTCTCACACAATGTCCTTGGTTTCGTTTTTGATGCCTGTATTCATAGTCCCAATCTATGATGCCCGGAAAGTTAAAACGGACTTTACCGACACCCTCAAAATACTTCAGAAACTCCCCCACTTTCCAGGCGATGTTCCTGCAGAATCGTGCGTTGTGGTCGGCCACACGATCAATACCTTCAAATGCTCTGATGATTTGTTGAAGAGTATTTCCCTAAATGTGCAGTGGGTGATGGTATTGGGCGTCTCTCATTAACTTGTCGTCTTTCTCGTCATGAAACTAGTGTGCCATGCAGCGTGGCCTATTGCCAATTCTCTTTATGTTGCCTTGAATTTGTAATGTACCTACCATTGAAATCAAAGCGTTTCGTGCCTCTCAGACATGAGATCCGATTTGTGACATTTAAAGTTGACTAATGTACAAGTGAAGTTCAAAAATATGAGTATACATTTGTAATGTCTACAAGCCATTTATAAAATACCGCAACTACCCATCTTCCCGCACAATATCCCTGCAGGATCCTGTGTCGTTGTTGGACACACCATCAATACATTCAAGCGTGTAGATGACATGATGAAGAGCATTTCACTCAATGTGCAATGGGTCATGGTCTTGGGAGTGCCGAAATGATTGCTCCACTTAGCATCATTTATATTTGTATCTTATGTCTGTTTTGTGAAATAAACGCGAACCGATCCATTGACTGTACAGATAATATTACAAATATGAGTATGGACCTTTGATGTCAATCAACCATTTATAGAAAACCCCTGCAAAAGTGTCTGCTAATGAGCCAATGGGTGCTCGAACGGATTTCGGACCTGACTTCATGTTCGACCAGAGGCTGCATGTGTGATAACGTTCCACCTCGTTCACGAAATAGGACACAGTATCCGTTTTGGAATCCACAATGAGCGATATGTCCATACGGCAAAAAACACTCATCGATGGTTTTCCACCAACCATATTGGACTCTATCGCATAAAGCCCTTCCTAGGTCTTTTGGACAAAGTCGAAGAACTCGTTTCTGCCTTGCTCTCGAATAGAAATGGCGCCCCTGTCCGGATTGCACGCCACCGTCTTCAATAGAGTCCCCTGCGTTTGAAATATTCTGACAAAGTTAAGACAATCATGCATATGATATGACAAGTGAAAATGAAGGGCACTCACCTTAACTCATCCAAGGTATAGAAACTTGAGACGATATCCCACTTCCAGGACTTGCTTTCCTTGTTGTACAGGGTGTGCACCGTATACACGACCTTTCCACCAACTAGAAACACACGCCATTCGCCCATCTTACTCAGTGGTTCGATGTACGTTTGCCCAAACCAACGTGAACCTGGAACCTCACAGTTATTGCGCATGTATTCCCAATTTTGCTTGGCGTCGCCAGGTAATAGGATGTGATGACCGGTGTCGCTGTGTGTCCGTTTCAAGACAATATTCGGTGGGAATTGGTCGCCATCGTTTAATAATTTTGCTTGAGGGCGTATCGTATGCATTACATTCAAAGCGACATGAAGCAAGTTTTGATTTTGTATCCATTTTGAATGGACCATGTTCATCTGCTTCGGAGGCGGCCAGATGTGTGCCGTTCGACAGAGTTCGTCCATGCCAGTCATGAAAATCGACACATTTTCCAGTGTCAATCCGTATTGGTTACCGCTGTCAAGACATCAGTATAATGCAGCGAAAACGGAGCAGAATTAATTAAAGCGATGTCAATCTTACATGTATGACATTCCCATATCCACACCACCAAATACACAATCTGCCAATGCAAACTTTTGCCACGTATCGCCTTTGTCTTGATGGCGAAGTATTGCATGAAGGAACTCGGGCCAAAATATGTATTTGACATTGAAGCGCCGGGCTCCATCCTCATGATGTAGTCGCATTCCGATATAAACCTGTTTGTTGTGAAATACGTTTCAGTATCAACAATCCACAAATTAAACAATAGACATTACCCATTCTTGAATACATGCTGAATAGCGACTCTTGTATGACTTGATGATATGGACATAACCATCAAGATGGGCAATGGTATCGAGTTCGATGTCGGATATGGTCGTGGTGACAAATGCAAGATCGTTAATGGCTGCGGCTTTGCTCGCGATACGAGTTGTTGGGTCAAGGATAAAAAGGATTTTGAAAACACGGCCGTCATTGTTGCTTAATGTGGTTATACGGCGTTCATTGTTGCTTACGGTGGTTGGCGGTTCCGTTTCACAGTCGGATGATGTTTCCATCTCAGAGTCGGATGATAGCCTTTTGCATGGAAGGAGATCGAGTTCCGCGGCCGTCACATTGCGGACACCCTGCGAATTTTCACGTATGTTGCGACCAAGACATACCGACTGCGGACAAATTCCAGACGAAACGCATTTGGGATGTTGGTGTGCGGATCCGACATGTCTTTGGCAGGAGTTGCCTTCCTTCTTCCACAAAAGACATTTCATTTTTGGAGAGTCGCATTTTCGACCAGGGCAGATGTGCATGCAAAGTTCATAACCAAGTTCCTTCTTATATGGCATGTTTGTGGACCTAGGCAGGATTTCGGATGGGTGGTATGAGGAACAGACACAGATATCATTAATACATCAATACCTTAATGATTGATTACTTTCAGGGTGGTTGATAGCGGGTGGTGACGATTCCACAAACCTTCTAATTATAAGACGTCGGAATTATGTCACCTGACAAGAGTGGCAATGATAAAACAATGAACACGTGCCAAACACGTTGATCAGCAATGGAATCATTTAAATGCCTTGAAAGAGCAATATCCACCGAACAGATCGGACGTGTTCGGTGTGGTATATCCAGTCACAACCGTTGGTTGACATCCACCGAACATCTCCACCGAACACACCGAACATGTTCGATGTGTTCGGTGTAGTATATCTAGTCGTACATTGACATCCACCAAACATGTCCGGTGACCGAACACACCAAACAACATGTTTGTTGTAGTATATCTAGTCCTTCTACATCCATCCAACAAGTCAGACTTGTTGTGCTTTTCCGTCAACGGACCAGTCCGTGAATATTCATCGAACGAATTAACTCGATTTATCGCCTTACCAACTGAAAAATATTCCATACGCTGCACATGTCGGTTTTCTGCCTGCAATTACTAGCTTTGGACAACTTCTAAGCTCGAGCCACATCAAAAACATAAATAAATAGATCTGTTGTTTATGCATGCAAAGAAGCCGAACATGAGGTCGAACATGTGGCGATTGATCTGGTCACGTGGTCGTGACATCTGTATTCATAGTCTGGAGCGTTGAGTAATAAATCCGCCCTTTTCTTTTGCTCTCAAATCGCCTCACACGTCGACCAAAAAGCTTTTATTTCATCTACCATGTCCTTGCCAGTCGTCAAAACCTCGACTCCCGCTGTCAATCCCGCCGCCTTCAAGTACTGGCCTGATGTGCCGCCCAAAAAGCTGCAGGAGCTACATCGCATCTTCCAAATCCAGTACATGGTCCCGCCCAAGATTCCGGCACCCAACAAGGAATCCGGCACCATTCCCGTATTTTCTCGTAATCTCTATGTACTGATGACACACCCCCACGATGCCACCGCCCGAGGTGAGTTATGGCACGAAATCCCCGAACGATACGAGGAACCGCTCCGTCGCTTGATTTATCAAATGGATATGTACATCTACGCGACAGCAGCCATCGCATACAACAAGGCACCCAACTACTCGCCGGACTACGTCAAAAACGATAAGGAAGGGACTGATTTACTTCGGGATTACCTCAAGTATACTGACACCGTCATGGACGAAATTTGGGCAGAGGTTTTGGTCGCAAAACGGGCCAACAAGGTTACCCGTGACTGGCGAAGCACGATCTTCGACGATTGGCTCCTCAAAGAGTTTTATGTCGGCAAGCATTCTCCATTGGCATTAATTCAACATGGCGCTGTTAGCACCGAGACCATGCCAGAGGACCTCGGTGAGTATATATACGCATTGGCAGACAAATGGATTATGACGTCTGGCATCATAGATTGGGCGAAATACGACGAATCTGTGCCAGCATGGCACAGCGGAACCTCTGCAAATTGGTCGTTCGGTGGGCTTCCGGACGCCACAAAGCTCGAAATAATCGGTCAGGTTATTGCTTGGTGTAAAGGACATAGTGTCCTCGTCGATGCCGATGTGGCGGACAATGATGAAGGTATGATCTAGAATTACATATGTGATTGTGCTAATGATATAATACATTTGCAGAGGAGCTGGTTCCCGAGGGCAAGGGCAAGGGCAAAGCCAAGTCAAAATCAGTCAAAAAACAGAAGACATCTTCCGCTGGTTTGTACAAATTTTCTACCATACCGGTGTATAGATGTACTGAATATTCAGGTGGCGCAGACAATTCGTCCGAGAAGGACAAAAAGAAGCCCAAGCCCAAACCCAAGTCCAGTAAGTACTTTCATTGTCTGTGATTGTCATACATGAAAACCCTTCTTCATGACAGAACGCACAATCAAGTCCAAAGCCGAGGACGACGATGACGGTGAGTTATTGAATTCCGAATATCAAAACGATAATCCAACACATTTATTCATGTATAGACGACGTAAAGATGGAGGAAGACTTAGCCCCGGTAAAGAAGAAGCGGTCCAAGGCTCAAATGCGTACGTTGCTCACGTTGCTATGATTAATGCACTGACATATCGCAGTCGCTGTCGAAATTGGGCCGTCGCGCGGATCCAAGAAATCGGAATCCGAAAAATTGACAGTGGAAGTTAAACCACCCATCCCCTCCGAGCCGGTTGATGTTCCACTGGAATCCCCGAAGTTCGACGCTGTAGGAACAGAGTGGGTCGGGTTGTTGGATGTCGATCACGATGCAATCATGCACAACGACGATGGACCTCCCGAACCAAAACAAGAGTCTCTCAGCAGTGATCACGAGGACGGCGAGATAACAAAGAGGAGGAAGCTAGATGTCGCTTTGGAGCAAGCGGGCATTATTGCAGAGAAGCTCAAACTGGTGAAGCCACCGAAGAAGTCACCGACTCCGGGTATGTGTTTCAACATCACATGTCTGTATCTATTCCAATTCTGATCTTCTTAACGTCCTAGGATTCCGTCCCAATACGCGTGCATCGTCATGCCACCAATCATCGACCCCTGCGGAGCCCAGCGCTTCATCGATGGACGTGGATTGGAGCAACATCGTTCCACCCGAAATCCTACTCTCGATTTCTCCGAGCCAAACGAGGCCTTCATCTCCCAAGCCGTCGACATCCAAACTGGATCCCGGGCCTTAATTTCGGAAGAGTAAGTCCTTCTTTTTGTGGAGTATTCATTATATTTAACTAAAAAGACTTTATCCCAGTCGTTGATTTCTGGAAACGTGTGCCCTCAAATGTCCTCCTCATACATCGCTACAGTGTCTATATATGTACTTCTTTTTGCTCTGTTAAAAATGACTTGTGTTACTGTATGACCATAAGAATTGAGCATGATAGTAAGCATAGATACAACGTAAGGCATCAATCTTGTTGACTGAAAATCTGTTTGTCTAAAATATATCCTGGTGAATGCATTACTTTCAGTTCAGTTCATAGTACAACTACCGACTCACTCAACCTGAGAAGGACAACCTGAGATGACTTAGGTTCGGGCTAATGAAAATTAAAATTGAATATATGTAAGAAACCAGAATCGCGAACTTTATGGACCTATTAAATGAGGATACAATGATACAAGAGTAACAAAACCCCCTCTTGTAGTGGAAGATATAGCTGTCACTCCAAGGGGAGCTATGACTATTTGGTACCGGAATAATACAGTATACTTGTGTGGGAATGATACGTACAGCTCCATAAAAATGACAATGTATTTCTGACAAGGATGAAGAGCAATGATAATTTCCACGAATTACCAAGTAATTGTCAAATATGCACAGTTGTCAAACAGCCTGGTTGTTCAACTTCAATACCTGTTTTGTCTCAGTTGGTTGGATCAATGTCTTGTCAGCCAGACCCCTAATAAGATCATAAGGCAGCTATTCATGATACAGATGCATTTTTGGCCTGTATCAAGGCATGTCACAGGAACATAGAATGGAATAAAAAAAGTAAACACAGATTTCTAAAGATTCAGGCACGCCTTATGGTGTTTTGGGAAAAGCTTACAAATAATATAATGTCATATGATCAATCCCATTGTGTTAATTGTTATTCATGATCCGAACCACTTGACTAGTTAAATGGGCGGTGTTTCCTCTTACTGTCACAAATCCTCATGAATCCCCACAACATCATCCGTGTCTGCATTGCATGTTTGACTTATCTATATTTCCTTGCAAATGCAACATTATTTCCACAACTATGCCAAGACAAACTTATGTATATCTCTCCTGAACCAATTTCCTGTCCTGTGATATCGACCTTGACCCAAGAATTGGGTGTTTTTCAAAGAAAACTCATAGAACATGAGTTGGCCCCAGATCAGGGCGATGCAACAATATTGATGCAAATAAATGCAACACTATATGTAAAGATCATTGGAATAACAAAAGAAACAAAAGATAACTTGACAGTCAATCCATTATTCGTTTGGACTACATTTAAAAATAGCGCCTTCAAAATGCGAATACGTTCTATTCAATATGCCAGAACATATTTCTTACCTCCTAAATATCTCTTTGCTTTGTATTGTCTTCTCAAACCTATCACTGTCCAATGTCGTTGTAAAATGATCAAAGCATTGCTCATGCAATCGCTATTGAGACGACATGATTTCAAAACATATTTATTTCATTGTATTACTAGTTCTCTATCACATGCAACGTTGCTGTGGACCACACTATGTTTCATAATACGGCATAGCCGTTCAAACATAATTGTGTTCAATTTGAATTTATTCGGACACTTGTTTAAATCTTTATATATAAATTTCGTTCATAGATATGACTACATTGGTGGTGGTAAACGAATACCAACATTCAAGTTTAGCTTTCTTCAATCTTTTATGCTACCGTCTAATAATATCAACCATGATTCTGACATATTATTCGAATATGTGGGGCATATTGATGAACAAACAGCCAACACTTTATATGAAGATAGAAAAACATATGCATGTGTTAAAATGCCTTTACATGAACTTCTGCCAAATTTGACAGTGAAGGATATTGGTGAAATAACAACAATACATGGTATATATTTGTCAAAGACATTACGAAGATTACATGGACAAGATCTATCTGTGGCATTAATGGGGCATAATTGTTCAGCTTGTGATACTCATGTTTCTATTTTTCATGTGCATGATATTAAATCACATAAAGACCTGTGTAAACAGTGGTACAGAAGACAAAAAATGACAGAAACATATGAGTGCGGCAAAGAAGAAACTCAGGCTCAAATGAAAGAAGAATTGGACAAGTCAGATGAGCAATTATTTCCTCCTCCTCCTCCTCCTCCATCTATTGAATTGAAGGAAACCATAATCAGCAACTGGTGCAGAGATACATCACCTGAATGTTTCCAAGAAAGTGGGTGTGCTGTATGTGGTCAATTGGTTGCATTGAAAAACATGTCTTTATTGTCAAAGACGAAGGTTAATCTGAAAATATTAACTAGAGACAATATGGGAATCACAAGATGTGAACGATATCATTGTTCTGATCCAATAGAGGATATCAAAGGTCCAGTGCTAGATGACACATGTAAATGGATATGCAAACCATGTGTGCTCAGTCTGAATAAAGGCCAAACTCCCAAATATGCTTTGGCGAATGGACTTTGGATGGGAAGAATTCCTGCACAACTTCAAAATCTAACATTTGCTGAACAACTTTTGATTGCCCGTGTTCGTCACAACAAATGTATTGTTCGTGTCTCCTCTGGGATGCATAAAATGAAAGCAAATGCCATCATGTTTCAAAACCCAACACCAAAGATATATCAACGGTTGCCTCCAACAATTAAAGAACTTGATGAAGTGCTAGCGTTTATTTTCACTGGTCCTGCCAGACCAACTCCAGAAGACATGGAGCGAACGCCTTTATTGGTTCGCCGAAGGCGAGTTTCTGCAGCTTTAGAATGGCTGAAATTGAATCACATGGATTACTATGATTTAGATATCTCCTATGAAAATCTAGCACAATATCCAGATCATGGAATTCCTGTTGTGGTTGCATATCGACCAGCAGACACAAATAAGGAACCAGAAGCCACTAGTGCATTTGACAATGAAGTGGAAGATGGTGTGGAAGATGGGCCTTGTCCCTTTGTTGTTAGTGGAGTAACTGGCGAAAATCTAGATATTACAAGTCCAAAGGCATTAATAGCTAGAGCGACCAAGCACTTGATAGATGACCATGGTGGTGTTCTTGCCATAAGCCATGCTAGAAATCCAGAATCGTTCTTTAATAATCCTCAGTTATATCCTATGATGTTTCCCTGCCTATTTCCATATGGCTTGGGTGGTATTAGCAGCATAGACAATGATGTTTTAAGCATCAGTGATATGATGCACAAAACACATCTCCTGATGTACCATGACAAAAGATTTCAAACCGATCCCTATTTTCCATTGATTGCATTCAATCAAGAACAAATCAAGGACAGTACAACTGGAGGATATTTGTTGACTAATAAACATAATTTCAACAATATTGCAGATCGCCTGATGAATATCAATACAGCTGTTTTGGATGACCTCTCTAAGAGATTATCTAGAGGTGATAGAGTCAAACCAGATACATCGGAAGAGAAAGCATGCTATAAACTCATTTCTGATCTGGATCATGTAGCTGGTCAGGTCAAAGGTTCAATTACTAACAAGAAATACATGCGAAATGAGATTTGGTCTCTGATATCCTATATTGGTGCTCCGACTTGGTTTATCACTTTTGCACCTGCAGACATCAATCACCCACTATGCTTATATTATGCTGACAACAAAGAAAAGTTTTATCCTAAACTACTTCTACCCCAGGATTGTTACAAACTAATTGCAAACAATCCAGTTGCTGGAGCCCGCTTTTTTCACTTTACTACTGAAATGTTCATCAAACATATATTAGGAATAAATGAATCTCATCCTGGCCTGTATGGAAACACATCAGGTTATTATGCAACGGTAGAGGAACAAGGACATCTTACCTTGCATCTTCATATGCTGTTGTGGATAAAGGGATGCCTTACACCTCAGGAAATACGTGACAAAATTATGGGTGAAAATTCTGACTTTCAGAAAAGATTAGTGGAATATTTGGAAAGTTTGTGTGTAGGACAATTCATGACAGGTTCTAAAGATGAGGTATCACAGAAAATGGAACAGACAATGTCGAAACCTGAATATCAACCACCAACATGTGCTGCCAGATCCACCATCATATAATTGTTCCATGAATTGTCAATATCACAACAAAAGATCAACATGGTGGCAAAGGTTTCAAGATGTTGTAGATGATCTTTTATTGCGATTAAATGTACATAACAGGCATGATGGCAAAAAAAAGCCATACTGTCTTAATTCGAAAGGTGAATGTAAACGACGATTTCCCCGTGATATCTTTCAACAAACTTTTGTAGAACCTAACACTGGTGCTCTCAACCTCAAGCATGGTGAACCTTGGATGAACATGGTGACACCTGAAGTTACATATATGCTACGATGCAATTCTGATGTGACCAGCTTATTATCAGGTACTGCTATAAAGGCCATAGTTGCATACATAACAGATTATATTACAAAATTCTCCTTGAAGACCTATAGCATTTTTGAAGTGATAAAAAGTATTTTTGATAAGAATTCCGAAATGATTGGTGGCGACCTGAAAAGAAAAGACAAAGTCAGAAAGCTGTTTACACAAATAGTCAATTCACTCACCTCCAAAATGGAAATTGGTGCTCCAATGGCTTCATTATATGTCCTTGGAAATCCTGATCACTACACCAGTCATAAATTTGTGCCATTCTTTTGGAGATCTTATGTTAAAGAGGTTATCAGTGCATGGTCTGATGAAGAAATTCCTAATATATGTGAAGACCAAAATAATGCACAAAAGGTTGTTATTGGTAAGAATAATGGCGCATACATTGGACTTTCCAAAGTAAATAATTATATGTTCAGACCCGCCTTGTATGATAATGTATCACTGTATGACTGGATACGTCTTGCCACTATGGAACCAAAGAAAAAACGCACCAAAACAAAGACCAAAAGGGCCAGAAAAGAACAAGTGCAAAACCAAATTTTTGACAATCTAGGCTGTGATGATTTGTCTGACTCTTGCACTGAACCTACTAATGTTGACTATTCCAGTGATGACAACTTGTCTGATGTCGTTGATAATGATATACTCATGGAGATAGATGAAATTCCAAAACCTGATAGTTTGAATAGACATGCAGGCACAGAAATAGCTGATAAAACAAATGAAGTTGATCTTAATAAATTGACAAAATTTGAAAATGATTATACTTTACATCCCAATCATCCACAATATCTTACCCACCATGCCAAAATAAAAGGGAATGATCCTTTCATAGTTCCTAATTTTATTCCAAACACTTTGCCAAGGGCTGACCGTGGTGATCGAGAATATTATTGTTGTACAATGTTAACGTTTTTCAAGCCATGGAGAAGTGGCAAAGAACTCAAAAGTAAATTACAAACATGGGATAATGCTTTTATAGACCACGAGTTTTCTAAAAGAGAACTAGAGATCATGAAATACTTTGGTCTGCGGTATGAATGTTTGGATGCAAGAGATGATTTCTCTGCTAAACGTCAGAAGAATAATACTGCAAATATAAGGTATTCATGGGCGACCTCAAACGGTCTTGATGAACTGGATGACATGCACAATGCTGAATTTGCATTTAATGGCGACGACTTCAACAACAATATTGATGAAGACAATAATGACACGGAAATACTCCTGAAACTTGGTCAAAAAGGACAAAAGAGGAAAGATCAAATGCTGATAGCTGAAAGAACTTTGAAAAGGTCAGGGTGGCTCGATGGTTGTATTGATGGTACCCCAGATATAGGACCGTTGATACCTATAGAACCACCTGTAGTACAATCAGCAAAATTGTGGAGAACTGCAGTCCTTGCAAAGAAAAAGGAAATCATCGATGACAGAAATAAAAATTTACCAACAAACACAGCAACCATAAATAAATTGGGAAATGTTCAATATAATGATGTCAAGATAGTGGATGCAGCATACATCAACCATATGTTTATTCCTGCAAACAGAGCTGATCGTCATCTTATTGATGTAACTATCAATGATTACAAGTTGAACACTGACCAAAAGAGAGCATTTCATATCATTGCGAATCACTCTACCTTGATTAACGGTTCTGATAAGCTACGCATGTATCTTGGTGGGATGGCAGGCACAGGGAAATCACAAGTCATCAAAGCATTGACTAGTTTTTTTGGTAAACACAACGAAAATCATCGATTTGTGGTTCTTGCACCAACCGGTGGTGCTGCTGCCCTTGTAAATGGATCCACATATCACTCCATTCTTGGAATTAATCAGGGAGGATCATCTCGTTCCCTTGCACAAGTACGTGCCAATCTTGATGGTGTGGATTACATTTTCATTGATGAGGTGTCAATGTTATCTTGCAGAGATATGTATAAAATCAGTGCTCAGTGTGCAAAAGCACGTGGTGTTTATGATGAACCCTTTGGTGGCATTAATATGATATTTGCAGGAGATTTTGGCCAACTTCCACCAGCTATGAGTGGTGCTCCTTTATACTCTGGAACCGTTGGTGTCCAAATCAATTCCAGTCAAACTATAGCAAATCAGGAAGTGGCTATAGGCAAAGCTCTTTGGCATCAAATAACAACAGTTGTTATATTACGTGAAAATATGAGACAAACCAATCAGTCAGAAGAAGATGTCCAACTGAGGCTTGCTTTGGAAAACATGAGATACAAAGCATGTACTCCCAAAGATATTGCATTTCTTCGTACTCGTGTTGCAGGAAAAGGTCCAAATGATCCAAAATTAGCCCAAAAGAAATTCAGGAATGTGTCAGTTATAACTGCATTGAATGCACAAAAAGACAAAATCAATGAACTTGGTATTCAACGTTTTGCTGCTGAAAATAGGAGACCATTAACATCATTCTATTCCATAGACAGATGGAATGATCCTACTAGTTCCAATAGCAAAAGAAAATCTCATCACATGTCAACAATTTTGGATCCTATTCGACACACAAAGATATTGGAACCTTCACTCCAAAAGCTACTTTGGAGCCAACCACATGCATCATCCTCTGATCATATACCAGGAAGATTGGACTTATGTGTAGGCATGCCAGTGATGCTGAGGAACAATGATGCAACAGAGTGCTGCATTACCAAAGGAGCAGAGGGCATAGTTGTGGGTTGGCAGAGTGCAATAGGTCCTGAGCAACAAACTGTACTGGACACTTTATTTGTCAGATTATTGAATCCTCCAAAAAAGATTAACATAGAAGGACTTCCTGAAAATGTTGTGCCGATTACAAAACATGTCACTTCCACCATGTGCTCATTACCCAATGATGATGTGATATCTTTGTCAAGAGAACAAGTGTTGGTACTACCTAATTTTGCAATGACTGATTATGCATGTCAAGGATGTACTCGTCCTAACAATGTAGTTGACCTCAGTAGTTGTAGAAACCACCAATCCTATTATACTTGCTTATCAAGAAGTGCTTCTGCAGCAGGAACTATCATCATGCAAGGCTTTGATCCTAAAGTAATTACTGGGGGTGCTTCTGGATATCTCAGGCAGGAATTCAGAGAATTAGAACTGCTTGATGAGATTACCAAACTGAAATATCAAGGACTCTTACCAGACCATGTCAAGGGAGATCAGCGAAATTCTATCATTGATCAATTTAGAAAATGGAAAGGAAAGTCATATATTCCAAAAAACATTCATCATGCTATCGCATGGAAAGCCACGGAGCAACTAAATCAATACACAACACAGCCCTCTCCATGGCAATTAATTAAACCTATGAACAAAAATCAAAAGGCAGATTTCAGAAACCTCAACTTTGTTCCTGCAAAAGGAACTGTTCCAATCACTGTCACTCATAAAAATTCAACGGCCAATGTATTGCAAAATAAAAAACGAAAATTACAACAAGTTGTAAGTTCATCTTCCATAGTGAAAAAAAGACGAAAAACAAGTACTATTGAATTAAATGAACCAAAAGGGTTTATATGGGATGCGCAAGATTGGAGCTGTGCTTATGATTCACTCTTTACAATATTACTAGCAATATGGAATGAAGATCCATCAAGTTGGAAAAAAAGATTCAATAGCATCAATGAAATATTAAAGATTTTGAGCTTAGGATTCAAACGATCCAAGAATCACACAACAGATTTAGAAACAGTTAGAAATACAATCAGACATTTATTGCATCAAGATAAACCCGAAATATTTCCTTATGGTCAAGTTGGCATTGCCATAAGTGATTTGGCCCATTATATAATGAAAGCAAATGAACCAATGACTTCAACTTGTCTTAAATGTATCAATTGTGAAAACATAACCATTCTGGAAAATGATAGATGTGACGCCATCTTTCATTGTTCATATTCATTTTCTGGAACAATCTCAACATGTCTTGCTCAAATCATAGTTAATAGACAACAGCACAAATGTCAATTGTGTTGGGGAGAGATTACTAAATTTATTGCATTTAACAAAATTCCACCTCTAATCATGTTTACAGTTGACTCTATTGAGAATTTAATAATTAGTCAAGTTATAAACTTGTCAATTGATGACATATCCACTGCTTACACATTGAGAGGAATTGTGTACTTTGGTGATGCACATTTTACTGCCCGCATATTCATCAACAGTATGGTATGGTTTCATGATGGTATATCAACCAGATCAATTTGTATTAATGAAGGTGATATAGATGACTTTTCAAATATTAATTTATTGTCATGTAATGGTAATAATGCTGTACTGTTTATATATGCTCAATCTTAATATGTGTTCTCTTGCTAAAAGAAGGGACGAGTAACATGCCATGCAAAGCAATGGCCCACACCCCACTAGTTGCATGTGCTTGTTTCTCGGCATGTGGATAAAGCCACATGCGTGTTTTTAGGTAGAGAGAACAATGGTACGCCACCATTTCAATAAGCTTACATGTGACTGCAATTGATACTCAGAGATTGTTTCAAAACATCAAATTGGCATTTATTTCGACAACAAGCATGCATCCTGGACATCAGATATGTATGCGGATTTGCTCGGTTTGCTCACCAGTACACTGGGAGAAAGTAGCATCAAGTATTTACAGTGAGTATCACACATTCATCATACCACAACTAATCTCCACTTCAACAGAAATGACATCGAAACCAATGGCCGATTTTTGCAGTTGAATGAAAGGCCAGATGCGGTCATGTACATCACATTGCCATGGCCAGGCCTGTCACTCACCTCAGGTGTTCTTGGGTTGAAAACACGTGTACTGTTGCAAAATACTCAGAGCAGGGTGCTGTTCCGTGGATGTCATATCAACGTTTGGAAAAGGATTGGCTAGATGACGAACTGATTAATTTCGGTACCCAGTAGGTACATTTCAACCCTCCAGTGCAGTAGCTTATTCCCCGTTTCAGTTATGCTCTGCAGCAAGCAGCAATCCATCAGCCGGAGTTGCCGGCAAACATACACATATTCATTACTTTTTTCATGGAGAAATTGAGGTGCACGTTGCTTGGTTGTTCATATAACTTCATGTCCTCTGAATCTGGTCATAGGAAGAACGGGGTGAAGAGTTTGAAGAGGTGGACGAAGGCAATTGACATATTTTTGCTCCCATACTTGGTCTTTCCTGTGCCCACTGGGTGAGTGTAGTCAGTTTTCGTGAAGGCAACACCTCACTTCACCATCAGTGACCACTGGTATTTGATTATCGTGGCAAATCCTGCTGCATGTTTGTTAGAAAATCCTCCTGATGGACTACACACGTAGTTATCCATTTCAGCTTTGCATTGAACTTACTCATCGTTGGTTAGCATAACATTTGTTCTCAATTCACTGCCCCCAGCACACCATCAAAAAGATATATCCCTGGTGCATGCGTGGCTGGCCTGCATTGCGAAGAACACCAGACAGGTGAAAAAGCTGGCACATATCAAGAGGATCACCCCCAAGGTGAACCATGTCTTACCTCCGTGTTGCGAATGAATTGAACATTTGTTTTCAGGTACCTGTCCAGCCGAAATTTGATGATTGCGGCATCTACATGCTGCACTTCCTCCGAATCTTCTTAGAAAACCCAATAGAAATGATGAACATCATGCTGGGTGACGAGATTGCTATCAGAGCTGCCAAAGATCCATGGCAAGACGGGCGGATACCCACGCTCCGTCAGGAACTCCAGGGGGCGTTGCGCAGGCAAGCTGTTCGTAATTGCATTCAGGGTGATGCGCTGGAAAGGGTTGTATTGGAAGGAAAGGAGGGTTCATCCGGTGATGTTAAATTGGTCCCCAGTTGGTTTGAGGCCCCAACTATGGTATCAGATTCTGACAGTTCATCGGATTTGTAACATTTTCCTGTCCTCAAATGTATTTGTATATCAAGCGACGTAATAATCTTTATTATTATCCATGTGTTTTGCCTCGTGTATTGGTCTTTATAAGGCGTGTCATTTTCTCACTTTTCCCACACTCATCTAACTATTGTTCATCCATGCCGAAATCAAAAGTCATTTCCTGGTCGGGAAAAAAAAAAGGAATTTGCCAGAGAGGTTGAATTTATGGTGGTGGAAAAGAAACGAGGTGGAAAGACAGTCAAGGCTCGTCCAGTTATTCGTCCGCCAAGTCCTGTAAAACAATCACATAGGAGTGAAGATCTTCCCTTGCCCTCAATGTCGTTTGTGGAAGAGGAGGACCCTCAGACAAGGAGACATCGCAATAAGCGTGGAAAGGTTGACACAACTATTATCTGTACGACTTGATTTTGATTGCATGTCAATTAGACACAGAATGATGAAATGGAAGCCTGGAAAGCGATTCACAAGCAATACCTCTCCGAACACTTATCATCTGAGGCCCCCCCTTCCGATGTTACATGCCAGTCATGTCTGATGGCCGATATCACCATTCGTTGCCCTGATTGCTATGGTTGCCCTTCGTTCTGCCAGCGTTGTTGTTTGCAGACACACATTCATAATCCATTCCACAGAATTGAGATATGGAACGGCAGATGTTTCCTGAAACATGACCTTAATACGATTGGCCTGGTCATGCATCTTGGCCATGGTGGAGGCGATTGTCCGTCATACAGAAAAGATGGCCCCCAGCCATCTGTCGAAGATACATATCTGCATGATGTTCTTATGTCAGGTGGTGGTGAGGAGGATGATTTGGATCCGGCTTTGGCAGTTCACGCCGAGGAAGATATCATAACTGTCACTCATACGAATGGAATTTACCGACGTCGAATCCAATGGTGCTCCTGCCCAGATGCCCCCACTCGTGATATTCAACTACTTCGAATGCATTTGTATCCTGCAACAGCAAAACGGCCGTCGTCAGCATTCACTTTCCAGCTCCTGGATCATTTCTACATTGATTCGATGGAGTGCAAAACGTCTGCAAACAACTTTTATAACAAGTTAAGGAGACTGTCTTCCAATGCATTTCCAGATACATTGCTGGTTCGTGATATACTAGTTGTTTTGTTACATTGTGCATACAGAACGGAGTACTGAGTTATGGTGTTCAGGATCGTTATCGTGAGCTAATGAGGGTGTCAAGACAGTGGCAATACTTGCACCTCAAGAAACGATTCGGCTTTGGGCATGACACTGAGAGGGAGCCTGGTAATGGCGATCTGGCATTGTTTTGCCCTGCATGTCCCCAGCCAGGGATAAATCTTCCGCAGAACTGGATGGATAGACCGCATCAGTGGGTCATTCTGATCAGCTTTCATGTAGTTCCACACCAAACAGGGAAACAGGTGGCTTTACAGGCCCAGCATCGTCGTTGACGGCAATTTCAAAGCTGAGCAGATTAACATGCGGAAGCCTGATGACGACGTTGGGCTTATCGATGGACAAGACTATATGGTTGAGGATGCACCTTATCATGCTCATCTGGCAGCTTCCCTGGAGTCCAAAGAGGTATTTATCGAATTGTGAATTTCGTGAATGCTAAATCAATGATCATGTATCAGAGGTCACAGTGCTCCAATCACAAGGCTGTCAACCAAGCAAACACCAATCGTCATAACTTATACACTACTGGCATCGGTGCATGTGCATGTGCCAAGCATGGTTGCTTTGTACCCCACAGTGTCGTCGACTTCCAGAAGGGTGAATGGTTAGTCATGTATTTTGAGCTATGAATCGTGACAAATTTATTAAAGAGTCTGCACCAGACACATGAACGTTGATTATTCGATATGCAACGCTCTCAATAGGCTGTGCCACAGTGGTATCACCCAAGCACTGGTGGAATATGATATTGCCTGCAGTTGGCTGATCAATTTTGCTAAAAGGGTTTCCGATTCCAACCACCTCACTCTCCCTGAGGCGCTTGAGATCATTGGGGCTGTGGGCAAGTTTCATCTTGGTGCACATGTTGCCAAGTGTTTTGCCCTATTCAGTCTCAACTTTGTTCGTGGTGCTGGTCAGCAGGATGGTGAAATTTTGGAGACACTGTGGGCTATCATCAACAAGATTTCCAGTTTTATTCGTTTCATGTCAAAATCCCAATGACGTGAGATCTTGGATGACCTTATGAGGGATTCGAATTGGAAGAAGTTGGTAGGAATGGGTAGGTGATTCATAGGCATGTCATCAATACATATCATCACCATAGCTGTCACACAGTTTGGTCTTTGTTGAAACGATATGATAAAGCAGTAGATGGAATGCAGGAAATGAAGGCAGCCTTTGAGGAGCTTTCCGAAACTGTGGATGAGCAAGTGCTGGCGGAGTGGAAGGAAGAAGAAAGAAGGGCAATGGATTTCCGTGGTGACTACTTGAGGGTATTCGACGTCAGAATGGAGAAAGGTTTGTCTTGTAAAGTGTTGGTGTTTTGGACACGGTAATGATGTTTCACCAGCACCATCGCAGGCTGAGATCAGGTTGAGACTGATGACAGGGAATCCCAAAGATGTAATGGCTGGTCGGGTGACCATCTTAAATGAAGGAATAAACATAGAACAAGCACAGTAGGATGTATCCTCATTCTCATCGATCGTCTCTTTGACATTTGTTTACCCTACAGGAATACTCTGAAAACAACGGCTCGTGCTGTTCAAAAAACGGGCAGTTTCACAGACAAGGCAAATCTGGAGGATCGGCGAAATAGACTGCAGTCTCGGATCGACTCGTTCCACAGAAAAATACAAGGAATACTTGGTGAAGATGTGGATGAGTGTAATCTGGTCAATTATGATCCCACTGCTGATGACTGGATTGTGGATGTGGATGAGGAGGGTGGGGTAGACGAAGAAGATGATGACCATGTTGCAGAATGGCCAGAAAATTGCTGACTCACAATGCCATCGACCTTAGGAGTGGAGGAATGTGCTCGGCTGGGTTTGGAAAATTTGGTGGCTCAGGAGGTGGAACTCAGGGTGGGCCAAGCAAACAATTGTTTGGAAAACTTGTGGATGACACTGGGTGAGAAAATGGTAATCTTTCGAACTTCTGTTCGTGGAGCAAACAGCCAGAAGAAGAAGACTCGAGCATGGGACGACATACATGCCATCCAGCAAAAAGTTGGTAAATATGCCACCAGCTACAGGCAGGCTCGTCGAGCATTGGTCAATCTAGGGGGGAATGCAGACATTTTGGATCGTTTCAAAGTGCTGATGCAGGAGGATATCAAGATGAGTGGTGATATGCTTGAGGAGAATAGAGTGGGCCAGAGGAGTCACAAGCTGCCCTGGATCTGGCGGAGGAAAGAAAGGAATAATACTGGTGACAATGATTGGATGCAAGAAGGTGAATGGTTCTGCTACAGCAATTGATGGAAGATCTTACTGCTATACAGTGTATCGTGTAAACTGGCTCCGTGGCAAGGCCAGATGTGATCAGTGGTCTGAAGAATTGCAAAGCGTCAAGTCAGAAATGGGTAACATGATTCGTTGGCTGCAACACCAGAAGGTGCAATGGGAAGCACGTCATGACAAAGTTGGTCTGGGACTGAGGGGGCACATCTGTTATGCGGAAAAACAAATGGTAATGTGGAGGAATATGATAGCACAAGCAGAAACTGCCTTTTCCAACAAGATGGAGTAATACATATTATTAGAGAAGATATAGTTCAACGGAAGAAAGTAATATATTTTTAACCAACTGGACCATAACCATCTGCCAAGAATGAACAGCAAGCCAATATATGGTATTTGCCAACCCATGTCCCATGGCTGACGGTATACTAACCAGGATTGGCCAATCCATGGCCAACCGAAATACCCAGACCCGTTGGCCAATCCATGTTCCATGGCCAGCCAAAATACCCAGACCTGTCGGCCAATCCACCTTTCATGGCCAGCTGAAATACCCAGACCCGTTGGCCAAGCCATGTTCCATGGCCAGCCAAAATACCCAGACCTGTCGGCCAATCCACCTTTCATGGCCAGCCAAATTACCCTGGGCTGTTGGCCAATCCATGTTCCATGGCCTGCCAAGATACCCAGACCCGTCGGCCAATCCATGTTCCATGGCCAGCTGAAATACCCAGACCCATCGGCCAATCCATGTTCCATGGCCAGCTGAAATACCCAGACATGTTGGCCAATCCACCTTTCATGGCCAGCCAAATTACCCTGGGCTGTCGGCCAATCCATGTTCCATGGCCAGCTGAAATACCCAGACATGTTGGCCAATCCACCTTTCATGGCCAGCCAAATTACCCTGGGCTGTTGGCCAATCCATGTTCCATGGCCTGCCAAGATACCTGGACCGGTCGGCCAATCCATCTCCCATGGCCAGCCAAAATATCCAGACCGGTTGGCCAATATATCCCCCTGCTTCGGCCAACTCATGTCCCTCAGAACATAGACCCCTCAGCCAAGCCATCTCCCTTGGAGAAAGATATTGGTCGGCCGAGATTGGCTGGCCCACTTGGAGTGGGAATTGTCCCTCTCGGCTGAGCCATGTCTTGTAGTGTTGCCGAAGTTCAGTTCGGTCCGGTTCCGACCCTTTTTGGCGGAACCGCGAACTGAACTTGGGGTCCGGTTTGGCGCATGGCCAAACCTGGACCCAGACGGCATCGAACCGTCTGTCCGCGTTCGGTCTGAACCCCGGACCGAGGTGGGCTCACCCCGTGAGCTCTGTTCTCCTCGCGAATGGCAGGCACGTATCAATTGATACAGCGCTGCACTTCGCGAGGTAGATGGGCTGCGGGGGAGCCGTCCGGCGCTGCTGCTGCTGCCACTGCTGCTGCTGCCGCTGCTGCTGCTGCTGCTGCCACTGCTGCTGTTGCTGCCGCTGCCGGCGCTGCTGCTGCTGCTGCTGCCACTGCTGCTGTTGCTGCCGCTGCCGGCGCTGCTGCTGCTGCCGTGGCCGTTGCTGCTGCCACTGCTGCTGCTGTTGTGGCCGTTGCCGTTGCTGCTGTCGCTGCTGCTGTTGCCGTTGCTGCTGCCGCTGTTGCTGCTGCCGGCATTGCTGCTGCTGCTGGCCGTCGTGGTTGTCATTGCCGTTGTTGTTGCCGCCGCTGGTGTTGCCACTGTCCCGCGTTGGATGGCTTGATGCAGCAGCAGCAGCTGCTGCTGTTGCCGGCATTGCTGCTGCCGGCGTTGCTGCTGCTGCTGCTGCTGTTGCCGCTGCTGCTGTCACTGCTGCTGCTGCTGTTGCTGCCGGCGCTGCTGCTGGCTGTTGCCGTCGTCATTGCCTGGTTGCCGTTGCCATTGCCGTTGCAGTTGCCGCCGCCGCTGGTGGTGGTGGTGGTGGTGGTGGTGGTGGTGGTGTTGCGGCTGTCCCGCGTCCGTTGGCATCGCGTTGGCGTTGGGATCCATTTTGTGCCGCGGTGGTGTGCTCGCGATGTGGTCGCGGTTGAGTTTCCTGTAACAGATAATATTAGTAAAGTTAAGATAAATGGTAAAACTTACCTGTGTCCATGAATGCGACATTGTGTCGCGTTCATTGGCCTTGCGTTGTTGTTGTTGGTGAAGAAACCTTCGTGTAATGGTCACATGATACCGTTTAACACGAAAAAGTAAGTAAAGAAATATGAAAAACAAATGAAATAAATACCTTAAAAATATCCGCGTTCGCAGTTTGGACGCGGTTTGGAGCCGTTCAGGAAATCCGGCCAGCCTCGAAACCCTGAACCGAACCTGTGGTCCGGTTCAGCATTTGGCTGAACTTAGACTGAACCCCGGGTTCGGTTCGGGGTTTGAACCGGGTTCGGCTAGGTTCGGAACCGAACTACGGCAACACTAATGTCTTGTGGAAAAGATATGCTGTAAGGTGTGACAGGTGCTAGTGTTTGAAGTGTTACTATAACCAAGACTATTGCATTTCAAAAACAAGCTTCGGACTTCAAGCATTCAGACTAAGGGTTTATAATAAGGGCTTATGGTTTTTGAAGCAAAACATCGGACTACAAGCATTCAGGGTAAAGGCATATAAAAAGAGCTTATGGTTTTTGAAGCAAAACATCGGACTACAAGCATTCAGGATAAAGGATTCTAATATAAGGGCTTATGAAAATTTAAAGCAAAACATTGTATTGCTGTATTGCTGTAAGGCTTTATCCTGAATGCTTGTAGTCCGATGTTTTGCTTCAAAAACCATAAGCTCTTATTATCACAGCACAAAGCCGCGGATTGTAACGTAAGGGAAATATGAGGATGATCTCAGATTTTCCGATGTTATCCTCACATTGTCACTGAAATCCTTCCCCCGGATGATGTCAAGGTAATTACATGATTTTCCATCATATCTACTGCATTTCGCTCGAAGTTTTCTTGTGTTATCCCCAACATTCCTTGAGGGTATACACACAGAATTAATAATTAATAATATTATTATTGCTTTATAATCCGGTATATATAAATAATAATATATATATCGCTCATGCCCGTTGGCACATTGTAAACTAACGTCAAATGAATGCCATATCATGCTGTGCGCATTGCGAGAACGTTTACGAGGTTTTGTGACATGTCAAGCTCGAGGTGCAGCCTCTACAATGCTGCCAGTCCCCACCGCAAAGTTTGTGGCCAATGTCCTCAGCTTCTGGTGCTAGCATGCCGACGTCTGGTACTGGCATATCCATATCTGCCTCGGGATCAGCTGCCTCCAGTAAACCATCCTCGAGTCATGGTGTAGGAGGGCACAAGGCAGCAGCTCTGATTGCAAATGTCAATGACCAGAAACTAAGGATAACTCAACTTGAGACTGACAACGAAAAGCTGAGAGCCAAGGTGGACCTTGTCAGAAACTGGTGCAAGAAATACAAGAAGAAGTTCGATGAAATAATGGGTATAACGCAGGAGAAGTTTGAACATATGGATGGAAAATTCAAAAAATTAGCGGCAGATTTCGAAACTGCAAAGGCAACATGTTTAACACATACCAGCAGGTCTGAGAGCTCGAGTGATGATTCAGAAGCAGAAAGAGTCCAGTTATTGACGAGGAAGGAATGAAAGGCAGTGGAGGCGAGCATAGTGGCATTTTCGGACACAAACCTGTTGGTTAGTTTAGTCATCATCCATATTTAATTTCATATTATTCATGCCAATGCAAAGGAACTTACCAGATACGTCTTTTGACTGCGGCTCGGCGTCCCTAAACTTAAGGCTGAAAAGCTTCCCTGGTACCCTACCTTGTCCATCTGATTCACCTGATTGGCCACGAGAAAGCGGAACGAATGAGAAGCTCCTGCGCTTCCGGTGGGACAAGTCTTGGGACGATGAGGACAATTTCTACTCTATCTGAATGATCATATCGCACATGAAACGACACGGGGTACAGCTTGTGCCTAGCGCTTCCACGGCCCTCAATAACATCAGCGAAGAGGATTTGGAGAGCCGGGTCATTGCCAAGTTCACCGCATTGCAGAAGGACCTGCGAATGGAAGGATTCCTCGATGTGCAAAACAGGAAAATCGTATGACCGGTTACAGTGCTGGTGCTTGAACGTGGTGAAGAGGGCGGAGGACCAGTTGTTGTCGGTGAAGTGGGTGTGGAGGTGCAAGCTATACCTGGTGCAGCTGCGGAGAAGAAAAAGAAGAAATCAGCTTTGATAAGTCATGCTAAAGGTGTGAGTACAATCTCTATGCCATTGAGAATCATTGACATGACCATTGGAAAAAGAAACTTGCCGTTTGAATTTGGAAAAGATCCAACTTGCTGAAAGAATCCAAGTTCTGTGATCCGAAGTATGACCATGCATTCACCGCCAATGTCATGTCAGACGATGAAGACGAGATGGGAGATGATGGGAAGTGGACTGGGAGATACATTTCACATGCACCGGTGTACAGAAGCGACGAGGTTAGTTTCACTGAACATACCATCATGATGAATTTGAAGACTAACCTGTGAAAAGTTGAAAGACTTGCTCGCTGCTGTAGATGCCGCACAAGATCCTGACCCACAACATCGGTATTGTGTTCGTGTCCGAGGTGCAACAATTGATGACCATCCAAAGTTGTCAACCAAACTGGAAAACAAGGCATGCAGGTGGATGATCGATGAAGAGTGGCTCGGCCTACCTGAAAATCAGCGGTATGATGTAGAGACGCGGATTATCCCCAGCGGCAAAGCATGGGGAGATGCTGAGGACCCTGATGTTGCCTTGGAGAAGCGCAAGCGATTCAAAGAGGAGAAGCGAGAGATCAAACAGAACAAAAAGATGTGTGTCACTGTGGGGACCGGAAACAGTAAGGGACAAGGGAAAGGAAGGAAAGCTGCCAAGATCTTGAGTGGAATGGGAAAACAAAGTGCAGGGAATAAGGGGAAGGGGAAGGCTGCCGGAGTCCGAGTCCTCCAGTGAAGATGACGATGATCTCTATGCTGATGTTGAGAATTTGGAGTGATGGGTATGAAATTTTAGCACGAACCACAAGTCTTCCTCATCTTCATCCTCATCTTCTAGTTCATCAGGTTCATTTCCTTTCTGTAAAATGCAAATCATGATCAGTAGTTCTGTAATGCAAGTGAAGTCATTTACATGATCAAAAGAAATGGAGATCCAGAGTTCTTGCCGAATCATATATGAAAAAACAGGGATGAGTGCTAAAGGGACTTCGATCGCTGAGGCTGGGATGACTTCATAATCTTCAAATTTGCCTGCATATGAAATGTGAATGCCGAGAATTGATGCGCTTCGTTTGTCAAATTTACAGTGATCTTGAGATTGCAATGGAAATGTACTAAAGATCCCATGGCATATGTGGAACATATTCATCTGATGACATTCGCTGAACTATTGCACAGACGTGAGGTGATTTCTTGCCCACTTTCACACAAAGAAGAGTTGTGATTTCCACTGGCACCCATTTTTCGGTGTCTTTAGAGATGAATGCATAGCAGTCCGCTCGAGTTTTCTTGTTTGAGGTGGAGCCGTACCGAATTCCATCCTTTCGTATGTAAGTCAAAGAGCGGCAAACCTCTGAACGATAAAATGGAGTTCCATCTCCAAGGGAGGTGTCATTGACAATGTTGAGATCTGGCCATAGTTGTTGACAGTATTCCAGAAGCAGTGAGTATACACTGGCAGCTGACGTCCCAAGTGGGTGGCATTGAAAGAGATTGATTGGTTTTCCCAAGCATCGGGAAGCGAGACAGAGTCAATTGAAGCCTCACTTCGATATACAGCAAGCTCAGTCATCCTTCCGCCCCATTGTTCTTGTGCTTCTGTACAAACAATTTGATCAACATATTGACACTCTTTTGGATGAGCATCAGCTGGAAGAGCAAGAAGATACTCGTATATGAGGTGTGTCATCACCCAGTGGCGAAGTAGGGTGAGCTCAATTCATTTGCCATCATGGCCATTATGGTGGACCTTTTTGAGCATCCAATTGAACCGTTCAAAGGCAAACAACCACCAGCCATAGACAGGTCCAAATAACTTGATAAACTGGACATAGTGCATGGCCAAATGGTGGTTAATGGTGGTATGTATTCGGAGGACCTTTAGTGCTCAGTAATACTGTGATAGAAAGTCTTGACCGATGCGAGCCTGAGCCATGGATATCTGGCGGGAGCTGAGTATGCGGACAGCTGTGCAAAGTGGGAGAATCGCAGAGTAAATCGCATGAAGGCTGTGAGAATGCTGAGGAATTGACGTAGCATTTGGGGGAATGGGTGGTTCTCTGGCCTTGATTTCGTCATTTTCATCTCTCCAAGAATACCACAAAATGACCGGGCAAATGGTCAGTATATGCCACCATTCATCAGCCTTCTTGAGAGACTGGTTTTTGCCAAGCTACAGATGAAAACTCAAATGGTTACCGCAGTACCAGCAAAGTGTATAATTCCTCATACATTTTTCGGTAAGCGAGTGACATGGCTTGGCCATATGACAGAATTGATGACATCCTCAAACCGCTGCTTTGGTGAATTCTGTCCACCCATGCCAGAGAACATATATGACTTGAATAATACCTCCATAAAGATATGGCCAATAATACCTGAGTGTTACGAAGTCAGCGAACAATAACTGAAGTGCTTTCTGACAGATACCAAGGAACACGTTGTGCATGAAGTCCAAGACCGTTTTCAATGTCACAAGCCAGCCAGCCATCACATTTACAAATGACCATCGAACGCCATAGTCTCAGAGTATTACATGCTGCTGTTGAGGTGCTGCATTCCTAGATTGAAATGCCCACTTTAGCATTTTGTAGTCGTCTTTCTCATTCCAGTCTAACAGAAATACTCGGTCAATGTTTCTAGGAAGTAACAGATAGGAAAGTACTGAAGTCAAACCCCTCAAGTTTGTCAACACTTAGAATATTTGTGTCACAGTATGGACATGGATGGAAGTCATGGCCATGTCCAGCTGTGCCATTGAATTTCTGAGCTGCCGGTGTGTCGCAATTTGTGCAAATGTAATCTGCGTAAATGTCTGCGGGATCCTCACCGTGGATGTCCATTTTAATTCCTGCATATATGAATGTATAGCAAACACATGGAGAAAGAAATTGATGCTTACCTTGATTGAGGGCCATCATTTCTTTCATTGATGGCTCCAATGCATGGTTTAGTTGTTGTTGATTTGGCTCTGAAGGTCCAGGCAATATTGCTGGACATATGGAATTGACTTGAAGGTATTGGTGATCGCGAGGGAGGTTGTTGATGGATAGGTACACAGGGCCTGTTGAATACGGACGCCCATTAAATGCACCGAACCTGTACATGTGATATCAACGACATCAGTATAGCAACATGACATTCTAGAAGAACATACCAGTCCATATTCACAGTTATTTGAAGGCCAAATCGGTGCAAAGACAATTTCGTTGGTACCTGATCATTTGCAATGTCACGCACAGTCCCCTGGTTTCCAACTTCACGGACCATCCCTGTCATATTCTTGTACCACATATCACCATCGTGGATGTCCTTCATAATAAAATTCTTGTCGTCATTGTGTCCTGGTTGATGATGAGCTTTCCTCTCAACCATCTTTCCGAATCCGGGTTGCATAAACATTCGCCGTAGACTCTCAATTATCGAGACTTGAGGTGTGATGAGATTTGCAATGCGTTTGTTATCTTTGATCATATAAATAACACCAGCACAGTTTGGGACAGCGCAATCTGGCGATGGCAGATCCAGGAGTTCCTTAGGTGAGTTGCTTCCAGCACAAGGGGCAAGTAGCATATTGGATGATCCATAGATCAGGGTCCATCCCAAGTCGTCATCATGCACTGACAAGAGTTCTAACAGGTCAGGGATAGATTGGAAGCCTATCAGCCATGAAAAGAACATCTAGAGTTGCATTCAGTTGTGCAGTGGCACGCTCCCAGGTAAGGTTGCCAAAGATGTTCCCCATTACAGCCTGTAGATATGCCATCCGAATGTAAGACTTTTCTTGAAGAGCTGGAATAGTAACCGGTGGTCGCTCTTCAATGTTGCAATCTAGCCCAGGATCTGGAACAAGTGGCAAGTTAACAGCATGGAAGACTCTCCGTTGGGTGTAGCCTGGGCATGCAGAGGTTCAAGAGGCAATTGTGAAGGCAGCAAAGCTGCAGAAGGCGATCCAAGTCTTGATGGCAAAGGAGAATTGTCATCGTCATCAAACCAGTTGCCAAAAGTATTGTCTGAGATTACAAGATCGAGATAAGCATCATGTACGACAGAAACAGAACCAGCCATGGGAATGTTCTCTGTCAAAGACACAAGGCCTGGGCCCTGTGAGTCAACGATTTCTTAATTTTCGAGAGGCTGAATGTTGGTATCATGCTCAAGCTGCCCAGAGTCCTGAGGATTTTCCAAGACAGCTAGAACAAGATCCTGATCCACAGCTAGTGCAACAGTTGGAACGGTAGCAATTTTCGGGTAAGATTTCGCATGCTTTGCCTGCAGCTGCTTTGTTTGGTATTTAAATCCTTGTGGGTCAAGTGAGCATCTTGCACAAAGACAGGGTATACGTATCTGCAATGCTGGCATTAGCAGCAGCAATTTAATGCCTGTTAAAAGGATTTTTGAAGCAGGGAGAAGTGACGTTGTATATACATATATCGATGCGTTATAATTATGCATCATGTGATGTGAAATCTCTACATTTTATTTAATATTATAGATATATATTACAGAATGCAATACGCCTTGTGGGCAATGTGTGGTATCTTCACATTGTCTCAGATTGTTCTTTGAGGGAAATACAACAACAATGTGCTCTAAGGGTGACGCAAGATAATCTGACATTGCCTAAGGTTGCCCTCTCAGGGAAATGAACATCTGGGATAATGCCGGGAGAATATAGGATAATTTGAAATTTACTTAAAATTTGCCCACAAGGTGATCTCACCGCTTTGTGCTGTGTATATGCCTTTACCCTGAATGCTTGTAGTCCGATGTTTTGCTTCAAAAACCATAAGCCCTTATTATAAACCCTTAGTCTGAATGCTTGAAGTCCGAAGCTTGTTTTTGAAATGCAATAGTCTTGGTTATAGTAACACTTCAAATACTAGCACCTGTTTAGTCTGATGTTTTGCTTCAAATTTTATAACAAATGTGTCAAGCCATTATACTATGATCTGAAGCTTAGCTCTGAAACCATACTCACATACCCTTATAATATAATTGAATGAGTTGAAATGCCAGTGATAACTGGATGTGTGGGGGTGAAACTGGACAAGTTTTGACATAACTGGGTATGTTTTGAGCATGACTGGACCTGTTTTTGAGGACGTGTTTTGAGTATAACTGGACATGTTTTAATGTGATTGGATGTGTTTTGAGTGTGACTGGACGTGTTTTTAATGTGACTGGACATGACTAGATGTGTTTTAGGCCTAACTAGATGTGTTTTAATGTGACTGGACATGTTTTTGTGTGACTGGATGTGTTTTTAATGTGACTAGACATGTTTTAACATGACTAGACGTGTTTTAGGTGTAACTAGATGTGTTTTAATGTAATTGAATGTGTTTTAGGTGTGACTGGACATACTTGAGATGTGACTGGACATGTTTTGTTCAAAGTGGACATGTTTTGTTCAAAGTAGACATGTTTTGTTGAAAGTGGACATGTTTTGTTGAAAGTGGACGTGTTTTGTTGAAAGTGGACGTGTTTTCTTGTATGGACATGTTTTGTTAAAAGTGAACATGTTTTCTTGTGTAGACATGTTTTAAGTTTATTGCAATAGCTGCTCATAATATAACTGAGACCATAGCAATAGCTGACTGTGGTATAGCTAAGTCTACAGCAATATCTGGCTGTAGTATCACTATCCTCATGGCAATAGCTTCCTATAGTATAATCAAGTCTCTAGTAGTAACTGGGCTAAAAGTTAACTCAACCTTTCAGCTAGTATGGGGTTTAGTATACTGGAATTATATAACTGGTAGACCGATAAGGCTTGAAAAATATTAAAAGACCTCTTGTTGGAGAGAGGCAAGTAAACTAACATTGCAATATATCAAATGTGAACCAATCGTATAGTATAGCAGGTGAACACACCAAAATACTGCTAGTTAGAGGGAGGCAAGTAATCTAACATCATAATATATCAAAGTCAAACCAATGATATAGCGGAAGGCCTGACAAACATCAAAACGCCTCTAGTTAGAGGTCAAGTAAACTAATGCTGAGATATACCTAAGTTAAACCAATGATAAATAGCAGGAGGCTTGAAGATCATTAAAACACCTCTAGTTAGAGGTAGGCAACTAAGCTACTCTGCAAATATATCCAAGTCAAACCAGCCAGATATAGCAGGAGGCCTGAAAACATTGAAACACTTCTAGTTAGAGGTAGGCAACTACTGTAATCACAGAATGTATTGAAGTTAAAAATATATCAGCTTATTTATTGGAGGAGGCCCTGAAAACATTCAAACACCTCTAGTTAGAGGTAAGCAACTACTGTAATCTCAAAATGTATTGAAGTTAAAAATATATCAGCTTATTTATTGAAGGAGGCCCTGAAAACATTCAAACACCTCTAGTTAGAGGTAAGCAACTACTGTAATCTCAAAATGTATTGAAGTTAAAAATATATCAGCTTATTTATTGAAGGAGGCCCTGAAAACATCAGAACACCTCTAGTTAGAGGGAGGCAACTATGGTACTCTAAAAATGTATCAAAGTTCAAAATAGATCAGCTTACTTATTTGAGGAGGCCCTGAAAACATAAGAACACCTCTAGTTAGAGGGAGGCCGAGATGCATTGCCTCCCTCTAATTAGTGGGGTTAGATGGGAGTCATAGGTGATCACCTTGCTTTTTCCCCCATCCACCACACCTTCCTGCCTCTTTCCTGCCCCTTTCCCACCAACACCCACCCCCAACTCTAGGCACATTTCCCTGCCCCCCAGCATCTATCCCTCCCCTCACACCCTCCAGTGCGCTCTCACAAGGTAGACCCCATCCAATACTTCTGCAAAGGTTAGTACCCACCTGTTTGGCATATCCCTATTTTTTATTTCTTTTATTTCTTGTTTATTTCGTGTATTTTCATGTATATTAGTCTATATACACTATGTAGAACAATACACATATGATGTACATAAAAATCTCCAAGAAATTACGGTGGGATGGTGAATTAGTTGTGCTCGTTGTCGACCATGACAAGCGGGCATGACCCTGTAGTGTGGCAAACGGTGATGGGAAAGTCTGAGCCCATCAGCGCCCTTGTGTCTGAACAGGTGACTACTGTATTTAGTATATGCTATATAGGTGCTTTTGAGCGAAGTCATACATAACCTATGTACCAAAGAGCAGTGTCTTGGGTCCTGATGTAATGCCGCATTGGACATGTTGACAGCATGCATTACAAATTATATTTTTAGGGCTGACCAGTCCCTGTTGCCATATAGTTGGACTTGCTGTAGCTTCATGGTTGGGTTTCCATTTACTTCCCCTCAAGCCTAGTCACTATATCTACTGTTCTTGTTGTTGGTTCAGACTTTTTCTTCTTTTCTCTTTTTTATGTTTAGTCTGGTTCTTGGGGCAGACCCTCTTGTTTTGGGTAACCCCCACGGCTTGCAATGACTTTAGACCTTGAACCCCACCACTTGTAGCAGTGTTGTCTAACAATGAAACTGCTGTTCTCTCCCCTGGAAACCACCTCTCAGTTAAGTTGATTGTTGCCACAGCCCGCTGCAGAAGCGATCCGTAACAGCCCAACTGTCATGTGGGGCATGGAAATCAGCATCATGCATGGCCCCTTGAGGGCAAAGAAGTGTGCATGGAGTGGCAGAAACTAATGCCAGAGGTGGTAGCATAAGCAAAGGATGGTGAGTAGAGGACATACTTATAAAAAAGGAAGGAGGGAAAAAGATATCGACAAAATCTGGTCAACTGGTGAGTTCTTATACAAATTGACCATAAGTTCCAGCTGACCTATCAAGTGCTGATATAATGCTCTGTGATGGGGGTCCATGCACCTGGCAGGGTCAATGTCATTGACAGAGGAATAAGTGGTACCACAATTTGAAGTCTTGAGATGAGGACATTTGTTGAAGAGAGAAAACATAGCTACAAAGTTGCCTGTTTTTCTCTGAATTGTCATCAAGTCCATTGCAAGTCTGGTGGAATTGGGTGACCATGCATCGAACAGCATGTTAATCCAAGAAGTTCAAATTGGGCAGAGCAGTATTGGTAGAGTGGATGAGGCCAACTTGGGAGTGCAATCACTGAGGGCAGTTTCAGCACTGGTTTTTGAGACTAGACAGTTCTGCATTAGCAGTGTAGTTATTGGATATATGTTGGGAGGTTTTGAAGCTGGTGACTGGTGAGCAGTGAGTGTGCAGATGGAGGACTTGTGAGTAGTGTAAATGACTTGGACGTGAATATGATTCTAACTCGATGGCTATGTCCTAAAATGGGTTATTATATGAAACTCTCTACAATGACAGATTTGGTGGTAGGGGTGTGCCTACCACCAAATTTATTCTTTGGTGGAGGTTTTGTAAGATTTACAATCTAAATTGAGACCCTGACAGACCCAGGGCCATGGTGCATCAGGGTACTTTGGGTTGAATACATGTTTTCTATCTTATATTTATGCTGCAAAAAGTCACCCACTGGTAAGATACTTTGCAAAATGGTATTGGACAGTTATTTAAGGCTGAAACCCTGGGAATTCTAGATCTGGGAATTGGAATTCTGAAGTTCAGCAAATTCTGAGAATTGGAATTCCAAAGCTGGGAATTCTTGGAATTGGAATTGGAATTCCAAAATTCAGGGACTTCTAGGAATGGGAATTCCAGTGTTTGGAATTCTTAGAATTGGAATTCCAAAATTCCAGGCATTTGAAGTCTGAGACTTGTAATTCAAAAAGTTTGAGAATTCTGGTAATTGGAATTCTGAAATTCTAGGAATTCTGGAAAATGAATGTCCAAAAGTCTGCACATTCAAATTCTGAGAGTTATAATTTTAAAAGTTTGAGCATTCTGGGAATTGGAATTCTGAAAGTCTGGCTATTCTGGGGTTTTGGATGCTAAATTCTGGGAATTCTGGGAATTGGAATTGCAAAATTTGGGGCATTGGAATTCTGGGCATTAGAATTCAGAGAATTGTAATTGCAAAAGTTTCAGAATTCTAGGAATTGTACTTCAAAAAGTATGCGCATTTTATTGCAGTTTTCAGTAAAGCTATCAGGGCTTGAAATGTGCACCAAATTCAGCAAAATCACTATTTTCTAAATAACTCATGGAATATTGTATGGATTATTATGATGTAACAAGGAACAATCATCTACTTTACAAGGGCTAGGCACTCCCAGCTTAGATTATGAATATTACATGTATTACAAAACATCCAAACAATTCACCTGTTTTCAGTGACCCTTGTGTGGGAGACAAATAAGTCAGCAACCAGACCTCAGATTGGCAAGTATGTAGAGGCAAATTTCATCTATGGTTCTGGGGCTAGGCAGCCCCATCTTTCATTCAATAAATCAAGAACATCTGAACAATCTATGCAAGATCTATTAGTCTTATATAATTCACATTATTTAGGGTGTTCATAACTTCATGTAAAAATTACAAGTGTCCAACATTAAATATGGGGCTGCCTAGCCCCAGAACCATAGATGAGATTTGCCTCTACATACTTGCCAATCCAAGGTCTGGTTGCTGACCTATTTGTCTCCCACAGAAGGGTCACTGAAAACAGGTAAATTGTTTGGATGTTTTGTAATGCATGTAATATTCAGAATCTAAGCCGGGGCTGCCTAGCCCTTGTAAAGTAGATGATTGTTCCCTGTTACACCTTAATAATCCATACAGTATTCCATGAGTTATTTAGAAAATAGTGATTTTGCTGAATTTGGTGCACATTTCAAGCCCTAACAGCTTTACTATAATTGGACTCAATTTGAATGGTGTTGAGTGACTCTACCACATGGGAATATGGATTTGGTCTTAGTTGTCTAGAATTTGCATGGAATTGTGTTTTTAGGTCACTGGACTCCACTTGACCAGTGTTGAGCCACTTGTCTGCACAGGAATTATGTGAAATTGTCTGGGATTTGCACGGAATTTTTTTGGGGTCACTGGACTCAATTTGAATGGTGTTGAGCCACTTGACTGTACAGAAATCAAGTGGATTTCATTGGAATTATCTGGAATGTTAATTGAATTGTGTTTTGTAGTCACTGCATTCAACATAGTGTTGCCACGGCCAAGGCTAGTGGTCAGCCAGTAGCTGTTAGCCCAGCTGAATTTAGCTTAGCCAGGGTCCAGCTAAGCTATGGCTAATGACCAGCTACCAGCTATGGCTACCTCAAAATTTTAGCCATAGCTGGCAGCTAAGCTGCAGCTAATTACAATACAGTTGTCTAAGTAGTATACTAATTATTTTTCTAGAATTTGGTAGTTAAAATGCAACAAAAATGAATGTTCTCATGTATGTAACATGTGTGACATGGTGGGTCACACTCATCATGTTGATTCAAACATGATCAACAATGAGTACAATGGCTCTCAATGAGCCATCGTGCTCCAGGTGAGTTTTTATTTTAATCTTTCATTATCTTTTACTAACACTATACTATCTAGGACTGCTGGATGACAAAATCCAGCACTAGGACACCGACCACAATGGCAATGGCAACATCAACAGCGGCAATGACAGCGGCAACAACTACAGCAATGGCTACAGCAACAGCAGCAGCAGCCATGACGTGATGACAGCAGCAACAGCAACAATGGCAGCAACAGCAATGACAGCCACAGCAACAATGATGGCCGCAGCAATGATGATTGCAGCAGCAGCAATGACGGCAGCAGCAGCAGCGACAATGGCAGCAGCGGCAATGATGGCAGCAGCAACAATGGCAGCAGCAATGGTAGCAGCAGCAACAACAGCAGCAGCAGCAACAATGGCAGTAGCAGCAACAACAATGGCAGCAGCAGCAGCAGCAGCAGCAACAATGGCAGTAGCAGTGATGATGATGGCAGCAGCAGCAACAGCAGCGTCACCAGGATGCAGCACCAGCACCAGCAGCTACAGCAATGCAGCAGCCGCAACACAGTGTCCCCACCCTCTTACATGTTATCTTATATGTCATGTACTGGTAGATACAAAATATTAACACTATGTACCCCCAGTCATGATGTGTATGAGTATCAGCTATAGCCTCAGCTATAGCCGTGTTAGCTGGCTAGGTATGACTAACGGCTCCCGCTGATTGAATTTCTCGATTTAGCTTAGCCTTAGCTGGCTTGCAGCTAGCTTAGCCTTAGCTGGCTTGCAGCTAGCTTAGCCTTAGCTGGCTTGCAGCTAGCTTAGCCGTGGCAACACTAATTCAACATGACTAGTGTTGAGCCACACTGATACACTTGAGGTCCTTTTGAGGACTGAGTGTGATTGTGAGGTCATGGGTCTCCAAAGCCACTCAAGAAAAGCTACTACTCATGGTGAAAGGGGGAAAGGATTCTTATTTGTCTCTATTTACTACAGTACTTATTAATAAATACTGAAGTAAATAAAAGAAATCAAATCAAAGATAAATGAAATTGGACTTTAGCCATGATACAGGTGTATCAACACTGTTCCTTCATCCATGATACCCATAGCAAAAGGGAAAGGCAGGGTTGGTACAAAGAAAGGCCCAATGATGAATCCCACCAAGGCCATGACTCTAAAATAAGTGGCCCACCAACATCAAACTTATAATACTTATGGAAGCCATACTCATATAGGAACCTGTTTGCTATCAACTACTGCACAAAACATCATGTACTTAAAGTGGATGTTGAGGATATTTGGAACAAGCTCAATGACACAAAGAAACATACATCTTCAAAATTTGAATGGGTTGCCTACATTATCTAATGATGCTGTAGGTATATGAGGAAAAGAGTCAGGAAATGAAGCATGCTGTAAAGCAAGCAAAGTTGAGAGCAGCAGCAGCAGCAACAGCCATGGTATTGTAGATTATTCAGATGTAGAGGGGAACAGGGAGCTGGCAGTGATGGCAGTGGCGGCACAGGTGGAACTGGAGAGCAGGAGAGCAGGGGCAGACAGGCCTACTAGTATGCATTCAAGGGTAAACTATGGGAAACTTTGTATAATAGATCATAAATTCGTGCCCTGGTGCAATTACCTTATAAAATCATTTAGGTATTTCCAAATATATGATATATGTTGTAAATATTTTTTAAACTTGCAACTGGGTGCCTGTCCATAAGAATAAATATATTCAGGAATCATAGATTTTCACCATAGTGGGACACAATTCCAATACTGCAAAGACCCCAGAAAAGTATTCAGACTCCATTTCCAAAATGCAGACTATATACATAATGAATAAACACAAAATCTGTGCAGGGAGGGGTACCTCCTGAATAGAATACAAGATATGTTTTCAAGATCTGACCTACCAAAGTAACCAGATTCAATCTTTGCCAACCTTCAGCCTGTCACTTCTTGTTCCCATGTTACCTTTGATTTACCTTTGACTTCTTTGTAATCATAGCAGTTCTAACCCTGACTGGAACTGCGTTTATTCCCAGAATATATTTATTCTTATGGACTGGCACCCACTTTTCACTGGGCCTCAGCTTTTGGCTTTGCCCATCTTGTCAAATATTTTTATAATTTTAGCTAATTTTACTAGCCTAAAAAAACTCTTTATCAAAAAACATTGGCTATAGTCATGACAACACTAGGCTGCCTACAGCAATTCAATCATCAACAGCAGTGTCTTTATTCAGGTATTACAACCACAACTGCTGCCATCACCATTTTCACAAACTCAATGATGGGACCAATCAGAACAGCAAAAACCATGCCATCATGACTTGTGGCAATGGATGCAGTATAGTGAGGCAAGGTGGCTGATGGTGCTGCATTGGTGGCCTGGGGGGGTGCAAGAAGTTTCTTCTGGTGTTTGGATGCTTTGCTGCTGCTGGTGCTTTTCCTTTTGGGTGGCAGGACTGGACTAATGGAACAATAGAAAAGTCATGAAGCATTTGAACTATTTAAATGTTTTGTATCTACAATGTGGCTGCATGTATGCATTGTGTGGCAATCATGCAATGTAGCAATCTCCCTAAACTGAAACTTCATTTCCTTCAACTCCTCAACTGTCAGAAACCACAGCATCTGAGCATGTGCATATCACCTTTCTTGAAACTTCAGCTCAACCCCCTCACCCAGCTCATACTGCATGCAGAATTCCACAGTTGTCATATGGCCACCTGGCTTGTGATTGACCTGAAGTAATGTGGGGCACTGTGGATTATAAGTGTCCTGTCTGGGCATCAGAGTGGCAACTGCCACTTTGTTGGGTATAAAGGAGCCAGGGCGGCTAGTGGGGTACCACAGGCTGGAACAGCTGAGTGAACTCCTTTCCAAAGGTCAAATTGATGATGGAGGCTGGAGCAACCTTGGCATTCTGTTCCTCAAAGCACCACTGAAGAACTGGAGTTGGTTTGTGGGTTTTGGGATTGAATAACTGAACACTTGGGGGCCAGTTAATTGTCACATGTTACTCTCCATTTAGCTATGAAAATGTGAGGGAAACAAGCAGGCAGAGCAGGTAAAATTTACCATAGCTGCAGCCTAGCAATCAAGTCATTCAGAACAAAGAGGGACATGACTGTCATCCCCATCATTGAAGCTAGTGTTGGGGAAGTTCGGTTTGTTCCGGTTTGGGGCCTTTTTGCCCAAACCGGAAACCGAATGGTCTGGTTTTCCACCCGAAATCCCCAAACCAGACCGGAACCAATGCAAACCATTTGCGTCGGTTCAGTTTCGGTCCAAACGCGGTCTAGACCGCGAACTATATGGGCTGGGGGCCCTCACTCCCATCTGACCTCGCAAGAGTGCCGCACATGTCAATTGACATGGCTGGCCTCATTATGAGGTGGGTTTGGGGGTTTGGTGGGCTGCCCAGCCCTGTCCTAGCAAAACACACGCGTCGAACACGTGTGTTCGGCCTTGGCTGTTGTCGTTTGGGTGTTGTGGTGGTGGTGGTGGTGGTGACCCGACGCGTCACACGCGTTGTTTGCGCGAAGGCGGGTTGGACCCATGATTGCGGTGTTGGCCGGTTTGGGTAGGTGCATGGTGGTGATGGTGGTGGTGGTGGTGGTGGTGGTGGTGCCCTATGCGTCATACGCATTGTGCACGTGACGATGGCCGGGTTGCACCCGCTTTGGTTGTTTTCAGTGGACGCATGGTGGTGGTGGTGGCATAGGAGCCTCTTCGCGTGGGTGTCCAGATGCATCATACGCATTGTACACGCAACGACGGCCGGGTTGACCCCGCGTTGTGGCATTCCTCGGGGGTGTTGGTGTTGCGTGGTGGTGATGGTGGTAGTGGTGGTGTTGTGTGGTGGTGGTGGTGGTACGGTGCCACGTTCTGTGATATACAAATAAAATCAGTGAAAAAGTCAATAAAAATACATACCACGAAGGAGCGGGGGTGGATGCACCATCCCCTGCTGCTTGATGACTACCATTCCACTCCGTTCACGTTCGTTTGCATGCATGCGCGTTGGAGGAGTTGGCGTGTCCGGTGCGGCGTTGATTGCTGCTGTCATGGTCGTGGCTGTCGTGGTGGCAGTCACCATCGTCACCATCATGGTGGTGGTGGTGATGGTGGTGATGGTGGTGTTGGTGGTGGGGTGGTGCGTCAACCTGTAATGTGTTAATGTGTTAGTTAAAGTTCAAATAAATAAAAATAAAAAACATACGCGGGCGGCAGGGAGTACCCCGCCGCCCGTTTTGTCGACCTCGGGTGCTCCATCGTCCTCGTTTGGTGTACATCGGGGGTGTTGCTGGTGGGCATTGGTGACTTTGGGTGACTTTCGAAGTCAGCCAAGGAGCTGACTTTGGACTGTCGGTTTGTGGTTTAAACCGAGTTTGAAACCATTTCAGCCCGCAGCCAAATCCCCAAACCAGAGATCAAATGGTTCGGTCTTCACTGGAAATTCCCAAACTGAAACCGAGACCGGCGGTTTCGGTTTGGTCTAGTGTTGGGGAAGTTTGAACTGCAAACCGATGGTCGCGAGTCAGCCACTTGGCTGACTTCCAAAGTCACCCAAAGTCCCTTCAACCACCAACAACGCCCCCAACGTACGCGAAACGAAGACGGTAGAGCACCCGAGGTCGACAAAACGGGCGGCGGGGTACTCCCTGCCGCCCTCGTATGTTTTTTATTTATATTTATTCGAACTTAACTAACACTGTAACAAATTATAGGTTGACGCACCACCACCACCATCACCACCACCACCACCACGACGACGACGACGACGACGACGACGATTGCTACCACGACAGCCGCAACCACCAGGACCGCCACAACCACCAGGACCGCCACGTCGGACGCCAACAACAACGCGTCCAAGACGCGCGTGCACGCAAACGAACGTGAACAGGGTGGGGTGGGAGTCAGAGAGGTGGAACGAGCGGCGGGGGGTGGTGCATCTACCCCCGCTCCTTCGTGGTATGTCTTTATTATTCTTTCTTTTATTGATTTTATTCGTATATAGGGGAACGCGGCACCACACCACCACCACCATGCAACACCACCACCCACGCAACCGAGGCGAAGATCTGGCCATCAGGAGTAAGCGCCCCCCAATCCCACCTCGCGAAGACGCCGGCCACGTCAATTGACGTGCGCGGCTCTCTCGCGAGGTGGATACCACCACCACCATCACCACCACGCGCCTACCCAAACCGGCCAACACGGCAAACGCGGGTCCAACCCGCCTTCGCGCGAACAACGCGTGTGACGCGTCGGGGCACCACCACCACCACCACCACCACACCCAAACGACAACAGCCGAGGCCGAACACACGCGTTCAACGCGTGTGTTTCGCTAGGACAGGGCTGGGCAGCCCACCCAACCCCCAATCCCACCTCGTAATGAGGCCGGCCACGTCGATTGACGTGTGCTGCACTCTTGCGAGGTCAGATGGGAGTGAGGGCCCCCAGCCCATACGGTTCGCGGTCTAGACCGCGTCTGGACCGAAACCGAACCGATGTAAACGGTTTACATTGGTTTCGGTTTCGGTTTGGAAATTTGGAGCAGGAACCGAACGGTTCGGTTCCGGTTTGGGGCAAAAAGGCCCAAAACCGGACCGAACCGAACTTCCCCAACACTAGTTTGGTCTAAACTGGGTTTGGATCAGTCTGAGACCGAACTTCCCCAACACTAAATGAAGCAGTGTGTGCCTTGGAAGTATGCTGCTTTGTCCACATGCCCAGTGCTTCTGTAGCACCTGGATCTTGATCTCCTTCAAGATGTTCCCTGGGAGTGTTACTGGATCTTGCAGTCATCTTCTTCAACTTGCCATTGTCAACTGCTTCATCAGCATCAGGCATGTTATCCTTGTTGCCATGTATGTCACTCTGAATGACCATGATAGTGTTGCCGTAGTTCGGTTCCGAACCTAGCCGAACCCGGTTCAAACCCCGAACCGAACCTGGGGTTCAGTCTAAGTTCAGCCAAATGCTGAACCGGACCACAGGTTCGGTTCAGGGTTTCGAGGCCGGCCGGATTTCCTGAACGGCTCCAAACCGCGTCCAAACTGCGAACGCGGATATTTTTAAGGTATTTATTTCATTTGTTTTTCGTATTTCTTTACTTACTTTTTCGTGTTAAACGGTATCATGTGACCATTACACGAAGGTTTCTTCACCAACAACAACAACGCAAGGCCAATGAACGCGACACAATGTCGCGTTCATGGACACAGGTAAGTTTTACCATTTATCTTAACTTTACTAATATTATCTGTTACAGGAAACTCAACCGCGACCACATCGCGAGCACACCACCGCGGCACAAAATGGATCCCAACGCCAACGCGATGCCAACGGACGCGGGACAGCCGCAACACCACCACCACCACCACCACCACCACCACCACCAGCGGCGGCGGCAACTGCAATGGCAATGGCAACGGCAACCAGGCAACGACGACGGCAACAGCCAGCAGCAGCGCCGGCAGCAACGGCAGCAGCAGCAGTGACAGCAGCAGCGGCAACAGCAGCAGCAGCAGCAGCAACGCCAGCAGCAGCAATGCCGGCAACAGCAGCAGCTGCTGCTGCTGCATCAAGCCATCCAACGCGGGACAGCGGCAACACCAGCGGCGGCAACAACAACGGCAATGACAACCACGACGGCCAGCAGCAGCAGCAGCAATGCCGGCAGCAGCAGCAACAGCGGCAGCAGCAACGGCAACAGCAGCAGCAACAGCAGCAACAGCAACGGCCACAACAGCAGCAGCAGTGGCAGCAGCAACGGCCACGGCAGCAGCAGCAGCGCCGGCAGCGGCAGCAACAGCAGCAGTGGCAGCGGCAGCAGCAGCAGCAGCAGCAGCAGCAGCAGCAGCAGCAGCAGCAGCGCCAGACGGCTCCCCCGCAGCCCATCTACCTCGCGAAGTGCAGCGCCGTATCAATTGATACGTGCCTGCCATTCGCGAGGAGAACAGAGCTCACGGGGTGAGCCCACCTCGGTCCGGGGTTCAGACCGCATCTGAACCCAGACCGAACGCGGACAGACGGTTCGATGCCGTCTGGGTCCAGGTTTGGCCATGCGCCAAACCGGACCCCAAGTTCAGTTCGCGGTTCCACCAAAAAGGGTCGGAACCGGACCGAACTGAACTTCGGCAACACTAGACCATGAGGTTGACAATGGTATTACCCTTGCCAGATTCTTTCTGCAGCAAGATAGAATAGTCAGGCTCCATGGTAAGAGTGTATTGCATTTGAGGATAACACAAGAGATGTGAAACATGATTTCATAGTCAGTGCACTTGAGAACAGGAGGGCTGAGTGCTGTGGATATTTTGGAGAGTATTTGTGCCTTCAGGGTCTCCCATGAGCCATGGCTCTTTGGATTTGAGCTGGAATGAGAAATTCTTGTGAATGCATTTTGACACTGCTTCCTTCATCTCAACTGCTGCAAAGACTGAGGTGACATATGTAACCACAGTTAGGGTTGTATTATCAATGACCACAGTTTGGGTTGTATTATCCATAACCACACCCTGTGTTGTTGTAGGTTTCTGATCCCTCTTTGGAGGAGATAAAGAAGGGCTAGTAGAAGACTGTGTCAACTAAGCTGACTCTGTTGGGAATAGTGGCCAAATAGTTGTGGAAAGGATTGATAATCTATATCATGTGACCCCAGAACTCAAACATGCCTGTCTGATGAATAATGCTGAAGCGCAGAAGTTATTCTACTCAACACAAGAAACTTCTAGTAGATTTAGAAAGTAGTATAAAAACCATCTCAGAGAGAGGCAAATATAATTAATTACACATAAAATATCTTAGCGGTCAACAACCACTGCACCATATATTCCAATAGACTCAGAGCAGTCACTTTCAGAGCCTGTAACATGGGAAGGGGAGAACCTGTTGTCAGTGCTGGTGTCTATGATGCTAGGTTGCTTGTGGAGCCATTTCCTGGCCTGTCCCATGATGTCAATAGAGATAGACTGGCAATTGAGACACAAAAAATTCTATGTCCCAATGTGATGGCAAGTGTCAGTGTAGACCCAGATAGGAATCAATAGTAAAGGGAATCAGCTGTAAAGTGATCATAGGAGTTTTAGGGTTGTATAAGGGTGTCTTAGTCAATCAAACCCAGATCCAGGGGTTCTGGAACAGTAGTGTAGGGGGAGGACGAAGTGGAACATAGAAGATACAAAGAGGGAACTAAACAGTAGATCTGAGGTGTGGTGATAACATGTATTTTGTAGTGTAAAAGTACATCTTTTATACTACTGGAAAGAGTTAGCGTTGGGGAAGTTCAGTTCAGTCTAGTTTTTGTAATTTTTTGCCCCAAACCAAGACCAAACTGTTCAGCTCCTGCCAAAAATCCTGGAACCAAAACCAATGTAAACGGTTTATGTCACTTTGGTTTGGTCCAAACTCAGTCTAAACTGAGACCATCAGGTATCTACCTCGTGAGAGAACTGTGCACATCAATTGTTGTGGCTGGTGTCATCGTGAGGTGGGATTGGGGCAGGTGAGCTGCCATGCCATGCTGCTACTCCATCTGACCTTGCAGAAGAGCCACGCATGTCAATTGACATGGCCAGCATCTTCACGAGGTGGGATTTGGGGTGCCCTGCCTGTGGTTACTCCATCTGATCTCATGAGAGACCCATGCACATCAGTTGATGTGGCCAGCATCTTCGTGAGGTGGCATCCAGGGTGCTGGAACACCTCATGTGTCTGCTATGGTTTGGGTGTGGTGGTGGTGGTGGTGGTGGTGGTGTCCCAATGCATCATACACATTGTGCATGTGACAGTGGGCAGGTTGGACCTGAGTTGACCATGTTGGCCATTTTCTGTGGTCACATGGTGGTGATGGTGGTAGTGCTAGTCTAGTTCAGACCCATTTTGGCTGAACCCTGAACTGAACTCTGGGTTCAGTTCAGGATTTCACGTGAACTGAACCTGAACTGCCCTGAACTGTTCAGATGTTTTTGGGGGCCTGAACTGAGTTCAAGAATGGTTCAGACACTTAATTTTACTATTATTGATATTTAAACTATTTATGCAATATATTTATTTACTATAACTATATTTAAATGCCAGTTTTCATGGCTTTACCTGCGTACCGCCTGGTGCTGGTGAGGTACCTACCTCCCTGCAACCCTGAGACCATAGCCCCAATGTCAATTGATGGGACTCTTCTTGACCTTCTACCACGCAGCACCCCGACTGGGACCCCAAACGATGCGAGGGTTGGTCAACCTAAAATCTCAATGACAAAGACTTCTACACACTACATAGCACTAAAGGAGGACCTTTCCTACTGCAACGTACACATAAGTAAAATAAGTGAGCCAAGAAAATCTCAGACGAGATGCCACCAAAGGCACCATCTGGCACCACATCACCCAACATCACACTGGGACACACTCAACAAAAGAGGATGAGGGAAGACCTGATAAAGGCAAGTAGCACATCTTCGGACATCCATGATGCAGAGCAGGGTAGAGTGATGCTTGAACGAGATGGATACCTAACACAAGGAGAAAATTCGACACCACAGAAACTTGCACACGCCATGCTGCAAGTGGTGGCAGTGACAACGAGACTACCGAGATTGATAGTGAACCTCATGAGGGCTTTCGCTTTCACGATAGAAGAGATGCAAGAGGATGGCATCACGAGAGAGACTGCAGCAACGATCGTTGGCAAGATGAAGGCCCCCCTTTTTTCCAGACTCACACGGGTCATGGAGGATCTAATGGACATGGAAAACAAGATCAGCGAGAGAGAGCAGGCTCTGCAGGGGGCAGCGATATTCTTAACTAACACGATTGAAGAATTTCACAGCAAATTCGATTTACTGACAACAAGATTTGAGGAGACGATGACAGAGGCACGTGAAGGACACGGGACACATGGCATACAACACCAAGGCCAAGAACAACATACTGACACACCACTGTCATATGCCGCAGCGGCAAGGATACGGATTCCAATACCACCAGAACATGCACCATCCGTCATGAGAGGAAACATAGTGGACAGACAAATTGTCATGAAAAAAGACCCTAGAGCAGAGAATGACCCCCTGGAGGCGCTAACCGAGAGGGAGCTGGTCAAAAAAGCAAAGTTAACCCTCGAAATGATGGGGATCATGGCAGCTGACAGGCCAGAAGGGATGACCTTTGTAGGAGCACGGCGCACCCAAACAGGCGTGATCATCTATTTGTTAAACTCAGTGGAGGGGGCGAGATATATGCGCAGAAGCGATGTGATACGTGAATTCATGCAACATTTTGGAGGTGCGTCTATACTACTAGTGAGATCATGTCAAATCGTAGTGGAGTATGTCCCCACGACCTTCACTCTGGAGGAGCAGGTGACTCTCAAAAAGGTCAAACAGGATAGTTCACTCCCATGCATGTTGATATGTGAGGCCAGATGGATCAAGCCTGCACATCTGAGGGTGGAGGGACAGCGATACGCATTTTTAATCCTGGGGCTCGTATCGCAAGAGGTGGCGAATCATGCATTGGAATTTGGGGTATACATCGAAGGGAAGCAATGTCAGGCAAGAAAGTTGCCACAGGAGCCCCGACAATGCATGAAATGCCAGGGCTTCGGCCACATAGCGAAGGACTGCAAGTCCATACATGACGTATGTGTGAGATGTGCAGGAATGCACCGTACAAGCGAGGATGTGTGTAATGTTGCCTGGGGGGCACCTCTCAAATGTGCTAACTGCAAAGAAATGGGGCATGGGGCCGCTGACCGTAACTGGAGAATCTTTCAGGAGAGGACTAAGCGGATGGAAGAGCACAATGTCAAAGTGAAGTACAGGCTGTTCCCCACAGCAGAACCGAGAATGTGAGGATGCATGGAGGAATCATGGCCACAGGCGAACGACTTTGATCAAGCATGGAGAAGTGATGAGGTGAGGCAAGACCAAAGAGATCAAGGTGGGAATGGCTGGCAAGAGAATGTGCAGGACCGTAATTCTGGGGGAAACCATAACTGGACAGGAGTGAGCAGAATCAGAGGGACAGCAGCTAGGCTGGGTAGAGGATGAGGGTTCATGATGGATACGGGAGAGGAATGGGCCTAGCGCCCTCACAGCAATACCCGATGCAGAATCAAGGAGGACTCAGTGGAGGTACTATGTCCCAACAGACCTTGGACACCATATGGGGAGTGGATAGAGAGCCACAAGCAATGCCTGGAGGATGGGGTGATGAACCACTGCCAGGCCCAGCATACATCTTAACATCACCACCGCCACTGTCACAGCCAACACCCATAGCTCCGTCAAACGCAGGATCATCAAGTCAGCAATGACACATACAAACACAACCTGGACAGCTCATCAGCAAAATATTAGCATCCAATGTATGGGTGCCAATACTCTTACCATCCATGGACATCACAGTGGTGCAGTTCACTGGTCGTTTTGGAACCATCCGAATAATTAACATATACAATAACTGTGACAACAACAGTGCACTAAGGGAACTCAATCAGTATCTCGGCAGTGAAGCGGCAAACAGTGTGGTGCCCAGGCCAATACGATATATATGGGCAGGTGACTTCAATAGGCACCACCCATTATGGGATGAAGAGAGAAACACTCATCTGTTCACTAATGCAAACCTAGAGGCAGCAGCAACATTACTGGAACTTGTGGGTCAGCACAATATGAAGATGGTGTTGCCAGAAGGGATCCCCACGTTGCAGGCCCTGGCGACCAACAACCTAACAAGGGTTGATAGCGTGTTTTGCACTGACACTCTACTAGACCACTTCATATCCTGTGATACGCGCCCAGAAAAAAGGCCAGTGAAAACAGATCATTTCCCTATAACATACATGCTCAACATTACTGTGCAGTGCAGTAAATTCAAGCCACGGCTGAATTACCGAGAAGCAAACTGGAAGAAATTTCGTGAAACACTTGAGGAAGGGTTAGGAGGTCTGGGTGAACCAGGAGAGCTGGCAAAGGCAGAGGACTTACACAAGGCCATACAGGAGCTGGACTAGTGTTGCCGAAGTTCAGTTTGGTCTGGTTCTGACCTTTTTTGGCGGAACCGCGAACTGAACTTCAGGTCTGGTTTGGCGCATGGCCAAACCTGGATAGGGTATAACATGGGTTCGGGTTTACCCGAGGGTTCCCTATAATGGGTGCCGCAGTTCCGGGTATGGGTTGCCGATTCAGCACCCCAGGCAATACCGTACCCGAAATTGCGGTTCTCCGGGTTTCACAGGTTCCCACGCCTGACTTCGATGATTCCCCATGTTTCATTGCTCTCCATTGATGGGTCCAATTCATTCAGCATCGTCGACCATGCTGCCCTCCCACTTCTCGAAATCCCGTCTGCAAATCCCATTCAGTATTCGCTTCGATGTTGTTAGTCATTGCAACACACTCATGGATCCATCGGGCAGTATTTTTTTTGATCTGCGGATCAGTCCAATCTCTGTGCGTATAAAGTCTCCTCCTTTTTCTCTATAACCTGTCTCTCATATCTCTTACCCACCATGCCCACCGCCAAAAAGACCCCTTCCGAATCCACGTCTGCTAAACACGCTCAAAAGAGCATTACTACTACTTCACTTCACAAGACTCCCTCAACTCACTCGATCTTGTCTACCACATTCCAGCCTCCCGATGATCCGATCGAGGTCGATTCCGATACTGAGAAGTCTGACAGTGAGAAGCCCGATAGCCCGGAAGAAGAACTCGGTAAGTGCTCACCTTCTGCTGATTAGAGTCTTACGAGCTTCGGATTCAGCTAAAGCAAAACTAACATGGTGCTCGCTAATCTATCAATTCTTCAAAACCGATGTCACCATCAAATACGACAACCAGAAACATCTCTACCATTGGTTCTGCTGCGCAGCCCGGGTCTGTAAAGGTGGTGGAGGCGTACGGCATTATCAGGACAAGAAGGACAAGTCCTCCACCGGAAACCTCAGACATCACGCCAAAGGGTGCTGGGGTCTAGAGGCTGTCCAGAATGTTTCCACTCTGGGTGCAAAGGAAACTTCCTCGAACGGTTCCATCTTCACCTCGTTTGCCAGACAAGGCCAGAAGCCTGTGAACATCTCTCATCACTCTCACATGAATGCCGAAGCATGGTACATTATATTTGTGGCATATGGGTATCTAACAATTTCCTCTTTAGTGCTCATCTCGTCAAGTGGGTCACGGAGAGCAGGCGTCCTGCAAACATTGTGAATGACCCTGAACTCCAGGAACTCCTTATGGCTGGTCGACCCAAGCTCAAGCTTCCCTCACCGATCACTGTTGCACGCGATGTCAAGGCTGCTTTCGAGAGGTGCAAAGATCGCGTTGCCAAATTACTACAGGTAAAACATCTGTTCAGACATATCGCAGCTCACGAATTTCTCAAACAGGACCACCCTGGACGCTTGCATTTTGCCACCGATGCCTGGACGTCACCGAATCACCGTGCTTTCGTTGTGTGGACCGTCCACCTTGAGCATCAAGGCCACATGCTCGGATTTCTGTTGGACACCGTCGAGGTGCCTGAGTCTCACACTGGAGCGACATTGGCACGGGAATTCCACAATATGTTGGTTCGTTTTGGGTTGGAGAACAAAGTACGAGCAATATATGAACTTTCTGCTAACCCGCTGATTTATCATTGCTAGATCCTGACATTCAACGGTGACAATGCCTCGTGCAACGACAAGCAGACGACCTGTCTTGCTGCCAAACCCAACTCTTTCAAGGAGTACAATCGAGTTCACTGTTTTAACCATACCATGCAGATTTTGGCCAAAACACTCATCAAACCTTTTCTACTCAAGTGATGTAGCTAGCGTTGCTGCTGTGATTCCGGCCATAGACAAGCTCGAAAGTAATCTCAATGCACACACAGGGAAAACATACCATCCGGCAATCCTCGCTGCCATGAAGTTGGCTCACAAGAAGATCAATCGGTACTACTCTCTCACAGATCTTTCCAGCGTCTACAGGATCTCTATGGGTGAGTGTTTGGCCTGTTTCTTTACTGCTAACTACAATTTCCTTCTCAGTGCTTCATCCTGGTCTAAAGCTCGAGTATTTCCGTCAGCAAGAGTGGGAGGAGGAGTGGATCGAGACTGCCAAAAACTTAGTTCGAGACGAGTTCAACCGCAATTATTTGAAGAACGTTGATGATCCCAACTCGGCATCCGAGACCGGTGATGTATGTTTGTCACCATTTTATCGGTCAAGGCTAATGTGTGACGATGTCAGGGCTCTGGCGGTGATAACGATTTCAGCAATATCTCTGTTAAGAATGTTGCAAGGGCTCGGGATGAGTACGAGGAATACTTGCGTCATCCGGTTGAGAATGTCAAAGACCCACTTGCATGGTGGTATGACAATCGTTTCATTTACCCTAACTTATCTAGGATGGCTCTCGACTATCTCAGCGCCCCTGCCACATCAACGGTGGTTGAGCGAGTTTTTTCACAGGGTCATGGTCTTCTCAATTTCACGTGAAACCGACTCACCCCTGCATCCATTCGTGCTAACCTCTGCCTCGGCGACTGGTGCCGCAAAGGCCTTGTGGAGATGGCGGATCTACTGGCAGCAGTCAGGGAGAAGAAGAGGAAACGGGCTGAGTCTGATGTTGAAGAGACCGAAGAACCCCCCGTAGCATAGATATATTGTCCCACCCCCCATCTTGCAATGAAAACCCGTGGTAATGTCTGCAGTTACCGAGTTTGATATGGTTACCGAATTGGAACCGGTTACCTTGAGAACCCATGCTAAACGGGTAAGGTTCGGGTTGAGACCCGTTCCGGGTGCGGTTTCAAAGGGTTCGGGTCCGGTGTTCTAAAAAGTGACCCGGGGGTTACCCGTGTTATACCCTAAACCTGGACCCAGACAGCGTCGAACCGTCTCTCCATGTTCGGTCTGGGTTCAAATGTGGTCTGAAACCCAGACTGAGGTGGGCTCACCCCATCTGTTCTCCTCGCGAATGGCAGGCATGTATCAATAGATACGGTGCTGCACTTCGCGAGGTAGATGGGTGCTCAGGAGCCCTCCAGTGTCCCCAAGGGATGTGGAGGGACGGGGGATCTTGTCCCGTGATCCCTGCATGGCATTGCTGGCACTGCTGCTGCCAACTGTTGTCCTCGTCGGGGTGGTGGTATGGTTGTGGTGGTGTTGCTGCCATCCCACGTCCATTGGCATTGCGTTGGCATTGGGATCCATGTTGTGCCAGGTGGTGTGCTCACGATGTGGTCGCAGTCAAGTTTCCTGTAACAGATAATATTAGTAAGTTAAGATAATTGCCGAGACTTACCTGTATTCATGAACGCGACATTGTGTCGCGTTCATTGGCCTTGCATTGTTGCGGTGTTGTTGGAGAAACCTGTAGTGGTCACATGATACTGTTTAACATGAAAAAGTAAGTAAAGAAATCCAAAAAACAAATGAAATAAATACCTTAAAAATATCCGTGTTCGCGGTTTGGACGCAGTTTGGAGCCGTTCAGAAAATCCAGCAGGCCTCAGAACCTGGAACTGAACCCACAGTCCAGTTCAGCACTTGGCTGAACTTAGACTGAACCTAGGGTTCAGTTCAGGGTTTGAACCGGGTTCAGCTAGGTTCAGAACCAAACTACGGCAACACTACCAGGAAACGTATTCCTATCAAGAGGCATCCGATAATGCTGGGTGACATCGTAATTCAATCAAAGGCCAGCATACGACTACTGGGTGTCCTCATCGACCGTGAGCTCTACTGGCACGAGCAGGAGGCAGCAGCAATTAAAAAGGGACAGGACTGGGTGTTACAATTTGCCAGACTGTCGAAGGTCACAGGAGGCATAGCAGCTAAGTACATGAGGCAACTCTATCTAGCCATTGCTGTGCCCCAAATGTTATACACTGCTGAAGTTTTCCTCACATCGCGCAGAAGAAAATCAGATGGAACAGGGAGTCGAGGGGACAGAGGAAGGGTGATTAGAAGACTGGCATCCATACAGTGCAAGGTGGCTATCATGATTACAGGGGGACTATCAACGACAGCGACTGACATCCTGGACATGCACGCCAATCTGCTTCCAATGCACCTATTAGTGGAGAAAGTGCAACAACGCGCGGCGGTGAGGATCACTATGCTACCCCCAACACACCTATTAAGCAAAGCCGTCAAGAACGCACAGATGTGTCACGTCAAAAGACATCCAACCCTGTTACACGACCTGTCTGGTCTTACAATATAGAGCCAGTGAAAGTGGAAACAATACAGAACGTACAACAAGGGCCTAAATGGATTTCTACGGCAGAAATACAAATTAGTGAAATGAAGGAGAAGGCTTTGGAGGGTGAGAGAGTGGATGATGCAGACATTAAGGTATACACCGACAGGGCAGGAATTGTGGGAATGATCGGTGCGGCAGCCGTTCTACATAGAAGAGGGTGAAGGCACTGGAAGAGTAAGGCATATAGACTGGGGTCAGCAAGGTACTATGGCGTATATGAAGGAGAGGGAGTGGGCATGATCCTAGGGCTGGAGCTAATAAGGGAGGAGTGCAACGTTACAACTGTCTCAATGTACACAGATAATCAGGCAGTGATCCGTGTGTCGACCCTCATAAAACTGGTGCCATCACACTATATCTTCGACATTTTTCACAAAAGACTGGAAATGACAAGACAGAGACATGACAACCTGAACTTAGTATTGCGATGGATGCCGGGACACGAGGGGGTGGAAGGCAATGAGCGGGCAGATGCGAAGGCAAAAGATGCGGCAAGAGGCAGAGTCTCTTCGAACGAGTAACTACCAGCAGACCTGTGCAAGAAACTCCCCTTTAGCAAGACGGTGGTATGGTGTACTTTCCTTGCTGGGCTTCATGATCGAGCAATGGAATATTGGCATGACTCCACCCACTTTGTACGAGTAAACGACGTTGACCCAACCTTTTCACCATCGACATACCGACGCATGACAGCATCATTACCAAAGAAACATGTGGCCATCCTCATGCAACTGCGGTCTGGACATATCGGCCTGAACCACCACCCACACAGAATCCAATGCGCAGACTCCCCAGTATGCCCGTGTTGCCAATGAAGCAACGAAACCGTTGAGCATTTCCTTGTCCGATGCCCAGCCCATGAACATGCACACGACAGGATGAGGCGCATGATGGGACGCAACGTCGGGTACATCAAGAAACTTCTGTCAGTGCCGAAATATTTCCTGGCCTTATTCTGCTTCATCAATGCTACAGGGAGGCTAAAAGAGACGTTCAGCAACATACCAGACCTGCAGTCCGCTCAATAGCCATGCCTGCCCATCCCAACACATCCTTCTCAAAACCAGGCCTAGCTTATTGGTGCCCATGTCATCCCTCTCATTTTTGTCTTGATTTGTTTTATTCTACTTTACTCTATTGCACTTTTTCACCTTTCATTTTTCATTGTATTATCACTAATGATACTTTACATACCCATAACCCCTAGGTTACCCTTATTCCGTGGACTCTTTCCCACCCTTGGGCTGGCACCGCTGGCCCTCCCCGTTGCTTCTGCATACTTTATCAGTGACACTTAGTAGTTTACGAGCATGTATTCTCTAGCATATGGTCCGCCACAAAGGAGAAAAAACAAGGAAAAAGAAAAAAGAAAAAAAAAAGTCAATTGATGCTGGGCTGCATGTTCGTGAGGTGATAGCTGGGGACCAGGTCTCCCTTCCTTTGTGCTGGTGGTGGTGCCTGTGAACTTGCGAATGGCACACCACTGGTGCTGGTGAGGCACCCACCTCCTGTAACCTCATGAACATAGCCCTGATGTCAATTGATGCCAGGCTGTGTGTTTGTGAGGTGTTAAATGGGGATGGGGACCTGGTTAGATGGTGTGGGCATTGTCATTGGTGTGGGCATTGGTGCTGGTGCCGGTGCTGCTTCTCCTGCTGCTGCTGCTGCTGTTGTTGTTGCCAGGCTGGTGTTGGTGCCACTGTTGCTTCTCCTGCTGGTGGTGTTGTGCTAGACTGGTGACCAACCTTCTTATGTGAGAGGCAAAACCTCGACAGAAGGACTGGACTAGCTGGGATTGAATTGGCAGGACAAGCATTCTCACAGTCAAAAAAGGAAAGCCATAACAGCTTCCAAATGGCTCCACCTGCATCAAGGTTGAGAATAAAATAAACAATATCTGAATGAACTTAGAAATATTCTGAGGTATTATTCAGGTAGCTTATTGCCATTTTCAGAAAGGTTTGTGGAGCTTGAAATCTGCTGAAATCTGCCGAAACCCCCCCCCCTAGCTCACGAGATGAATATCTCAATAACTACAGCAGCTACAAAGAAATTGTGGATAGGTACGTGATCCCCTCATCAAGGGCTATGCAGCCCCACCATTTTCGGAGTGATGTGGTGCATTTTTCATAGGGTAGGATAGTGCACCCTGTATATACAGTATTTCTCCAATAACTAATGCAAGTGGCATTCAAAATACATGTTTATCATCTCAGAACATGTGCATAGGGTGTATTGAGGCAGCCCCACAGTTTTGAGGTGCTGCTGGACAAGTGTTGCAACGTCAGCACTTGAGTGTGGGAGTTCTTGCTCACAACCAACAGCATGCCCCACAGGCGTGCGCTTTCAGATGATTCAAGGCAAATCATTGTGAAGATGGCATCCTCTCTATCTGTAGACGAAATTGTACAACTCTCTTGCATACCCAAGCGAATGGTCAAACAAGTTCTGGCCTGTTTCAAATGTGATGGTGCTGTTGCATGCAACAAGCTGCCCCCTCATCTCCTCAGTGCATCTTGGGTGCTTTCACTAGAGAACATTCAGGTGAGTATCTGTTTCCGAGGACTACATGACAGTTTTTGACCAGCTCCGCCCAGTTCATTGAAGGGACAATCCGGTTCAGGCCAGATGCGTACCTCGATGAATTGAGAGACACCATACAACAAAGGATGGGCAAGATGGTATCTCTAGCAACAACATGGCATGCACTGACGAGAGCTGGCTTTACAATGAAGAAGGTGTGTGTCTACTGCCTGTTTGCAACTTGAGACTAGACGCAGTGCTCACCTCACTCAGTTGACGAAAAATGCTCTCGAGCACAATGAGGGGGTCCGCTGTATGTACTGCTACACATTTGGCACCTTGTACACTGCAGATCAGGCTGTTTTTGTGGACGAAAGTTCATTTTATCGTCGGATGGAGATACAAGGACGGGCCTGGGCGTTATCTGGAAAATCTACTGTCAGGAAGGCATTTTTCATTCGGGGCAAACAGTATGTATATCGGACGTTCATTGGTTGAAAGGCCTAACATTTGCTACAGGTATTCTCTACTGCCAGCCCTTTCTCTTGACGGCATCATCGCCGCACACCTGCTCGAAGGATCCTTCACAACACAAACCTTTCTTGATTTCATTTGTGCAACTCTCAAAAGGATGAACCCCTTTCCTGGAAAAAACTCTGTACTCATCATGGACAATGCACGGATTCACCGGCATCCCACAATCATTGAAACAATTCATGAAAGGTTCGTTTGCATTGCTCTCACCCTCCTTCCTTGTGCTCAAGTATTTGTGGAACAGCAGCTGCCGAATCTTATATTTACCTGCATACTCGCCCGACTTCAATCCCATTGAACTTGCCTTCTCCAAGATCAAAGCCCATGTTTGTCACCGTGGTAACATTGCTCAAGGAGAAGAGGGTATAGATGGTACAGATGTGTACACATTCCTTTACGAGGCTGCATTTTCTGTTACCCCCTATGATGCTGCTAGTTGGTATCACCACTGTGGATATATCTGATCACTGTCTGGACATGTACACACTGTATTCTGACTATGTTGTTTGTATGACTGCAATTGTATTGTTGTCATTTCCCTCAACGTCGCAGCAAAAGACAGTTCATTTCTGAAATGCAACATGACAAGACAAAATATTTACTAGGAATGAAGCTTCTTTGATCTTTCCAATTCCATCGCATCATCTTTGGCAAACCGGATGAGGTGAGATGCCATACCAAACTCCATGTTTTTAACCTGGGCTAGCTCCACAGCCATCAAAGAAATGATGTCGTCAATGGTGAATAACTTGTCTGTGTTGATGAGAGTGTCCACAAATTTCGTGTACTATTCGCCATGCTTGTTCCGCATTCCATTCGCTTCAAGTTCTTCAAGCCACTCCTGCAATCCGGGGTAGTCGATCGGTGGTCCTGTTGGACTGTGTTTCAATGGCAGCGCACTGTGGCATAGTGGCAGTGATGGAGTATTGGAACTTGACCTATGTACACATTGGTGATCATGGCCATGATGCATCTGATTGTTGGCGAAAGCACTGCCAAACATCATCATCATCATCTGAGCCCACTGCGGGGGTTCAGATGACGACTGCTGGAGCACAGGCTGTGCAACACTGACTGCGAGAGGGGCCAGTTGGGTACCTGCATGATTTTTCAGCTGTGATTGTCGTACACATTTGTCAGTAAGTTTCAGCTGCTCCGGAGGGGAATCAATCATTGTGCGGTGCCGTGCCTATGCACAGAACAGTGAGTGAATGAAGAAGCGTGGCATGGGGTTTATACCAGTAGTGAGGCCCAGATGGTCAGGTCTTCGTAAGTATACCAATAATGCTCGCCATTCGACTGTACGAAGCAGGCCTTTCCGTGCTTCTGGCACTTGTGGCACTCCTCAATGAGGGCCATGAGTTCAGCTTCGCTATCTTGTTTCAATGATGGAATGCGGAATACTTGATTTTACTACGAACAAACCTGGTCGGAACTTGCTTCAAATCATGGAAAAACAACCTCTCCAGATTTTGCAGAACCCTTTTTTGTTCCAGCTGACTGTCTCAACAATGTAAGAAATGGGTCAATTGAGCATTGAGTGAACGAACCTTGTCTGCTTTTTCAGTTGTGTCCACAATCTGGACAGTGAACAGTGACCTTCCATTTGCCCTGGTTCTTCGCCTTCTGCTCATCAATGTACTACCAGACATTGTTGATAAGGTTTCGGAAAGCTTCTTCATCTTTGAGTAGTTTGGCAGTTGGCTTGCCAGTCTGTTACATTTTTCAACTCTGCAACTCCGATCCCGACTCCGTTACCCACCATGACGATTCCGCTTTGCCACACCTTCCTTTTTTGTTCCCTTTTCCCTTTTGTCTTCTTTTGGACATTGTTGTTTCTTCTTGTTCTTGTTCTCTTTTTGTCCCTTCTTCTAGAACAATCCAGACCGACCATGGACACATCCCCACGTTACCTTGCTGTACCCGAATAGTCTCCTTGCCGACGGACATCATTGCTATTGTCTTTCCCCTCGCCCTGACATATTGTTGACTTCATCCCACGACAAACCAATTTACAATGGCTGTACTCCCGACACAGCTAATTACTGTAATCATCATTGGCAGCATCGCCATCACCTTCCTCATCGGTTTTTACCTTGTTATGATCTATCTTTGGCATCGGTACCAAAACCCTTCTGCCATCGATACTTCCGACTTCCACCTCGACAATATCCCGACACGTAATTGACAATTGCCATTCCCGGATATATGGTTTCCATATTCATACCCTGTGCCTACCATTATCCTCCCTGATTATCCGACGACATTCCTCACCTGCATGCGAACTCTGAACAATCCCCAATCACAAGACATTTCACTGTTCCCTCTAATCCGACCATCGCCGAAGCACATTCTTTTGGACTTCGACCATCGACCATACAACTTCCCAAACAGTGAACCAACCCCTATCGCATATTGTTCACACGACATCGCTTCATTGCAGTACCCGACATCTTATTCCCACAGCTTGTCACTCGTGCCATGACTCGAAACCTGGACCCACATTCATTTAACCTTTTCCATCTATAACCTTTATATCTCCCACACTCGTTTACAACAATACCCTTTCTTGGACAAATACCGACATCAGGTGGACCGCATTGTTCCACAGACAGGACAAGACATTGCTCCTCGATACATCATCAACACAGACATCATCATCCGGTACAGCTTATGCTGTTCACATGTCTGACCTCGACTATCCCACCATCCTAGTTGGTTTTCCCTCCACACATTCCTTTGTTTTCCTTTATACCGACCTTGTCACTATGTCCCCGCTACCCCAAGACACTCTCATCACCAATCCTACACTGGACAATACCCATCTTCGACCCGACCGTGCAATGCACTTGCCAGACTGTGCACTTGCCTGTTACAGCAAGTGTAGACCCTGAATAGGCAATTCTGCACATCACATGATCCGATGACAAATCATCCGAGTCATCCGGACCCCCTCTATTTCTCAATGACACCCGGGCCTCCAGTTGGATGGCGAGAACATCAACATGAGGACGCCTCATGTCCGCCTCATGGTGAAAACATGGTGTAGTTGGACATGTTGTAGCTTCATGGTTGGATTCCCATTTACCTCCCCTCAAGTCCATTCACTATATCTACTGTCCTTGTTGTTGGTTCGGACTTTTTCTTCTTTCTTTTCCTTACGTTTAGTCTGGTTCTTGGGGCAGACTCGTCTTGTTTTGGATAACCCCCACGGCTCACAATGACATTAGACCTTGACCCCCCCTTCTTAGCAGTGTTGTCTTAGCTGTAAGCAACAATGAAAGCTGCTGTTCTCCCCTCTGGAAGCCGATCCCCTGTTAAGTTGATTGTTGCCGGAGCCCGCTGCAGAAGCGATCCGTAACACAGTCCTAGGTGCCTTCCAGGGCAGGATATACCCAATTTGAGACCGGTGAACAATGCTTGTCTCCATTTTGTCTGTGACACAGGTGAGAAATTTAGCAAATGGAATGTCGGACTTGATCGTCAGGTCGTGGAATGCATTTTTGTAAGGGACGTCAAATGCAATCTCGATTGCAGGGCCTACAAAAAAAAAAGTTAGCAGAATTATGGTAGCAAAGAGTGGAAGAAAAGCAGACAGGTGTCAATATCACCATCAGTCTCCTCCTTATCCTCATCATCAAAAAGGCTACCAGTCTCCTCAAACAGCTCATCATCGATTGCAAGGTCATCCACATGGTCAGCAACATCGAAAAGACTGAGGTTTCCTTCCTCAATGATGTCTGTCTCGGCATTGTCGTTTTCTTATGCAGGTTCTTCCACAAACTCGGGAAGATTTGATTTTGCAGTGGGCCGAGGACGAGGGCAAGGACATTTCGGGGTCGATGTAGCAACTGCGGAGGGGTTGGCAGCCTTTCTCTTACCAGTATTACAGGTCTTAGCAGGGGCTCGCTTGGTGGCAGCTTGCTTTGATGCCATGCGTCCAGGAGAAGGTGGCACAGACAATGATGGTGGTTGTGAGCAAGAACTCCCACGCTCAAGCACTGACATTGCAACACTTGTCCAGCGGCACCTCAAAACTGTGGGGCTGCCTCAATACACCCTATGCACATGTTCTGAGATGATAAACATGTATTTTGAATGCCACTTGCATTGGTTATTGGAGAAATACTGTATATACAGGGTGCACTATCCTACCCTATGAAAAATGCACCAAATCACTCCGAAAATGGTGGGGCTGCATAGCCCTTGATGAGGGGATCATGTACCTATCCACAATTTCTTTGTAGCTGCTGTAGTTATTGAGATATTCATCTCGCGAGCTAGGGGGGGGGTTTTGGTGGATTTTGGTGGATTTCAAGCTCCGCCAACCTTTCTGAAAACGGCAATAAGTAACTGGTAACTACTTTGTAGCAAGCTCTATAGAATGTAAAGTAGCCTCAGCTTAAGGGAGAACTCAATGCCCTTGCCTTTTTTGGTTGTGTCATTTTAGGCAAGTCCCTTGATGGAGATCATGTGATAATTGACATATTTGAATTACTGTCATGGTGATGGTTGGGACTGACCAACAATCTAATCATTCAATCGGATCTCCATCAAGGGACTTACCTAAAATGAGACAACAAAAATAGGCAAGGGCGTTGAGTTCTCCCTTGAGCTGAGGCTACTTTACAAAGTACATAGATAAGAAATAGAATGAAGCTTGTAGTCACTTAAGGTTGCTTACTTAGAAAACATGGCAACTGAAATTGCATGGGGAAACTCAAATCACAGGAAAACTCAAATTGCGTGAGAAGTAATAAATGTGCAGTTGTTACATCATAAGGCACTTGTCTGACACACAATGTATACTTTAATACTCCCAGAACCCAGATGATGATGATGATGATGATGACAAGGACAACAAGGATAGCAAGGACAGCAAGGACAAGGACAATGAGAGCAGTGAGTGGGAACAAGGACTGAAGGAGATGAAAAGCACCTCAAAAGTCACCTTGCAACCATGCACCAGTGCATCAATTGATGTGGGTATGGTGCTTGCAAGCTTACCAGGGTCTAATCAAACATGAAGGCTGAACAATACAAAGAAAAAGAAGGGGATAAAAGAGAAAACAGGAGACCAGGACAGTGGGGATGACAGAGACCATAATAATAATAACACCAAAGTTGCAAGGACAATATGAGTCCTATTGGATTTGGGGTCAGGGCAGGTGGCAGCCCCCTGATGAGACCCTTTTCTAGGTTGAAACCTCCCCCTGTTTTCTCTCTACCTCAATTTATTAATACCTAGGCAGCAAGCTGACCAGTGCCTCATTATCTTAGGAGAAGGTAGCACCAGTCAGCCTGTAGTATTTAGACATCAGCCTGTTACATAAACTAAGAACCAGGAAGTCCTTTGGACCCATTTCATCCAAATTAAGTTCCCACTAGTTAGTAGTTGTTGCAGAGTTATTGTAGGAGACACTGGCTAGCCTCAAGTTACAGGGGTTAGCTGGATAGTATGCATGCTCTAAGAAGATAGCTTTGATGGGCCTCTCAGGTGAATTATTACTTCTGATCTATATATCAATTCATATGCAATTATTTATTTCCCAGTGTGCCAAAACCCTGGATAATACCCTTTCCCTTGGTGTAACCTACATTGGTGTACTGTGCCCTCCCTCCATCAACGTGGATGCTGGCTTGTTCCCATCTGGCGAAAAGACAACCTGTTGGACAGTTGGTGTGTGACCCTCGAGAGCCTGATTGCAGTCCCTGTCTCCACAACCTACAGGCCTACCACCCCATCATCTGAAGCAGATGCCAGCTTGATCCCATCTGGCGAAAGCACGACAGATTTGACATATGAAGTGTGACCCTCGAGAGCAGTCCCCCATTTCAATCCCCATCTCCACATCCCACAGGCACTTATACAAGTGACAATGCCGAAATTATTAATGACACCCCGCCCCGGTTAAAAAACTGGGGCCGCGTTATCATGCTCAGCCCTCTTCATACGCCTGCGTCTGCAATGCCTGTGACACCAAATGAATCAAAACTGTAGCAAGGTTATTATCACATGCCATGGTGACTCCCAGCCACCCGCCGTAGATGATTTTCGTTGCGAACTCCGGAGGGTCACATTTTAAATGCCAATTCGGTCGTCTTTTCGCCAGATGGGAGCAAGCTGGCATCCTCTTGAGGTGACACGACGGTTTCTGAGAGAGATCAGCTTCTAAAAACAAGACACCAAAGCAGTCGTGTCACGCTAGCCTCAAGATCGGCTTCAAGGAGGAGAGCATGTTATGATTGGGTCTATGAACGTCATTCCCCGCTGTTGCAATTCTGGCGATATATCGAGTACGAAGTCCATGTCGCGATCGGTTTGTGGTTTCTTCAATGCAACGAGGGCCCGCTCGGCAAGTTGGATACCAGGATCATCACCTTCAAGGAATTTACATGCCACACTGGCCCGAATAAAGAGCCCCTCTGCATACCGTCCAAGCTTCTCCTTGCGGGTGGTTCCAGGCCAATGGTCAAGTGGATTCGAAAGTGCTCGACATATTCAGATCATCCTATCCCGTATGTATCGAAGACCGATATGTAGAACGTCGTTCAGATGTCGGGTTGTGCATCCACTCGAGAAGGTCAACTCTGGTGCCTGGAAAGCTAACTCTGTCGGGATCCCTGAACTATGCTAAGCTTGGCTCCAGGAAGATTCGTCTGCGGCTACAATTGTGGATCAGCACGACATGTGCTAGGATATCCGTACTCTCCAGACTAGTTGTCGTGAGTTACGCAGCACATGATAACACCAGAACGAAGGACACCCACCAACGAAACTCCTTCGCCATGGCTTCGCAGAAACAACAGACACAGTCATATATTGGCTTCATTATAGATTGCACCATTTTCTCGAGTCCTTCGATTTCTTTCAGTGGTTTGGCGTGCTTCACGAAGTCCAAAGTTTCCACGACAACACCTCAAATTTTCCGTACTTTTCCATCCCGGTCTTGCTTCGCCTTGCGAGTCTGCGAGAACAGACCTGGTGCACAGCAGTTAGCGCCATCCATGCAAGGCTTGCGTATGGGTGGACCGGCGAATTTTGAATGGGGATATATGAGTTTGAAACAAGCTAAAAACTCACTTCACCGATCGAATCGTCTATTTCCACATAACCCCATCACGATCCCAAAATTGTCTGTGAAACGGCAGCTATCATAGCTCCCGCTGTAGAGATGAAGGAGTCGACATATGCATAGGTTTTATTTAGGATCAGGTGAAGGCAGCGAAGGAATATGCGAAGCGGCTGTCCACCATCAACTGTATGTGAACCGCTAACTGGCTCCATGCACCAACAACAGATCGAAATGCTGGCATCTCTGAGCTTGGAAATTCTCCTGAGCTTGAGAACGAAGAATTAACCCCGTGTGAGTGCTTGTCCCTGAATGTATACGAATGCCCTGAGATTCAACTTGAAGACAGTTCGCAGCATCAATAGTCGTTCAATTTTGGCCGTGTGCTGTCATGAAATACCTGAATGAAGAGAACGGATGCCTCGCTAAACAAATGTGATTTTATCAGACTCGAAAGGAAGCAACCTTAGAGTGAATCCTCACACGATAAAAACTTCATTCCACGCTAGATTGAGACCCTAGGATTGTTTTTGGGTGCACCGTTTGCTTGTCAACGCCGACTGCTACGTAATGGCCAAACGTCAACGTTGGACTCGAAGACTATGTGGCATATGAGAATCGGTAAGTACTAAGATAACCTCAAACCGGTAGTATCGCTTGCCTGTTACGTGAAATTATTTTGGATAAAACGGTGAGGAAATCTGATCGAAAATTTAAACTTGATCTCGAGGCACAGCTGGCTGTCGACATCTACTATCGTGAGTATGCGCTCGGAATGATGACGGTAACACTGGCAATTGGCTCAACGACAGTTTTAACCGGACCACAGAACATACATACTAGTAGAAATTTGGAGAAAACCTCCTGGTCTTCTTCTAAGTACCACCCAGGGCTCCCTGCCATTGAGGGCTGGCACACCTTGTATATTCTCTCGTAGTAGGCCAGTATGACAAGGAAAAGAAACAGTCACCTTGATGGGCGCATCACAATCTGCTGTTGCGGCTGCACTTGGTCGTCGCACTCATAGGTGGTCGATATGATACGTGTTATCACTTTTTACTGCATCATGATCACACCGCAATATGATATGAATGCGGTACGTGATATTTCCCACGTTTGGTTCGATCATACTACACCGTGACTCGATACACTCGATCATACGACTCCGTCCTTGACGGCCTCGACACGTGTTTCATTTCATTAAAATCCTTGAGCTTGAGCTATTGGTACCGCCGGCTACCACAGACAGGCTGGATTGGCAAGCCTCATAGTTAGGATCACGACATACATTATCGTGAAACACCATCATGATGGTGCCAGGATATGCAGGTGAAAATCCATATCTTGGATTCACACAGAAACACTCACAAGCTAACTTTGAACTTAAAGGTGACGGATGTTGCAACGTGTTAACGTTATCCAACGCTGTGAAAACGTTACAATATATATACCCTTCCCACTGGCATGAGACTTTGTAACACCAAAAGTGTATCGTATACCTTTTCAGGTTAGGCCACTTCAGGAGAACTCGTACAAAAAGGCTTCGCAGCACCTATCATGAAACATTCTCCACCTCAACCTTAAGGCGATGAGTCCCTGCACTCAAGTTCTTCCTGCGACCGCTGGCGCCGTTGTCGCTGACGTCGATATTGCATTTCTCCTTGTCACCGGCCTCACATCCGGAATGTCAATCATTATTTGTGGATTCGTTGTCTTGACGTGAGCATTTCATGCCTCTCTGCCTTGATCAACGACTAGATCATCTGGATTTCTAGCGAAGGCCCTTCATGGCGTTTGACAGGTGACCGTCAACGTCAACGCTTCTTAGCATTCGCCAGCTTATTGACGGCCATTTGTGGGGCCCTCTCTAATGGGATCAAGGAGGGTCGACTGGGCAAATCAGTTGCCCAGTCCGTCTTGTCGTTTCTCTTCAATTTCGGCGTACAAGTAAGCCGTAAAAGCCTACTTCGTCTGTATTTGTACTGATCAAGTCTTCTAGGTCGGCCTCGTTGTCGTCCTCCATAACAGCATCATCCGCTTAGTGACTTCGCGTGCCATGGTCCTTGCCAGCGACCGTCTGCTGAAACTTTCACGACTGTGTTGTGTTCTGTACCTCTTCATTCTTCCCGTGATGACCCCGACATTTATCGCCCTCGTAACGCCAAAGCACGCCAGTGTCAAGGTAGTTGCCAGGTATATGAACATAGGTCTCGTCGTCGGCATCGAAGCACTCGCAACCACCTCCGACATCCTCTTATTCCAACGATTCGCGAAGAACAAAGCTGATGGCGGACAATTACGGCAAGGTATGATCAAGGAGATGCGGGTCGTCTACGCCGTCATTTGGTTGACCATTTGTGCCGATATCAGCGCCAAGGTATGTGTTGTTTCACAGATCAGTCTAAACCGACTTCCGACACTCTTCCCCTCAAAGCTCGCTCGGAATTTCACGGGCCTATTGATCGCAGATCTGGCTATCACCAATCTCACCATCGCCCTGCGAGCCGTCGCAAACCTCAAATACGGCACAACCTTGAAATGCATGCGGCAAGCGATCTCGCTGAACTCGGGCCAGCCTTACCATCCCTCATTTTCTAACAAGGGCACACTTGTAGGAAAAGGCATGAAATCTTCCGACAATGTTTTCGGATCCCAACCAGTCTACATGCATGGGTATGACAAGTCCACAACTTCGTAGAATTCGGTACGATTCTGCGACATTTTCAAAGTTCATATTTATTCGACCTATATAATCGTATTTCAACCACAGTGTACGTTACACGGTTACATAGGCAGCAATGTACTCAGACCCCGTTGTTTGCTGTTTCAAAGGGCCTGATCTCCTCCCGCATTATCCGGACCCCGTTATAATCGGCTTCGTGGTGTCAGCAATAGCAATATACCCATACCAGCTTGACTCGTCAACGTTGGGTCTGATCGGTTCCTTGCTGCCAGCATTATCTGGAATTGTGGGGGCTCGACCTCGAGCGATTCCTTCTTGATTAGATGCCGGGATTCAAATATTATTAATATTCAAACTTGAAGAAGACACAACATCATATTCCTGGCAGTAATTCATACTTTCAACGTCAATTTTCCGCCTCATGACATCTCAGTAACTGAGCAGCATAGTTTCGTTGGATGGGCCCGGGACTTCTGGAATTGGCCGAAGCCGTGCAAGGGAACGCACACCATCATCTGCGCTCAAACCGTGCATATGGCATCCGATGCTAAAATTACGGCCTTGCCGAACTAGCACTCGCACTGGTTAATGCCGGAGATGAGAAAACACGGCAGAAGGTGACGAACTACATCCCCCTTTTTTTTTTTGAACGTTCACGCGTTCAGCGCGGGGAGGAGGCCTCTCCGGCGACTCTCAACTTGAAAAACTCAATTCCCCCTGACGAGACAGAGGAAGGACTCGACAGAAATTTCTATTATGCCCGGTGGAATTTCACGGGCCACTTATAATTAATGATGCTCTTGCTCCACAATGCAAGGAGCTCAGCGCTCAGCGCTCAGGCCTAGGAAGAGGCGACGTATCCTTGCAACACATCCGGGTATTTCAAGTCCGGTCAGGATATATCAACACGGCTGATTCGGGCTAAAGAACAATTCCATAACAGCCTGCAACATTGCATTAATATTGCAATAATCTCATGATGGCTCGGTAGTTAATCCATGCCTGTAAGCTACTGGGGGACGACAGTGACAAGCTGGCGCCCGCACATCACCTCACGTATACTGTACAATTTTAATCAATTCACCAGTCACGCGTCACGCCCAGTCCGAAAATGGTGAATTGTCACGCTTGTCACGCGTCACCACGCCGATCGGTGAATTCACCCAAACATTTCCAAATATAGCTTGTACTTATTCAACATCAGATTCCTCGTTGTCCCAGTGACGTAAAAAGTCCGTAAGGCTGTACAAGCGGTTCGCCGTCTTCCTCCGCTTGCCTCGTCGAGGCCCTGTGTCACTGCTGCCCTCTCTCTCCGCCTCTCTTTCTGCCTCTTCTCCGTCTGCATCCTTCACTGGCGTTGGCAGTTCATCAAGACTTTCAGCATCTGTAACCCTTACCAAACCACCAGTTTCACCTATAGAAATGTGTCCATCACGTTTAGCAGTGCCTTCCTCATGGTGGGTTGCCGCCATCACTTCGTGTAGATTGATATCTGTATCATCCAGGTTTTCTTCCTCGTCTGGGTCAAGTAAATCGTCTTCGGGGAGTATGGCATCCCATTCTGGTCGAATATCTCGGGGGTTCACAGTTGTCAACTCCTTCCAAAATGGTTGGTCGTTTTCTCGTAAGTTTCTCAATTCTTCCTGCATTTCAAATGACCTCAGGCTCTGGTAAGACAGGTCCCAGTTCCGAACAACACATAATTTAAAGGCCTGTACATTAGATAAGTACATCTTTGACTCTTGTGCCGGTGAACTAACCTTTTGTATGATTTCTTTTTTGTTAAGGCTCTCGTAAGCCTTCCAGAGCCATCGGACACTTGCATTCCGAAGAGTTGGCAGTCGGCTGTCAATGTTAATCGTTTTCAGTTGTTGATCAATTTGGGTGAGAGCCGAATTCACGACGTCTTCGAAAAAACACTGATTCGTTATGTGTTTGAAAGGGCGTTGGATGCCGACGTCACAGGGCTGCGCTACGCCTGTGCATCCACCCGGCACGAAATCGATGAGAATGGTAGGGTGCTGTGCATGCATCCAGTCGAGGAATTCGTTTGAACGGTGAACAGCCCAGACATCAATTTGCCAAAGTGAGCGTTGGTGTTTTGGCCGGTCTAATTTAGCCTTCATTTGATCAAAGTATGGCGCTAGGATATTGTCGACAAATAGCCGCATTGTATGCTGATTTGCCCAGTAGGTCTTAGTCCCCGAAAACTCGAAACGAAATCCGGCTGCTACAGCTTCTGTATAGTTTTCAGAGGTTTCGTCTGGGCAAGATCGATCAGTTTTTCCCTGGTATATTGCCTGGAAGGGCAGCAAAGTCCCTGCACTTGTCACAGTCACCATTACTGTGAAGGCACATTTTTCATCCCCTCCGATCACTGACACCTGTTTAGCTCCGATTTCGGCATATGTTAATTTATCGCCGGCTGCATACAACCTCTGTGTCTGATCTGAATTTGCATACAACTCGGCTGGGATGTCGTATTCCTTGATAAGGTAGGCTTTACGTTTGGCTGATTTCTCGCATTGATCCTCCCAGTTTCCAGGCAGTTTTTGAGCAGCACGAGTTCCCTTTCTTCGTGACCATTTCATAGCATGACGCAGCCAAGACCGCATGAACGAATCAGATGCTCGAAACAAGGAGCCATCTCGGAACTTGCGTTGCAGGATTTCAGGTGCCATCCGGATGATGGTTGCAATCATGATTCCACGGCTCGTGATCAGTGTTAATGGCACTCCCACTTTTCGCATATCAGTGAGGCGAGTTTTGATCACCTCGACAACATGGGGATGGCCAGCCTTCTCAATGGTGAGTGTCTCGTTCAATCACATATAGCTTACACTCACCAATGCTCCACGTGGACCACCATTCGGATGTCCTGGCATGTTAGCTGCCTCAGCCCTACGAAGGGTTGCTTCTGACCACCTTGGTCGCTCTCCCGATCGATCAATCCAGCCTTTCACGGTTCCACGGCTAAGTCCAGCAAAAATTTCTGGTTGCCGTGACTTGCAGATGTTAACAATCCTTGTAGCGCTCATCTCCCAACCAGCTGCTCGTGCTGCCTGTTTGATGATACTCCAACATATGGGGGTAAACCAATTGTGGTACTTTGCGTCTTTAAGCTCCCTCTTTCTTTTACGACCCCGTCGGCTTTTGTGGGCTTGCCGGTATTCCCTGATGAGCAAGCGTCCTGGTCGTGTTTCTTCCGCAACTGTGACCTTACGCCTTTTCGTAAGTCCACTGTCTGTAACCTCGGCGGGGATAACCTATGACCTATTAATGAACAGGACACTAACACAATAGGCTAGCATACTTTCCGCTTTCTCCCGCCTGGACTCCGTATGCCCTCTAGGATTTCTCTCTCTTGTTTGAGTTTTCGCCGCTGCTGTTGACGTAGACGTGCTTTTTCGCGTTTCTGGAACTGTTTGTCTTCGCTGGCCTTTCTTTCCATTCTTTCCAGCAACTCTCTATTCCTCTCGTTAACCCAATCCTCACTCTCCCTGGCCAGATTGCTTTCATACTCCTCTCGAGAACACTGCTTGAAGTAAGTGAGCAGTGGTGCTTTCTTGCTCTTGATTGCCTGGTGCAAGGACGACTCCGCTTTGATCTTCTGCTTGGGGGCGATGGAAGGTTTAATCGTGGCGGGCAAAAAATTGTTGGATGCAGTTGATTCACTGCTGTCATCGTCCGAGTCATCATCAGAGGTGCATCTGGACGATGATGCATCTTCATCAGAGGCTGAGAAACCATCATCATGAATTGGTGATGGCAGTCTCATCTCGAAGTCTGAGTCCGAGCTGTCGGTGCACCCATCATATAGCGAGGGAAGAAGGGAGGAATATTCGAAGTCGCTTTCTGACACCACAGTATGTTCTTGATGATGGTTACAGATGCGCAGCATAACCTTCAGTCTCTCTGCCATGACATCAGCCATATTCACCAGTGGAATGTGTTTGGCGAGGAAGAAATGACCGAGAGCGTTCCATGCTAGAAGCCCGCATGAGAATCCATCGAGTTGGTGAGTGATTGGTAGGGTCTTGTGGATAAATACTACTGATGTGTGCTTGAATGTCCACCAATTTAGGGCCGATTTTAGCTTTGGCTCCATCTCCCAACCTAAAGAGTCACCATGCCAAATAACGTGGGTCACGAAATCAAGTATGATGGTAACCCAATGACTCTGCCAGCAGTTGGCAATGGTCCCAACATATTCCATGTCCCCCGATGCTAAGGAACGGCCTTTGCGTTGTAATGGACCTGCATCCTTGTGGCGAGAAAAGGCTGCTAAGATACCGCGGATAAAATAGGTAGTTGCAATGTCAATTTTGCGTGGGCTGGTGCCATAGCGACTGATGTCGTGTTTAAGCAAGTCCAGCATCTGATCTTCATGAACACCTTCAAGCCAACCTGTCGTCAGGTACTTGTGTAAGTGGATAATATCCTCCTTGTCACTGAAACCTTGAATTGATCCAAACCACGGCAAACGGGATAGAGCCTTGTGAATGTCATCCACAAGGGAAATTGGGGCAGTTTGGCCCTTGATCCGTCGCAGGGACTGGTCAGCCAATAACCAGTGCTGTTTGCTTTTGAGTACATGGTTAATAACGAGCCAGTACGTGACAATCCAGAGTGGGAAAAACTTTGACTCTATTGATTCGGCATTTGAGTAGGCCAAAGACATGGCTGTTGGAGGAGATGTTGACTGGATACAGTGAATCAAGTCTTGGAGTAGTAGGGGAGATAGGGCTGGTTTGCTGAGAAGGGATTCAATGTCGGTGGTGGTGGCATTTGGAGGTTGGTTAGAAATATAAGCATCTTGGATGAGTTTGCCTGCTGCCTGTGGGATTTGGAAAGTGAGAAAATCAGATATAGACAACTTTTCATGAGGTAGGTTTTTTTGAAGAACATGTAGCGGAATCCTGAGTGCAAGCATGGGTGCTCGAAAGTTTTTGGTGGTGAATTTGGCCATATGTCACGCGTCACTACCAAATTCGGTGAATTCCTCAGTTCACCAGACATGTCACATGTCACACCCCCCGGTGAATTGATTAAAATTGTACAGTATTACTCCTATATTAAGAGCCGAAGTTGAGGGTTGAGTGTCTGTGCTGATCCATGCTGTTGTTTGCGCTGTTCGAGAAAGGCGTGTTTCTGGAAGCTTAAGGGTTACTGTATTGGGACAGTCGAAAGCTGTGGGATATAAATTGATGCTGTTCAGGTGACATATTTGACCAATTTTGCTGTGCCTCAGTGTGCCTGGCGATCTTACAGCGTTTTCGGAAATTGTTCAGAAAGTTCCGGTTTTGGCAGAAAGTTCCGGTTTTGGAAAGTCCGCGTGTCTGAGTCCAGTCCAAGTCCGCATAGCCCAATAATGCCAAACAAACACATCAAAACTTGTCGAACGACGCCGACATAGACCCCAGTGACGCCAACGACAACAACGCAGACCCTAGCGATACCATTCTGATATCACCGAAGTTTCGTACGTCTTTTTGTTACACTATTGAAAACCGGAATGTCCTCAAATTGTTGTCATGTGTCTGAAAAAATTAATTAATTAATTACAGCTGTTTGCATTTGTTTGTGCACCACCACACTTTGCACGCTTTTGGCTCATTGGGCCTCAAAACTTCTTGATTTATTTCTTGCCAACGGCAGCACGTATGACCATGATTCCGGTCTCTTTCGAATCGCATGAGGGAGCTCTAGGTGCTCGTATACTTCAAACATTCTAATTATTCACCGTTAAAATTCTAGTTTTTACAGGCCAGCCCCGCCTCTGCGATTTTTCATGGCGGAATGGTAAGCCATATCAATGCAAGCCTGCTCGCATTCTGTGTCTATGGCACTACGCCAGATGCCGGTATGTTCTTTCATCCCAATTTTTGTACTAATCGTTGTTGATTTTGATTTTGATGCCCATCCCCTCATTCGAATTTTCTGTACCCGCAGCGACATCATGCCACCCAAGAACCAGGGCCAATATGCTCAAGGGGATCCTTACGAGGTGCGTGCATGAAATTTCCATGCTTTCGCAGCCTCATCTGTCAATCAAGACCATTATCATTGTCAAGCCCACGTTGGCTATAATTTGGTGCAAAGTCGTGGCCAATCCTGCCTCCGGCGGGTCAGCACTCGCTATCGCAAGCTTATCGGAGCTTTCCGAGTCCGAGTCTCCATCTTCAGTGGTTTTATTGGCTGTGCGCTTGTTGACTAGGTTGGAACTGCCGGACGGCGTGGGCACAAGGCCTGGACCAAGGCAAAGACACCTGGACCAAGATGACAATGGCCACGACAACGACGACTGCCCACGACAACGACTACCCATGACGGTGACGACGATAATGGACACTCAACTGCGACAGGGACCAGCACCGCCAGAGTACCTCACGAGGGCCAGGTCCACATCAATTGATGTGGACGGCCACCTTCGCGAGGTAAGGGAATAGATAATCGGTGACGAAACCGTGGGTGCGCCTTCCACCCGCGGTTTCGCTGTGCTGTCTTGTAACTTAGGGATGTCTTACATTCTATGAAAAAATGAGGAAGCCATTCTTTTTACATATGAGCGCAAGGCAGTTTAGATGCATTTCTAGCATAGAAAACTATATTCAACGCGAAGAGTGTACTTGAAACATTGTAGCAGCTAAGAGTCCTCCTTTTGAACCTGAGAGTATAGAATAGTATGTATTCAATCACCAATATTGTCACGAATATGATTTTCTTTCGGTTTTTCTCCAAACACTTTCTCCCATACAAAATCACAGACTTTGATGCCAAACCGACGGAGTCGGACTGTTAACTCGTCAACTGTGAGTCCTTTGAAAACAATGTCAGTTGGGGTTGGGGAACTAGCACGTTGGTTTGAATCCATGGATGTAGATGTCCTGAGGAAAGACGAATCAGCAAGTAGTGTCAAAGTTATGTGGTAAAACATACGTGAGCGGTTCAGCTGGTGACACAGGCAATCCTATTTCCATGGTTAGTGATTTGAAAACAATCAAAATACCATGTACCAGTCAGTTCTGCGGGCTGGAGAGATATATTGCGACGTTGATAAATGGGTTTGTAAGAAGAATCGGCCACACTTGTGTGGTTGCTAGACGCTTCTACCATTGGTCAACGATTGGTCACCGTGAAGGTAATGGGAAGTTTGGGTGAGCGGTGATTGGCCGAACAATAAGTTGGGGAGCTGAATTTAGTCTCAAAAAAAAAAAACCGGTCCGATTTAGCGTCACCCCTACCTTCCACATCATTCTCAAAAGCCCACCGATGGGCAACGCAAGGAAGAAAGAAAAACAGGTTGCTCAAAAATCAGCTGGGGTCAAACGAGGACGGCCAGCCAAGTCATCTTCCAGTGAACCTACTCCCCGCCCCCCATCGAGTCGTGTAGGCCGTGCATCACATAAAGTACTCACTGCTGCTCCCAAATCTTTCGAAAATGATTCATAAGACGAAGTAGAAGCTGAGCGCGATAGGATACTGCAGGCAGCAGAGGACATGTTTGGTGTACCGAAGGAGGAGAATGCGGCTGCGGCTGGAGACTTCATGGTCAGTGATGACGACAAGCCCCTCAGCATAGAATCTAGGACATCTAGTGACGAGGCCAGGGAAGATTCATCAGAAGAAGATGAACCAGGTATATACACTCAATTTCTCGTCACAAGGTGCCTGTGACATTGATGAGCTGCAGAGATAGAATTAGAATTCTTGATCCCAATCGATGGCGCAATGGAAACAAAACTAGTAAAATCGGATCTAGAGTGGGGAAACTTCTGCTATATGGTTGCTGGTGAATTGGGTATCAAGAGGGACGACTTGAATCTGGCATACAAGTTCAGCACCGCCTTGCGGAAAGAAATGCCGAAGCTTTTGACAAAGCCGATCCATTTCTCAGCCCTTTGGGACGACGCACGAAAAGAAATAACACAAGCCCAAAAGAAGAAGTCAAAGAAGGTGCTCAGAGTATCCATCATTGACAGAAACGCCGGAATGAAGAAACCAAAGGTAAGGCCCTCCACGGGTATACCGCGGGTCCGATTTCCGGACACCGCACCCGTACCCGCTGTACCCGCACCCGTTCGGATAACGGGTACATACCGTACCCACTAGAGGCGGGTACTCAGTACACCGCGGGCACCTGGGAGCCCCATACCTCGCGCGGGCCAGACGGACGTCAATTGACGTCGTCGTCACCCTCGCGAGGTAAACGGGGGTCTTTGGTGGGTACTCTTGTTCGCGAGTGGAGCCCCATACCTCATTGTCACCCTCGCGAGGTAGATGGGGGGGTCTCTGGCGGGCTCCGTGCTCGGGGGGTAACCTCGTTCAACCTCGTTTGCGAGGGGTGGGGGTGCCGCGTGAGCCCTATGCGTCATACCTCGCGCAGGCCAGATGGACGTCAATTGACGTCGTCGTCACCCTCGCGAGGTAAACGGGGGGGTCTCTGGTGGGCTCCGTGCTCGGGGGTAACCTCGTTCAACCTCGTTTGCGAGGGGTGGGGATGCCGCGTGAGCCCTACGCGCAAGTCGACGCGTCTGCGCGTGTTTGTGAGGTCCTTGTGTCTTCTGTGGCCGGAGACCTCGCGAACACACGTTGACGTGTGTCCGCGAGGCGTGGTTGGTGTGCCGTGGTTGTTGTGAGGCGCGGTTGGGAGCCGTGGTTGTTGGCTGGCGTTAGCAAATGTCTTGGAGGCTAGAATGGGGGCACATACCTGGGCCGTTCGGTGGGCGCACCACCCTCCCGGCCTTGTTCCGTTGTTTGCCTTGCTGAGCTCGCGTTCGTTGTTGTTGTCATTCGTTGTTGTTGTCATTCGTTGTTGTTGTCATTCATTGTTGTTCATTTTCGAGTTGGTTTGTATATGAAATATCTAGGAAGTAAAATAAAATAAATTAGTAGTAGTAAAATAACAGAAAACTAAGTACTTACTGGGTCTTGGGAGGCCAACCCGGAGGCCAACTCGCACAACCGCAGCCACCCGCGGCCACCCGCATACCGCGGGTGAAGGGTGCGGTTTGGGCACGGTGTCCAAATCGGGACACCGTACCCGAACCCGCGTTACCCTTTTGGGAATAACCGCGGGTTTACCCCTACCCGTGGAGGGCCTTAACCAAAGGGGAGTGACAATAAAGGAATTCCAGTATGTTCAGGGTCTCGCTGGCGAGATATGTAATTTGACCAGTATGAATGATTCCAGGACAGTCGGCGTGGAAAGAGTGCAATGCAAGATACCGTCACCCAGGAATCGAAATCTAAAGTTGCCTATATACAAGAACTCAATGCGGTCCATCTTTGCAATAAACATAACCATCAATGCTACATCTACAAGAGTGGAAAGCACAGACGTTGAAAGGGTGCACTGCGGTAATGTGAACGGAATCAAATACCAACTCTACCACAGTGCTGTACGAATTCTGAGGGGTTCAATCTCAATCCAAAAGGTTAATAAAAATACTCAGAGGTGCTCTGGATAGTGGCGATGATGTTTCTGATGTGCGCAATGTGTGCGATGCGCGCGGCATGTGCGAAACAGTCAGCGATGTTTTCGGCGTATACGTAGCACTTTATAGAAGGAACGCAAAGTTTAATAGAGTATAGCGGAGCTATCGCATGGACAGCGCAGTAAAGAGGTGATATGATAGACTGGAATCGGGGGTATACAAGATGTCTCTCTAGTATGTAAACTATAGGGGGTATTTGTGAAGTTGGTTGTTAGGACAATAAAGGGTGAAGAAGGCAAGACAAATAGACGGTGTGGGACAGAACTATGGTGCAATAGGGATGAAATGGAACTGAAACAAAGGGTATAGCACCATGCGAAGCAATTTCCAAAATATCTAGAGGATAGGAGCTATACTGTTTGAAATAAGTGAAACATGTCGCATAAAGACTTCCCTGGAACCGGAACGGAATCGGAATGGAATAGGGTGAACAGTACAAGCGTGGGTGATGTTGGAGAGGCTCGAAATATGTTTCCGAAGGGGGCCGAAGCGCTCCGAAGAAAATCACTGTAATGTCAAATTATCGCCCGTATCGCGCGCATATCGCAGTCGCATCACAATGGAGATACATATAAATCGGGATGTTTCGCAATGAATCGCAGCGAATCGCAGCATGTCCGAGGCTAGAATAGGTCCAATAGAGGGTTTCCGTGCTTAGGGACGTGCGCTGCATATCAACGTCTTGCAGTTTCTGATATCGCATTCTGGGCCATGTTTTTGGTGCGTAATCACTGAGTCAATCTCATCAATTCAATTCTAATGGCTGTTTGTCATTACAGGCAGATGGATCTCACACATCACTTTGGAAGCCGCCACCGCTACTCAATATCCCTGAAGATGAACCTAAAGATGGGGTATCTGACGCAGTAGCACCCTCAGTCCCCGAACCCACAACTGCGAGTGATACTGCGGCTGCTGTGCCTACTACCATCATGCAGCAGCAGCCTCAGGCTGCTCATCAGTTGCCGTCAGCACTACCTTTGGCTCTAGCCAATTTCCCAGTCGCAAATGCGTCTCAACAAATCCTACATGCCGGTGCTCCTGTTCTCCCCCTGTCGTATTTACAGCACTACTACCCGGCTCAGCTCCCTCCTTATCTACCATATGGGCATCCGACATACGGTCATTTCCAACCCCCGCTCTCACCACGTTTCTACCGTGCTCAAGCTACCACCAACGCTGCTATTCCCAATGACCAGGAACAGGATCCAGCCGAGAATCCCTTGATATATCCACTAACAGGTGAATGGCTATGAGAACTGGACTTAGGGCTTCATGGAGCAGATAATCGCAACTTCGCGCAGTTCACAGATACTCTGGTATCTAATGGCTATTCTCGTGTCTTCCAAATCGCTGAAGAAGCCAATCATGAGAGTGGGGCACGGGATCTTGCAAACGTGTGCCATGGAATGTCACTTGGCGTTGCAAAGCTTCTGGTCAAATACGCTGCCAAGGACTGTGAAGCCATCAGGAAGAAAGGCACCTAGGACAAATCTCGTTATATATATAGAGTCGCACTCTGCACCCGGGACATTGAGGCCATCTTATTTTCTAAGTAGGCTGTAATCGCGCATTCCGAGTGTTGTTCATACGATGTAGTTTTCTCACATTATGCACTTCAACCGCAACTTCAACTTTGACTAATGCCCGCAACCATCGTTTCAGAGGACCTTTGCTGGGTAATTGTCCGAATGGCGTCTTTCCTGTCCTTGGACGATATCATTGCGTTTGCTGGAGTCAGCCGAAGAAAAGTGTTTCAAGTGCTCGCACTTTACCAATCCACAGGTCAAGTTGTCAAAGCAAGTGCTGGCAACAAACTTGGTCGACCCCTCCACCTTACACCTGATGATGTAGCAGTATGTGTCTCTCAGAATTTATGAGAGCATTAGCTGAAGAGAGTAACTAGTTCATCCATGGCGCACTGGACAAGAACTGTGATAGATACCTCGACGAACTCAGAGACATGCTTCAGGATAGATGTGGTGTTACGGTTTCATTATCAACAATATGGCAAATGTTGAAACGAAGTGGGTACACAATGAAAAAGGTGAATTATGTCTGTCGTTGCCAGGCTCACTCAATCTGAGAGAAGTTTATCTAGCTCACAAAACATGCAATCGAACAAAGTGCTCAAAAGCGTGCAGAGTACCTATACCATATCGGCACACAGTATACAGCCGAGCAACTTGTTTTTGTAGATGAAAGTGCCTGTGATCGGCGCATGACTTACCGGGGAAAAGCCTGGGCGATCCGTGGTCAGCGTGCGGTTCGGAAAGCATTTTTTATTCGTGGAAGGAAGTTGGTATTCGTATTCTTAAACTCGGATTCTGAACTAGTACAGATTCTCTATCCTTCCAGCTTTATCTCTTGACGGCATCCTCTACCTTGATATCATTGAGAGTGCCTTCAATCAGATTTCGTTTGCGCAGTTCATTGAGGGACTGTTGGATCAAATGAACCCATTTCCGGCTTGAAATTCGGTCATTGTAATGGATAATTAAGGTTGACCACAGGTACGGGTTCACCCGCGGTTTTTAGGTCATGGGTGACACGGGTACGGGTACGGTTGCCAAATTTGGCAACCGCAACCAAACTGTGACCCGCACCCGCGACACCGCGGTTCTTGATGGATTGGCAACTACGACTGGGCGATGTGCCCTGAGGTAAGTTTATTTTGTAATTCAACATTAAACTAACTATATTTTCTTAGACAATCAGTGCAGACAGAGACGATGCAAAAAAACACGCCCACAGCATCTCAAACAGCCGCCAACGCATTCCCACTCACCTAAAACAATGGCGCAAGCCTCAACACTCTCCCAAGAACCACCACCCCCGCTGAAAACGCGTCCGAATGCTCCACCCCGGCCCAAACACACTTCCAAACGCCCATACTACCACAACCAAGGACCACGCGAATGCCAACCCAAAACCCCACGCCCGTGAAAGAGAACGCGTCTAAACGCGTCCCAGACCACCACGCTGGCACCAATGCCCAACCAACACCAGCTCAAAGCCACGACGCCGCCGCCAAGACGTCGCAAGTGCGAGCCCCGTGGCCTAACGGCGTCGAAACGCGAGCCGACGTGTATGCGAAGTCACGGGTTGGTCACCACCACCACCAACTCAAACGACCAGGACCGCGACCGAGCAGGCGGCAAAAAGACCTCAACCACGTCAACGTCAACCATGGAGGGAGGAAAACGGCCGGGAGGTGGTGCTCCCACCACCCAGCCTCCAGGTACGTGCCCTGTCCCTCTCTCGTCCATCCAGTGCTAACAAATAAATTCGTTGTGGCAATTACGCGACGATGGTGATGACGACGGTGAAAACAACAATGATGAGGACGACGAGGACACGAGGACATGAGGACCACCACCAGTCGACAGCGTCGTCGACATCGGCTCTGACCTACTGGTCAGGCCGTGATGATGATGACACGACGACGACGAGGTGCCGGTGTAGTAGTGGTGCCTGTCATGTCACGTGACCTGGACCTTAGTCAGTAGCCAGTTCTGGATGTAGTAGACAGTTCTCTATCCCATCTACCTTTGACCTTTCCGTTGGATTCCGTCCCCGATCCCGAGAGGTCCCTCGGGACCACTCCATCGTGGTGATGAGAGCGCGATTCGACCCACGCAGCTAGACGAGACCACCCCATTCCACTCATATATCGATTTTCAGTACAGAGCAACACATCTTCGAGCACAGAGAACACCCCGAGAGCCCACCCGCGCGATTCCACGCAGCAAACCCATGCAAAACCCTACCAAAAACAGTCTCCGAATGCCCAAGCGCTTCGTCCGCATCCTGCTACACGCCCCGCGACCATCCTCACGACTTTTCGCGCAACCTCAACATTCCGCACAGCCACCTCGCGCAGCCACGTCACCAGCTTCGCCCACCAAAAACCCGACCAACCACGCCCAACCACGGCACCCCACGCTCCTTACAAGACCCCCACGAGGTTGCCGAGCCGGACGACGAATCCAACAACGCCGTCGCGCAGCAAGACGCGCCCTCGACCTCACCGTCCCCGTTTTCGACCTCCCCTTTTACATTCAGATGCCCACAGGTACATTACTGAACACGCAAACCCTCGCAACGCCCCCACGTTCGTACCACAACCCCACCGGTCTCGTTTCCACCTACGCTGTCCTCACCAACGCCGTTTTCACGCCCACCCGTCCGTTGCCGCGTTGCCCAACCGCCACGTCACCACATCAACTCGCCCTCCTGGCACACGCCGGCACCTTCTTCCTCGATCCAATGGGCCCAGCACAACATGCCCGCGTCAACTCCCTTGCGCCTGCCGTCTCTGTACCAACCCAACGGCCTGCACCCGCGCGAACGACGCGTCCAAACCCACCCAACGAAACGCAACAACGGGCTACCCGCGCGAGAACCCGCGAGCCCCACGCCGGCTCGTTTCACGGCCCCATACGCCCATTCCCAACGCGATCAAACGCCCCCACGCAGGAACCGGGCAACAAAGTCGACCCAACGCGACCGGCACGCCCCACCCCACCATACCCCATTTCCACACACACGGCCCCACGTCCTACACCCCCACGAGTCTACGCACCACCACAATGGCCCATCCCCACGATACGACGACCCCAAGCGATGTACCCGACGTCGCAAGTCCATCCGCAGCACCCCCGAGGTCAGATCCCCCATTGCCCCACCCACACGACGTACTACGACGGCCGTACCCCAAACGGACGCGTTCGCGGCCCCGCCTACGCATCGTACAGCGGCCCCACGTCCCCCCGCGTCGACCCGTGCCCAACGACCCACCCGCTGAACCCGCGCCGCGCCGTGCCGCTTCTATTTTCACATTCCACCACTTTTTCCCCACCTTTTTTTGTTCACCACGACCCACCTTTGTTAGATCCATATGGAGTAGACTAGTACCCTTGCTTTTCTTTGTGTGCTCTGCATTCCCTTTTTTGTTTTCTGCTTTTCTTTCAGTCCTTCCAGTTGGTTTCTGGGCTTTTCTTTCTTTCACTAGCGACGAGGGCGTCGCTACAGAGAGAGGGGGCACTTGTAGTAGTGGTGCCTGTCATGTCACGTGACCTGGACCTTAGTCAGTAGCCAGTTCTGGATGTAGTAGACAGTTCTCTATCCCATCTACCTTTGACCTTTCCGTTGGATTCCGTCCCCGATCCTGAGAGGTCCCTTGGGACCACTCCACTGGCCGGTCAGTTGAGGGACCACATGAAAACAAGACGATGACGGTGAGGTGTCGGAGGGACCACCAAGCCGTCACAGAACACCGCGCCACGTCAATAGATGTGTGCTAGGTGTTTGTGACGACTTCTGGGTGCTCCCTCACAACCCGCCGCAACCCGTGGTCAAACAGGTGCGGGTGCGGGTTTTACCCGCCTCGGGTACGGGTTTGGCGGGTACGGGTGCGGTGTCCCAATCTGGGACCCGTGGTCAACCCGTGGTCAACCCTATGGATAATTGTCGTATTCATCATGCGCAATTCATACTTGACATGATATGGGAACGGTGACCACCAACTTTTACGCCATCATGCAATGTGCTAATATTATGTCCAGTGGAATGCGATATGTTTTCCTTCCACTGTATTCACCAGACTTCAACCCCATAGAACTTGCATTCTCATCAATCAAAGCTCGGCTGCGGCGCTATGGCGAAGCATTCCGCACAGCAAGTGAATCTGACGCAGACAAGGCCAAATGTCTTGCCATACTTCACAACACAGTTTGGTCAGTGACGATGGATGATGCTTGAGCTTGGTTCAGGCATTGTAATTACATTCTGTAGGCACCTTTCACATGTCTGTTTTGTTTCATGTCTGTATATTGCACTGGTTGTATTGTAAAATCAAGTTGAAGTGTGAACTCCGACTGAAGTTACTGCATGAACTTGAATGATGCCCTTTGAGTCAGGCTTCGGTTCTCTTCTGTCCCTCTAACATCTACTCCCTCAGTTCTCTCCGGCCCAATCACAAATTCCAAACCATCTATTTGGGACCTTTGGATCCTTCTCCATTGGTCACAAGGCTCCTTTTCGCAGGCCTGGGCCTGGGCCTTCATCATTCTCTCTCTCTTTCACTGTCCTGTTTCTCTGCCCACAGTTCTGTTCTGTCAATCTGCTCTGATTGCACATTTGGAAGTTCTCCAGCAGAATCAGATGTAGATGCCTTGGTGGTAGGTTTGCCCAATGGCTCTAATCTGTCCCATTGAGTTGGTTGAGCGTCCTGGAACATCCCTTTTCCAGCAACTCAGGAAGATGCACTACACATGCTGGAAACTACAACTGCTAGACGGGATATTTTACAGCTTGAAAAGAATGGCAGATTTCGGGAGGCGAAGCTCCGTGCCAAAATTTGCAACATGAAGGCAAAGCAGGCTTCAAGAAAGCTTCAGGTTGCTGAAATATATGCTTCTCGCATTTATTGGGTCATGAGAAAGTGTGGTAATAAGGGTGTCCTGTCGCCTGTTACTAGGAATCTGGACAATGTACGTCTAAAATCAAACGGTGGTCAGTGTTTTTTGAATTGCTGAGGCCATACTATAATTGACAGTGTTTTGTAGTTGTATGCTATGTGGACACACAGGACAGGCAGCTTACCATATGTCTGGATTATTGTTCATCAATGATCCGTCATAATCATAGCATATTGTTTCAATTTCCCCACTGCTATGCTGCTCATTGACAACGAAAAAATATATCTAGATGGTCATGACCCAAAATATAGAAATTTCTTTGAGAATACTTGGAGCGTGAGTGGTCGCTAATTCCACTCCGTTGGTGATGGGGACTTACTGAAGATCATCAACAGAAGAGATGTCCTGCAAGCTATGAAGTATCTGAAGAGATATTTCTGAAGATGTTTGTGGGCTCGAGTCTGAAATCAGACAATAACTTGACATGGGGAGACGCCTGATGTGGCAGTTGGTGCTGTGGATGCGCATAAGCGGCGTGTGGTGACTGCTACTCAGTTTAGTTCGCAGCTCGTGACATTAGCAGTCAAAGTTGCATGGACTACCTCCGTTGAAAACGCTCTTGAAAGGTCCCGTACGGCTAATGGACTACCAATCACCAATTGGCTCCCGACGTTTCAACACTTCGAGTCTACATCTTCGTAACCCAAGCATCAGATAATCAACTAGGAGGATACCGGTGAGTCTGGATTGTTGTTCAATGTTTGGATTTGATGTTTATGGACGAAATCTGTCGAGTTTGTTTATTTGTTGTGACAAATTCCCATTAGCGCGGTTTCACAACAACCTCAGTCAAGTCTTTACCCCACAATCTAAGAACCATCAGATAACTCAGCTCCTTTACCTCCTTTACCTCATTTTTCATCACAGGAACCCGCATTTCAAAATGAAGGTAATTACCACAAAGATCACTGTGTATATGACACTCACCTTTCGAAGAAAATGTTACGCGCATTTTTCGGAGCGTGTCTGCAGGGACGGAACCCGGGGAAGTTACTTAAAGGCACAATGAATGGCATGGGCCGCCGCATCTTCCCTGCTCGGCTACTGAAACATGATGAACAGCTCGGATTTCGTATCGATCAGGGCAGGTTCTGCGGTGACAGAAAGTATGGAGTGGTAGTACAGAGGAATGGAAAACCGCACGGTGAGGTATTCACAGCGATGGTGGTGGATCCGAGTGTGGATACTGGCAAAAAAGTGATTGAGAGGCTCAGTGGGGACGCTAAGGACAAGGGTTATATGTAATTTTATAACCTGACAACAATGGGAGGAGTTCATGGGCATCCAGGCCCACTATCTACACCCTTCATGAACTCACGCGTACTTCATGAACTCGCGTGAACTTGCGCGTTGCGCATTGAATTACTGTTAGAAAGTGACAAAGTTTTGTCCCTAGTATGACCAAGTCCTTCCGCCACCTCTCATCCCGCAACGTTTCCCAGCCACCGGCCTCCCATGCTCTTGACAACGCCCTACACATTCGTTCAATCCCCCGCATCCCTACATTCGTCTCCATTGTCCCAAATGATGTCACTGCGGCCTACATCACCCCCCACATGTGAACCTTCAATCTCCAACTTCCACCTGTCTCCTATGCACGTTCGTTCGACCCACAGCAGCTCCATGTCCACCTCCGTGTTCCCAAGTGACGCTGCAGCTGTCCTTGGGCACCATTTTCGAAAGGCCATTGCTTACATTGCCCTCGTCTGCTGACCTCAACATCCCACTTCCATCAGTCTTCCACGCCCTCAATCAGCCCTGTGCACCCTCGTTCAACATGTCGGAGCCCCACTTTCCACTTCGTTAGCCCAAATGAGTCCACCACCAACAGCCATACCGCTACCACCTGTTGACATCGGACCCTCGTCTCTCAACTAGTAGTTTCCCGCGTGCACCGGCCTTCTGCGCCTTGGATTAGCCCCTTGCACCCTCGCTCATCCAGCTGAATCCCCACACTTGCCTCTGTGGTCCCAAACGACGCTGCAGCCGTACCTGGATGCCAATTTCAAAGTGCCCTCGCATGCTGACCCTCGACATCCACCGAGGGATGGATGAGGTAGCGAAAGCGTGGAAATTTCATGCATGCACCTTGTAAAGATCCCCTTGAGCAGATTGGCAGTGGTTCTTGGGTGATATGATGTCGCTGTGGGTACAGAAAATTCGAATGAGGGATGGGCATCAAAAACAAAATAAACAATGATTAGTGCAAAAATTGAGATGAAATCGATGGAAAAAAACATACCGGTATCTAGCATAGTGCCATAGACACAGAATGCGAGCAGGCTCGCATTGATACGGCTTACCATTCTGCCATGAAAAATCGCAGAGGCGGGGCTGGCCTGTAAAAACTAGAATTTTAACGGTGAATAATTAGAATGTTTGAAGTATACAAGCACCTAGAGCTCCCTCATGCAATTTGAAAAAGACCGGAATCATGGTCATACGTGCTGCTGTTGGCGAGAAATAAATCAAGAAGTTTTGAGGCCCAATGAGCCAAAAGTGTGCAAAGTGTGGTGGTGCACAAACAAATGCAAACAGCTGTAATCCTGTGGCTGAACCAAAACCACACAGAGGCAACACCTGATCTCCTCCTCCTGCCTACTTCCCAACCAACCCAGTCACTCCTCTACCTCCACCAGCACCAACCAGCACCCTTGCTCCTGAATCTGAGGTTGTTGTCCAGCCAGTTCCCCCCCAGCTGGCTCCAGTAGCTCGAAGAAAACCTGGCCATCCAAAGAACAGCAGCGCTCCTCCTGCTCCCACTCCCCCTGCAACCTTTGAGCTCCTTGTACAGGTTACCATGCCAGAGAAGTGTGTCCATCAGCGCAGAGGCAAGACCAAGATAGAAAAGCAAGAACCTCTCAAAGTAGGCCCTTTGGATATTGGCATTTACACAACATGGGATGCACTGTTGGAACAGGTGGCAGGACTTCTTGAGACACAGGTTGACAATCTGATGATGAACACATTTGAATGGCACTGGCTCAAATGAGCAAGTGGCGCCTGGCTGCTGTTGAGAGATGAGCAGGGCTTGAGTTCATTGGTGAAGCAAATCCTTACAAAGACTGGTCCTTATGTCATGTTGCAAATGCAACCTCCTAGAGCCAACAATGCTCTGAAACTGGTGAGTTTCTAAATTGAAAAATGAGTGTTGTATTCATTTGATTCCAGCCCTGGACTTTGACTACTAGTACTGTCTCTCAGGATACAGCAATCCAGGACGAGGATGAGTACAAAGAAGTTATTGATGGTAATCCAGCAAAACAAAACAAATTTGATGACGAGCTTGAAGAGATTGTCACCCAAATAACCAAAAAGTACTGTCGGAGTTCATGAAGCCGGTCACACTGGCTACTCGGTCACACTCCATTTTCCACCATTCTGAGGCACTTTTATCCCATTCAAAAATGATAATAGTTAACTAATACATGTGGACTAGTTACCTGTCAATTTTGACCCAGATCCGTTTAGTATTTCATGAGCTAGACCGCTGCTGATTGTTGTTGACCTGTGTTTGGCTACCTCAGACACGTATCATGTCATCACTATGCTGCATCATTGTGTCTTCATCCCATTCCACTTGCTCCCCCAGTGGGGGAGAACCCCCACATCCTCCATTGCTGCCTGGATGCTGCAATTTCCTTTCAAATCTCTCGTTTTATTGTTACCTTTGCTCCTTACTACCGATGTCGACCGTAGGAAAGTGAGGGGGTGTATGGCACATTCTGGCAAAAATTTCGGCTGGTCCTTTTGGTGAGTGATAACACATCTGTAGGGCTTGTCTAATGTGTCTATCTTATATTTTTAGTGATTTTTTTTACGCTTGAAAGTCACCCACCGCTCAGCGCCTTCTTATCAGTCAATCGATCGCTACAATGGCCATGCCTCTGCCTTGAGCAAAAATCTCTCAATCCTGACCAATCGTAGGTTCAAACCATCGTTTTTATTGAGGGTTTGTTGATGTTTGACTTGATTATCTACATTATCTCGGCAATCGCCAACCTTGAACAGCCTTGGTCCTTCCGTTTCATGTCCTTGCGACTACCTGCTGGTCTGCAGTGCTCAAACCTATATATTTTTTGTGTTCATGCCTTCCCGTCCCACAACGCCTTCCTTTCGCCTTCCCATCCTGCAGCGCCTTCCTTTCGCTTTCCCATGATGCCATCTCCACCCATCCCAACCTCGCCTGTCGCCCCATCCTCACCTGTCACCCCAACCTCTGACGATGCACCAGACATAGCATCTCTTCCACAAGAAGAACATATTTTGATGGCTTTAACGGCCATTGCTGAAGCTGGGACACGACCTAATGGCCTCCCGACTCTTTCGCTTCGGGAAGCCACGAAGGCCTTTGGTGTACCAAGGAGCACCCTTACTGGCTGTTTTCATGGTGTCCAAACCCGCAAATCGGCCCACGCTCATCAACAGAAGCTCGCGCCAGCCCAGGAAGCCGTCCTTGTTGAATGGATAAAGGTCATGGGCCAGCGAGGAATACCGGTGACACCCAGTATCCTGAAAGACTATGCGTCTGACATATGTGGGAAAGCGGTTGGTGCTTCATGGGGAAAACATTTCATGGCTCGACATCCGGACCTCAAAGTCAAATGGACAACATCATTGGAACAGTGCCGTGCACGATCGTTAAACCATGCCGTTGTCAAAGAATACTTCGATCTAGTGAAAGGCCTCATCGAGGAATACGACATTTCTCCGGAGAACATTTACAACATGGATGAGAAGGGGATTCAGTTAGGGATCAGCGCTCGAGTTGCGGCTCTCGTTGACCGTGACCAGAAAACTGTTTATCAAGTTGAAGATAGAAACCGTGAGCTCGTCACCATCATCAAGTGTATTTCTGCCAATGGCACGACCATCCAGCCATCAGTAATATTCCAGGGAGCGCGCCGGAATCTCAAATGGGGTAGAGTGAACCCCTGCAATGCCAGGTATGTTCACATATGTTTGCATCTATCTATAGACTTGATACTCATATCCCAACAGCATCTCACACTCGCCGAAAGGGTGGACAGACCAAGAATTAGGATCCAAATGGCTAGAACGGGATTTCGAGCCAGCCACAGCCAAACGCAATACAAGTAATGGCTATTGTCTTTTTGTCCTCGATGGACACAATTCCCATTGTACATATCGCTTTTGCAAATTTGCTGCTGCACATCGCATCATTGTTGTTTGTCTCCCATCACACACCACCCATGCGCTTCAGCCATGGGACGTTGGCGTGTTTGGTCCCTTAGCGAGCTGTTGGAAATCACAGGTCACGAAGGCCACACGCGCATATATTACCATCTCGAAAACGAATCTCCTCTTCTATTATAGTGAGGCCAGGCAAATTGCGTTTAAGCCTTCCACAATCATCTCTGTGTTTGCGAAAACTGGGCTTTGGCCTCTGAACCCTGAGGCAATTCCCCTGCTGTTATTTGAACCTGCAAAGAATACAACTACACAGGCCGCACAACCGCTTCCCGCTAAGTTTCCAACGTTCCTGCTTCCATTTTTGGAGAAGGACCCCAAAACGTCCACATCACACCCAAGTGTCACTTACATAATCAGCCCATCCAAACCATCAACATCAACAACCATGCCCCAAGACAACACTACGCTCACAAAGGAACAAGTTCGCTATCTCCTCATCGGTCTGCCCCCTCCCTTGCATCACGCAATGCCCTCCAGCAGCAACTCTCTGAACTTCGTGCGATTGCGAAGGCCAGCATCGAGCAGATCCAGATGGATCACACCCAGATGATCCTGATGGATATGGAGAACGAAAAGCTGCGCAAGCGTGCCTTTGGAAAGGAGAAAAAGGGCAAGAAGAAGGAGACGACCTCACATCCCCATCATATGATGGGCAATGAAGCCTTAGATGTGCTTGCTTGGGCTGACTGGGAGTTGCACATGAAGGAGCTGTTCAAGGAGGCTGCTGGTATGTTCAAAGAGCATCGCAAGAAGCTCGAAAATGATGCAAAGGCAGCTGTAGCAGCAGAGAAGGCCTGTGAATGAGAGGAGAAGTCGGCAAAGCGAGCCGCTGAACAAGCAGTGAAGCGTGCAGCAATAGACGCTCGGAAAGCAGCATGACGCCTGGAACAGGAGCAGAAGCGCCTTCAGAAAGCTTCTGAAGCAGAGAAGAAGAGGAAGAGAGCCCCCGCTACCAGGAGGAAGAAATGGCTGCCAGCGCCAGCTACTGACTCGTCTGAGGAACCATCCTCACCTCCCTCTCACCGTCCCCGTCGCATGATTATCGAATCGGATGGGTCGCACAACGAAGATGAGGGTGAGATGGCACCAGCACCAACAATCAACTTGCAGCGGAGCACACGTTCTACCAGGCGGTCTTAGGCCTTTCTTTTTGCTTTCCTCATGTTTGTTGTATCGTGTACATGTATTTTGGACTTTTTTGATACCCCCTATGGGGCCTGTAACGTCAATAGAATTTGCCTTGGCAATTTCCCATGGTTGACCGAGTAATCCATACTTGGCCAGTTTGGTGCATGCCGCAAAGAAAAATTTATAGCACCTGCAATAGTGCTTGTAAAATTCTGATACTACACAAGGTCAGAGATAAGATGTATATCAGTAATTCTGCATATTTCTTTTTAAGGTAGATACAGAGGGTACATCAGAAAATGAACAAAACTGTTAGTGTGACCGGTTACCTGGTCTGTCACAGTATCCTGTTGGCCATTGCAATGTCCATCTGGAGATTTCTTGCTTCTATCATCAACCTACAGAGCTGCATTTCGAACTCAACTGTCCTCATTGCCTTGTGTGGGCTGCTGCTATTGTAAGTTTTTGACTAGCAATAGATCTAGGGCAGTGTTGATAAATCATAGAAAGCTGAAAAAGCTAACTATGCTCACATCCCTCTCAGCTCGAAGCTCTTCAAGAAAGGACAGGAATACAAGGGTAAAAAAGTAGCCATTGAAAGCAACATTCACAAGCACAAACCACCCATCCCTGCTCCAGAAGCCCTGGCTAATGACACCACTTCGTTGGCTATTGTTCAACCTCCCACTCCCGCTATGACCCCAGCTCATCTGGCCCAGTTTGCGACACTCTTAAATCTGTTCCTTTTCAACCCCTTGGCTCCTTATGCAATGGGAATGCCCAGTGCAATGGGAATGCCAGGTGTGATGAGAATGCTGGGACTGGAAGGACCGGTTTCACCACGCAAGGAGCGATCATCATCTCCAGCTGAAATACCTGGTGATCTCTACACATTCTGTCAGTCCTATGGGATTGAAGAGGCCAAAGAACAAGCACTTGAACATCTTGGATTTGTCATGGGTGATAATTTGTCACAGCACAGGAATACAAAGACGTCGGCATCAAACCCTTGGCCTGGAAGAGAGTTTTGAAGGCATACAAGAAGCACAAGTGTGCATCCAAGTTTTGATTACGAGGTTCAATCACGGTCATTCATTAATTGCTTACTGATCCCTTTATTTACTCACCATAATCTTGTCAACATTCATTCTGCTCATAGTAGTACCATAGTACCATAGTACCATATTTACCCCATCAATAAAACAGACATTTTTATTACAACAACAAAGGCAGGATGTCAACAGCACATGTACAATAAATGAGACATGGATGTCGAGTGAACATATAACTAAACATGATACCCAGAATGTAAAAACCATTCCCTTGCTTTCTCTGGTGTGATGGTGATACACAGAGAGGTGGTCTAAGTGTGGGGTGTGAGTGCTGATCCAAGGGAGGCTCAGAGCTCAACTGTGATGGGGGAAAAGAGGGAATCCAATCCTTTTGTTTGTACTTGTTGTGCTACAATAAGTACATAACAAAAACTAACTAATAAAAATAGGTAAAATATATGAATCGGACCTCAGACACGCATGCATATCAACGGTGTGTGCAGCTTCAAGAAGCATGATCTCCAGATAGTCTGCATCTTATAGCTGAGCCCAGTGACAGCAAATCCATGCTTTTATTGACAGAGAATCAATTGACTGCTCAAGAACCAATGAATCACTTACTGCAGCTGAAATGTTCTTCAATCGGGTTGAAGTCAGGTGAGTAAGGAGGTAGGAATAAGAGAAGATGGCCCAGAGCCTCAAGAACAGTTCACAGAGCATTGGACTTGTGGATGGCACAGTTGTCGAGGACAAGAATGCTGTTATCGTGGGGATATGGATTCATTTTGGGAACCTATGACACAGTCAGACATCAGATGGATGAGAAACCAACAAGAGAACATACCACCTCATTGACAATGAAGTCAAAAAACAATTCCCCATCTACTGAACCTGGGACAATGGAGAGTGCCTCATAACCATTCATAGACATGGCTGCTACCATGCTGTAGTGCTCCCCCCTGACAAAATTTGCTTGGACTGTTGCTTGATGGCCAGTGGGTGTGTGTCCATAGTGTTGGTAGATGGTCTGATCATCTTTACTCATCAATCATGACAAGTTGCCATGCAATGTGATGCATTCTCATTGTGGTCATCCACTCTTCCCTATACTTCTTGTCCCATTCTGCTGCTGCCCTTCAAAGAAGCTTGTAGGTAGGACCACAATCACAAATGTTGTCATGTAAGGCTGTTCAAGAAATTCCTGTGTCATAACCAGTCTTAGATCTCATCGAGGAAGATCTCTGGGCTCTCCTCAATAAGAATGGCAAGGTCATGTGTCATGTTGGCATGTAGAAGGCAGGGCCAACCATGGATAGCAAGGGGGGGAGGTACTACTGAACCATACTTGGCCTTGTTGGCCATCCAGTGCTGAAGGCTCTGCTCCGAGATGCCAAATATGTCACTGACATCACTGGGATTATAGTTATGCTCAAGAAGCCACATTGCCCACTCCTTGAGATCTATGCTCATGCATCTGTAGACCATTGTTGAGTTTGTGGTTGAGGACCAGTGTGTATGGCTGTTTTTAGTTCAGCCACAGGATTAATTACAGCAGTTTGCACCTATCTTGACAGTTCTCATGGATTTTGAATATATATGGTAGTTAATGTACTTAAAAAAATACTTGCCTCTCAACCACCATCCATGGCTAGGCCTCATTGTAATCATAGGAAAAGGGCTCACATCTCTCCATCCATTATCCTTGACTCTGACCCTCCTGCTTACTCTGAATCCTCATCCTCTCCAAGTGAATCTGAACAAAGCCTGCCAGAGAACAACATTGAGATGCCAGTTATCACCCTGAAGACACACAAGAAGACAACTGCTGCTGCCACAACTGCAGGTGTCGATAAGTCAATCACATACATTCTCACCATTATTTCTGCAGATGAAAACAAGAAAGCCATTACGAAACACTCTCCAAAGACACTCACACTCCAGCTCACCACAGATGAACCTTGGGAGACCATCAAGGTGCAGTTGCTTGTCAAGATCTCACAGGCCCTCAATGCAAAAGTTATTGACTACAACAACTACACCGTTATGTTCTTCATCTCCCGCATTTTAACCAAGCCTGGTGCTCCCCTTCAATCAGATGATGACTACAAACTCCTGCTCCGTTACTGCTCAAAGTGCACACCAGGCAAGGAACAACCAATTAGTGTCATGATCATGGAGAATGCAGATGCTACGGCCAAAGACAAGGAGAATGAGGATCCAACAAAAAACAGGGCAACAAGGTGTGTATTCATACAATGGCTTCACTGCTGTGACGGCGAGTGTTGGTGTAGACCTGGAATGGAATCTACAGAAAGGGGTGATCAGCTAAAAAGTGATCTGAGGAGTTTAGTTTTCTAAAGAGCTGTCTAATCAATCCAACCTGAATTTGGGGGTTCCAGAACAGAGGAGAAGTGTAGGGAGAAGGTTGAAGGGAGATATAGATGATATGAAGGGAGGTAAGAAAAGGTGGGATGATAATCTGTATTCTTCTTCTTTTTCTATGTAAAAATACAACTTTTATACTACTGTAAGAAACCTGTGCTATAGTAACTATGTGCTACAAGTGAAGGCTGTAAGTGTAAGGCCCTACACAGGTATACTGCGGGTCCAATTTCCAGACACCACACCCATACCCACTGTACCTGCACCCATTCAGAACCGTACCTGAATGATGCTGGTACGGCAGTAGATGGCGGGTATCTGGTACACTGTGGGCACCTGGGGAGTCCCATACCTCATGCGGGCCAGATGCACATCAATTGATGTCATCATCACCCTCACGAGGTAGACAGGGGGGGGTCTCTGGTGGGCTTCATGCTTGGGGTAACCTCATTCATGAGGGGTGGGGGTGCCGTGTGAGCCATGGAGTTGGAGGCCTTGGGAATGACGCCTACATGTCAGTCGACATGTCTGTGCATGTTTGTGAGGTCCCTGTGTATTCTTCTGTGCTGGAGACCTCACGAACATGCATTGACACATGTCCATGAGGTGTGGTTGTTGCAAGGCACAGTTATTGCAAGGCGTGGTTGTTGGGAGGTATGGTTGTTGGGAGGGTCAGCCAATGTCAATGAGGCTGGGTTGGGGACATGTACCTGGGCTGTTTGATGGGCACACCACCCTCCTGGCCTTGTTCCATCATTTTTTTGTTGCTGAGTTGGGTCTGAGTTGTTGTTGTTGTTCATTGTTATTGTTCCTTTTCGAGTTCTGTTGTATAGGAAATATATAGAAAATAAAATAAAATAAATTAGTAATAATAAAACTAATTACTTACCAGGTCTTGAGAGTGGGCTAACCCATGAGTCCGCATAACCACAGCCACCCACATACCACGGGTGAAGGGTGCAGTTTGGTCATGGTGTCCAAATCAGGACACCATAACCGAACCCACATTACCCTTTTGGGAATAACCACAGGTTTACCCCTACCCATGTATGGCCTTAGTAAGTGATAGGGGAGGAAGTGAAGAGTGAGACAGGAGATTGGTGCTATGTACTAGGGGATGGGAAATGAAGATATATGAGGTACAAATGGATACATACAAGTTAGGAACATTGTGTCATTGATAGGGACAATTCTGGAGTCAGAATCTGGAGTAGAATTGTTAGAGAGGACCAGAATCAGGTGGAATCAATGATATCAGACTGGAAATGGATGGAAATGGAGTGGAAGTGCCCAAATAAGCAAGATTACTGCCTTGGTAACCACTGCTACATTGACCCTGATGGTGTGCATCTCCCCCTCAGCATATAGCAGCTTGAATGCCGGGCCAGTGCAATTATCAAAGGCAAGACATGTGCAACATTAGAGATGCCACTGAACCACAAGCTCTTTGACTTGGGACAGACAATCTCCCCAGTTCTCAAACAGCATCTCAAAGCCAACAAGGCTGTCCCCACCCCTGCTGTCGCTTCTGCACCCATTTCAACTTCTCCATTGGCAATGAAGTCACATGACTATTCAATCCTGGAGCTCCAATTCATGAGATGACACCCACTGCCACTGCCACTGCTATCCCATCGACCCTTCTTCCACCAACTCAAGTTCCTGGACCAGACCTTCCTATTGAAGATTTCTGTCAGCAGCACCAGCTTGACAACAACATTTTACAGAAGCTCAGGGACAATCGCTACAAGAATGTGCAGACTCTTCATTTCATCACCATTGCTGACTTGAAGGAGATGGGATTCTTGCCAGTGAGATTGGGGAGCTGCAGGATGCAGTTGAAAAATGGTCGCAGAAAGTTGTTGTGGCATAAATACCATTGTATTGTTCTGTCTGTTGTGTGGGGGGAATTGAATTCAGTTCACGCATTCTTGCTCTTGGTGTGAAACAACAATGTTCAGACAATCAGATACAATACATGGGGACACTGGTAAATGACAACAACCAAAAAAATAGTTCTCGCTAGAAGTATCCAGCATTTGTGAAATAGCCGGCTGCATCAGAAGGAGTGATGATATCAGTAACTTCCATCATATCATACAAAATCCCATCCCCTTGCATTGCCACATAGTATGTGTTGTGTCATCAAATAAAATGCTTGATCTTTGAAAAGGCCTCTTTGATCGGATTCAGATCCACTGAGTACAGTGGTAGGTACTCAATACAAACACCTGTGTGTTGTCATGAGGGGCCGTTGACATGAGATATGTTGCCAGACTTACCAAACCAATCACAGAGTTCAAGTATTTCATGGCCATGGTGGATCTTAGCATTGTCCATGACAAGAACACTCAAGGGACCCAGATACGCAGTACATTTCAGTAACTGTAGATGAGATCAGTAGGTGTAATCATTAGAAATACTTACAACATTGAACTCGAGAAAGGCCAGGAACTTCTCCTTTGTCATGGAACCCTCCATGGTGGTGCAGGCAATGATCCCATTGAGTGTGAGCAAGGCTTCAGCACTCATATGCTATCCTCAATAGTCATGGTAAGGTTCAGTTCAGTTCAGTTCAGCCAAAAAATCTGAACCTTGAACTGAACCTGTGAAAATACAAGTATACTAGCTAATCAATTTTCTCAATCCAAAATTTTCCTTTATTTCCTACCACTCAACATTGTTGTTGTGCTAATGGTTTGACTCTTCAATTACATGTACTGTGTCCATGTTCACTGTGAATGAATCAATAGAATCTTGTGTTAGATGTGTCTAAAGCACAGTAAGCATGAAAACGGTTCATATGGTCATTGCAAATGTTTTGCAGTATTTTAACAGGAAGGAAAGACCTTGCAATCGAGCCCTTTCAGCATATCTTTTCCATGATACATGGGTCAGCCGAGATGGACAATTCCCACTCCAAGTGGGCTGGCTTATCTTGGCCGACCAATATCTTTCTCCAGGGCAGATGGCTTGGCCGAGGGTTCCATGTTCAGAGAAGCATGGGTTGGCCGAAGCAGAGGGATATATCGGCTGGCCATGGAACATGGATTGGCCGACTGCACTGGGTATCTTGGCTGGCCATGGAACATGGATTGGCCGACCTGGCTGGGTATTTCAGCTGGCCATGGAACGTGGATTGGCCGACAGGTCTGGGTATTTTGGCTGGCCATGGAACATGGATTGGCCGACTACCCTGTGTATGTCGGCTGGCCATGGAACATGGATTGGCCGACCGGACTACGTATCTTGGCTGGCCATGAAAGGTGGATTGGCCGACGGGTCTGGGTATTTCAGCTGGCCATGGAACATGGATTGGCCGACCTGGCTGGGTATTTTGGCTTGCCATGGAACAGTGTTGCCACAAATGCAACAGGTGGGTTGTATCTGTTCATTCAGCCTGCTCTGAACATACCCACCTTACATCTTTGGACTCTTACCCACCCCTTGCCATGTGCCACAGATTTGGTACTTGCTCCTCTATCCTTGTGTTCTGGAATTTATCAATATTCACAATTCATCATATTCTCCTAATCACGTCCTGCACCGACTTGCAATCCCCTGAGTCATCTACTTGTAATCCACATTGCTATTTGTTGCCATCAATCATGTGATTTGTCATCACCTCATGTTCACCACGAGGCATTCTTCCATTGTTCCGGACAACGACGTTCTGCCTTTGTTCCAGACAATGACATTTGCCTTCATTCTCCTCAGTTTTTGCCTAAATGAAGTGGATCACCCCAGAATTTACTAAGATCCTCGAGGACGGTTATCCTGATTTTAGGAGATCCACTGGTGAAGATCGTATTCGTGTCCTGAAAGGGATCAGGAAACTTTTAAAAAAATCAGCACAACAAACCAACACACAATAGCCCCCAAATATGCAACAGGTCTGTATATTCTAATACTACCCTTCAGATAAGCCTAACAGCATTATACCATGAATACAGAAAATTCAAACTTGGTACCACAATCATCGGTCAAAATTGGAGAGCGACACTGAGGATGCTCCGAAATATACAAAGAAGTGGAATGCAAGGTTGGTTACCAGAGAAAAGATGACCAAGGAAATCGACGCTAGGATGGTGGAGCTGTCTGGAGAAACCGGAGGAAAGCCCGGCTACATCAAGCACTATGGCAAAGCGTGGAGTGATATTTACGGTTCCTTGACCGAAGAGAAAAAACAAGAATTTGAAGCTCTTGCCAACGCCTGGAACCAGCAAGGTCCACCCTTGGAAGTCAAACGACGGTACTAATAATCTTCTTTCATCTGCATGATGCTAATCTTCTACCTTATCCAGCCGAGCAGCAAAAGATTTCAGTAAGACGGCGATGAAGTTTATGAAGGACATAGATGAGCAGATGGGAATAAAAATATTCATGTTGGTGGGATATGAAGACGAAGATGGGACTGTAACCAAAGGAAAGTGGGTCGATTCCTGCTTTGTGTCAATCACGTACTTATCTTCCCTTCCTGTGAGGTTCGAGACACCAGCCCCGGTACACAAGAAGTTCATCGGCATCTTCAAAAATAACGGGGATGACATTTGGACCAAATGGGATGAACATTTGGGGTCCCTTTTTAATCATGACGGTACGATTAGCCATTGTTCCATCTTTCCCATGTAATGTGTTCCAGATGAATCTGATGGAGTGAAGACCGACAGTGAAGACGATGATGGTGGTCCAACGACCAGATATGACAAAAGCCTGCCGTTCAAGCTTGAGATCGATGAGGACGGTTTTCCTATGGTACCGAATGTGTCAACTATGTCATTGGTCAATGTAAGAAACATGTTTAGATCACTGATGACCATGTCATATTGTACGTACCTCGACGTTGGCCAAGCTTACTGTACTCATATTCATTTGAAGGTCAGATGTGCAACAACAGCGTCGTCGCTGTTCCATGGGGAAAAATTGGACAAAATCGAAACCAATACATCGAGGACATCTACTTTCCCTCTCACGTAGAACTACGGGAACCGTGGAAAATGAAACTCGATGAACTTCGGACCGTCCACTAATTTTGGTTGCAACGGCAGAAACTCAGTGAAAAACCATTCCGATTTAAAACCGTCCTGAAGACCGACCAGCGAGCACCAAATGCATTCATGCAAAAAAAGAAGAAGTTCCATGCTGCTGCTGCTTTGGCCAGGACCGATTGTTCGGCGCCATCAAACTCCAGTAGGGAAACGACATCTATTCCTGCCGGAGCTGCACAATCGAGTGCTATGGGAGCTGCACAATCGAATGCTATCGGACCTCGCAGATCCAAATCGAATGTTCCAGCATTAAAGACAGTCCACCCCAAGAAGAAAACAGAAAATGCCGCCAATTCCAGCAAGGGAAAACAGAAAGCAGTCAGTAGCGAAGAGGGCGACGATAGTTGGAGTGACGAGGGTGCAAGTAGTGGTAGCTTTGATGGACGTGGTGGCGACAGCGAGATGGATGATGATACATCGACGTTGAAGCTTCTGTGGACAAAAAAGAAGACGGAGAGACAAGCAAAGCAAAAGGAGCAAGCAGAACGGGTAGCAGCACAGAACCGAGAGATGGCAAGACAGTTACAAGAAGTACAAGAGCGGGAGACGTGAGAGGCCCAGGAGAGGGAGGCACGAGAGGCGTGGGAGAGGGCTGAAGGGGAGGCACGCGAGGCACGAGACGCACAGGACAGGGAGGCACGAGAGGCGCGGGAGAGGGCGGAACGGGAGGCACGAGAGGCACAGGAGAGGGACGCACAAAAGGGCCGGGAGGAGGCCAGGAAGAAAGAGGCACGAGACGCCCAGGAGAGGGAGGCACGAGAGGCGCGGGAGAGGGAGACAAACGAGGCACGGGAGAATGATGTTGCACAACAAAGACGCCCAGGGAAGTTGGACAGCTCAAGAAATGCTGGTAAAAATGCGAGGTAAAGCTATCCCGTTTGTGGGGATGCAGCTCACAATTTGCATTACCACAAGCAGTCAACCCTTGCAACGTTCTACACGGCGGAAATAGGCTTTGTTGAATGTGCCTAAAAAGGTGATATGTGGAATAAATCATAAATATATAATACTTGTGTCAAGACGGTCCAACGTCACATGTCACCAGTGTTATGTCACGTTTGGACGACCCAACATGACATAACACTTGTGACATGTCACTTGTGCAAGGCCCAACGTGACATAACATTTTCCTCTACCCATGCCTCTCAATGGTTCGGTGTTTATTACAAGGAATACATTTAACAGCAGAGGAGGCAGATGATGCATTGCAATGTCAGGAATATACATGAGTAGGAAGCAGTATGAATGATATGATCCTCCCGGCTACTTACGACGGCGTTTCAGGTCTGTGGAACGTATTGGTGAATCTGTGTGAATGATCATATCAGTGTATATACAAGCTGTTGAGGCAATTTATCGTACCCGAGTCTTCCCTCCGAGGACGTTTCACAGGGGGTGTCGGGGGTTGGGGTGATCCATCGAAATCATTATACACTGCATCACTGCCAGATGAGATGTCCATTTGATCGTCATCCTCTCCCTCGTCACTGTCCACACTCTGGGCATTTAACTTCCCCACCATCTCATTTCGATCCTTCTCCTCTTCGTCCTCCTCCTCTGCCCCATCCCCATCCGTCTCCTCCTCCTCTTCCTGCAGCTCCCCCTCCCCCTCCTCCTCCTCCTCCTCCTCCTCCCCCTCCTCCTGCAGCTCCCCCTCCTCGTCCTGCAGCTCCCTGTCCTCCTCCTCCTCCCCCTCCTCCTCCTCCTCCCCCTCCTCGTCCTCCTCCCCCTCCTCCTGCACCTCCCCCGCCTCCACCCCCTTGCCCTGCACCGCGCCCTCCTCCCCCCCTTCTTTTCCTGCTGCTTCCCCTCGTCACGGTCTACATCTTCCTCATTTGACATACCCAGGGGCATGATTAGACCGTTCTCATTCCACGAAGCTGCGTCATTTGAATTTCCCACCTGCTCAGGTGGATCCTCCTCATTCGGGCCAGCGACATCCATTTCTTCTCCTGCATCTTCCCCAGCCACGTCGGCTGAATTTCCCACCGTTACAGGTGGATCCTCTTCCCTCTCAGTGTCCACAGCCATGTCGTTTGCACATCCAACCGTTGCAGGTGGATCCTGGTTTTCCTCTGTGGCTACCTCTTCGCCAGCTGCATCCACTAAATCTCCCACCTTCCTAGATGGATCATCCGCCTCTTCCTCACCATCGGTGCCCTCCCCTTTGTCGCGCTCATTGTCTTTCGCCTTTTCCCATGTATCTGTGTCATCCTGTACCTCGCCTTCACCGGTAGTTGCATTGATGAGCAGGATTGGATGAGGTGGAAAATCTAAGCATTCAACAAGAATGGGACTGATGGGTTCCACTGGACGGGTCTGAATGTGTATTTTGGGGCCGGTCCAGAAGAATTCTGATGGTGGGATCTGAAGCAGCTCATTCAGCTTTGGCACCAAATCTGGCCAATCGTTTTGAAAATGTTGGCGGACCGCTGACTCAACAGCCTTGGCTGTGCAATGTGCTGGTGCCTTCACAACCCCATCCTTGTCCCATTTATACCCAACAATTGCAGCAGATAGTTCCAAAAGACTTCGTTGGAAAATGTAAGAGGGGCTGATCCAGTGGTCTTCCATGAAGACAACAAAATGTTCCGCAAACCAGATTTGGAAACGTCTATATCTGCATCGTGCAATATTCTGTTCCTCATGAATGTCAGCCGATATGGTATGGGTGTAGAACTTCCTGTTGATGATATCCGCAAGCTCGATCAGGTTTCCCACAATCACAAGGTCGAGGAAGCCGTCTTCGGTTTCGATCTTGGGCATATGAGACTTGGTGAAGACAGTAGCTGTGCAGTGAGCATTTTAATCTTCAGGAATTTGTAAACCTCACCCAAAGTAGCTCACATGATGATTCGTGGTTCCCCGTGAAGTACTCCATCCACATGGTGAGAAGTCGGCGCAGAAATGTACGTGTCACATTATGCTCCACGTTTGTGATGGTATGACTCATCACGAAAGTATGGATAATCCCATAACAGGTATCCCGTATAGTTGACGTCGCATAGAGATGACGCCCATTCACAATGGAGTGCTCCACACCGAGGACATAATGTGGGGTGCACGGCCTCATGTAACTGTGTGTTTCAGCACACATCCGAGTTGTCACGAAATATATTCCCACTTACAGCACTGAACCCTTTGTGAGCAGTAATCCTTCTGCTTCCCACAAGCCTTTCCCACTATGTTTTCTCGGCTCCCACTCCTGAGGATAGGCCTTGTTAGTCGCAAGATTGCCTGCCTTGCGATCCCATTCGGCATCCCTTCGAGGCCTCATGAGGACCCAGTACTTTGCGCCAGTCCTGACAAGAACCACCATGCCAAAGCCATCATCATCTACGTGTGTCCAAGAAATGGCTCGAGCTGTCGCTGCCGTTCCCCAAGCCAAATCGTCGTTTAAAGGCTGCTCACGGACAAACCCCGGTCGGCCGCGGGTTTCGTGCCAAGCAACCTCAGATGATGAAAAGGACCTTTTCACGAATAGACAGGTAAATCTCGTGTTCGATCTTCGAAACAAGGTTGCTCACCGAAATTTTGGAGGTGGGTCCAACGTCATATGACCCATGGGAAGGTCAAGGAAATTGAAAACCCTTTCATTGTCAGGGTCAAGCGCAAGCTGATATAATGTCTCCAATGTGCCAGGTTTGTTCATATTCTCAATATTAGGCACCAATCGCAATTCAGCAACTAACAAAGGCACTTTAGTCGATATGCCCAGACATCACTCCAGAAACGGACCTTGCACTGAATGAATGGACGACAAAGACCCCAATGTCTCCAAACCTTCCCTATCAAACTCCACTGTTTCTACAGGGGCATTGAGCACGAGGATGTGACGATGACGAAAGATTCCTTGAATTGTTGCAGCATCCATCGACTTGAAGATGTTCCATTCCACCACGAACACACATGATGCATGAGGATCATACATTTGTTCTCTTGCACTGGGCAGCCAATGTGGAGGAACCCCATCAATGTAACTGGATCGGATCATTTCATATGTTTCCTGCAACAATGCATGTTCCACTTTTGCCTGTATCGTGCTTACCAGTTAACCATCAAACGGTACAAAAATCGGACATCAACGTACAACGACGGATGGTGAATAGTGCACATGTTCAACGGGTTCGTGTACAGCGTCACCATCATACATCGTGAAATGAACACCCTCTGATGCTCGCTTTATGAATCATCAGTGGGGTGGCATGTTATCGAACAACAAAAGACACACAATGGGTGCTGGACAGCTGAGCAAATCAGGTTCCCCATAATCCTATCAAAATATTCATTCATGACAAATGACACGTTCTTGAATCACTTACATCTCCGGTAAGGTCGATGATCACGTTCACTTTCTCTGGCGCTTTCTTATAGTCATCCTCGTCATCATCGTCATCTTCATCCTCAAGATCATCACGTTTCTTGGACTTGGGATAACTTCTTGTCGACCAGCGAGTGGATCTTTTCTTCCTCCGATAGGACCTCCCCGGCGCAACCACGACTTTCTCTTCCTTCTGGACTTTCTCTGCCTTCTGCTTCTCCTTGCCTTTCGAAGAGTCCCCAACCTTGTCCAACATTTTGGCCTGGCTTTGGGTCAACATGGAGCTCTGTCCACCTGAAGCAAGCTCCTTCGATGGTCCACCCCTCTTCTTCCTTGTTAATTTCAATTGAAGCAGTTCATCATTGCTGGACAGAGGGTTGCCTGACGCAGGCTTGTCATTCTTTGCCTTGGGGTCTGTTGGAGCATTTTGTTTCGTTGCCACCGTAAGCTGACTAGCAGAGTTGGTCAGGTCATCCACTTCCTTATCTTGCAACATCTGTTGTCAGTCGCAGCAATAAATGTAGAGACAGGAGGTGTATCTTACTGTCAAAACAAAACCAACTGAAGTCCTGTTCCGTTCCCTGGACGCTGTCCTCCAACAAATCGTATTCTTGGAGGAATATATTCAGCTCCTGCATCGCCGAAGATCCTAAACATATTCTTGTAATGGCCCTCCAAAGCGCCCTCTCCGTTTTGGCAAGGAATGGAGGCCTTTCATTGCCCAAGGCAAACGTGATCTTTTCCTTATGTCAACTATGTCCAAGTTGGCACAAATAATGGACTCACTGCCATGAGAGATGGCCATGCATGAGATTCATGATTGAAACGTCGTGGGAGAAGAGTAATTATGGGTGACAGTGTGAGGCTTAGGTGGAATAGATTTCTCATCCGATCATACATTAAACCTCCGAAAGACTTGGTGGTGAGGGCATTGACAAATGAGTCTTGCAACGGTAGATCAACACTCTTGGCCATCCTGAAACCATGTGAATTATTTATTTGCGGCAGGCGTAATGTGATTGTAACGCAATCCCAACCTCTGTAGCTTCTCCACCCATGTTGTGAAGTCGCAGTCTACATATGAGTTGCCCTGTTTTTGTACAAAATCTGACACACGTTTCATATAGGACATACGTCACATACCTGGCCAAACCACGTGAATGAGGATGTTTATTTCTACTTCTTTTTGGGCTGGTGTCAAGTGTGCTGGGAGAGCGACTGCAAAGATAGGGATGGTGTCCATACTGGACACCACTTTCTGTGGCACTGCCATGGCTGAAACACCCACCACTTCTTGATCTTGTTGCGTGATTAATAGACTTTTACATGTCATACGAAGCTTCATGATCAGCTTACTCCAGTCTCTCAGAAATTTGTAGAGCTTCAAGACGGTGTGCAAACGTCAACTTAAAATGTCTGTCCAAATGTGAATGGTGAACTCACCTTGGTCAACTTCTCGCTCATCTCTGGTTTCGCTGATCTCCAAATTACTTTGAAACTTGGATGACGAGGCAACCCAACAGTGTCCATGAGCTTATCGAGCAGGGTATAGCGAAGGATTGAGTGAGCCGCTACCAGGAGGTCATTCCGGTACACAGTAGTCCACCTTGCCACATCACGCATAGCAGAGCCATCAGCAGAGAGGTATTCTTGGATGGTTTGGGCTTTACGTGAGATTTCACCTGTGGGATTCACATAATCCAATTGCTTTGCCAGGGCCTAGCAGACAAGTTGACCGTCAATGTTACAAGGTGGGAGATTTGACGCACCATCACAGCCAAGGTGGACGGTGTGTTTCCTAGAGCAGACTGATTGCCAATTAAGGTTACGATAGCCTTCTCAAGTGAATCTTTAGCAAGAGGCGTGCCATTGACCCACGGGAAGTCCTGGAACACATTCATGCTTCGGAAATTACTGCCAGACATGACAGACGCATGTAGAGAAGCGATTGACGGCGCCGAGGTGCTTGCTGATGACGACATTGCCAAAATGTTCAATTCGAGTGTATCTGAGAGCAATTCAAGAGAGGCTGAGGCTAGATGATAAGGGTGCAGAAGGTAATAAAAAAATGACGCATCACGGTTTACTGTGATCATGTGTGACCACATCACGTGAATTGCCACATTTAAGTACACATTTCGAATTGACTGAGTTGTCAATGTGACAGAGTTATCAATGTAAAGCCATGGAAATTCTCTAAACACTGTCTAACACTGTCTAGCTATCTGTTAGTTGAAACTCATAGGCCTTCGTCGTCCGTGAATGAGGATAACAAGATTTAGTTCCACAGAGGTTTCTGACTACAGTCGTACAAAGCATGCAACAGTAGCCGTCGTACTTTTACGTTAGGATGATATCTCCCTTGGCACAATAGCTAATTCCATCTCCATTCCTGTGATGCCCGAAACTCGGCATTCATCTCCCTTCAAACACATTGTGTCGGCTCCAGGTGGGCTTGTCAATGTTGAGACGGTCATGTACCATGTTTCGCATATAATGCGCCATGCATATTCTTTCACCGCCCTCCCATCTGCCTACACTGTGACTGAGAACCTTGCCACAAATTTCGATGACAGTTCCTGGCAAATAAGAGAACGTAGCATCCAACTCAGGGATGGCTAGTTCCGCGTTCGTATGTGTCCCACAACTTGCCAGCAAATCATATCATTCTGGACACCCTCCAGCATCTCTGTGTCGAGTTGTAATCCTGTTAACGATAACGGCGATTCCAGTGTAAACAGATGTCCACTCCTTAGCATTTTCGTGTGTTTCCACGTTCTCGATCGTTTCACCGTCCCGGATTTTCGTCACAGCCAGAAGGCCAGCTGTGTACAATGACTGATGGGTTAACGCAGTAATTGCATTGAAGATCAGCTCGCTGGGTTCGATTGCAGCCATCCACATGGTGGCTTCAGTTGTTCGAAGAGTTGTCGACGTGATCAACCTATCGGTAAGTCGCTGAAAAAACAGGCGGTCAGCTCATGTAAAACAGACGACTAACTAAAGGTGTTACCTCTCTACCCTGAGCAAACCATGCTGCAGCAAAATCCACTGATCCTGGGTGAAATCGTGGGTTTGGAGGTGGAAAGAAAATGTTTGGATCTTTCCTCCATTGCGGATCTTTCCCTTTCTCAAGTTTTTTGAGGGACTCTGAATAGGATTCTTCCAGAATTTCGGTTATCATTTCAGCACTGACATTCAATTCCTCCTGTGTCGCAGTGGGTACTGTCAAAAACCATATTTCCAGGGGGCAAGTGACTCACAATATGTCTTGGAGTTACAACATCAGGTAGATACCAGACCAAAATTGAACCACACGTGTCGATTACTGTAGCTGGTTCATTCACATGTCCGATGTGAATCTCCTGAAAAAACCTGAGTAGGTTTTCATTGTCAGCATCCGAAGTGTCCTTGATATTCTTCACTCGATTTGCCAGTCTATTCGCATCCAAGGGCAAAATTACTTTGAGGCAAGATGTCAGTCTAAATATGCCGACTTTCATGGCAGCAACGTACTAGGGTTCAAAATCGCAGCTGCCACAGTGAGGAGAACCCTCTCCAGTTCGGATTCTGAGACCATGTCCGACTTGGAGAATGTTTCGCAATCTGGGGCCGAATCTCCCAAGACCTTGCTAACTGGAAGCTGATCCCTCAGCATCATCAAACGTGATCTACAAAACATGTAAGATATGACATTGAAGCAGCATGGATCTGACCTCAGCTGTTTGCATTCCTCTACAGGAGACTTCGGAGGGTGCATGCCCGACTTCCTATAATACGATGTAGTGTTTGAGAGGATTCTTCTCAGCCTCGTCCACATATGTTTCTTTAGATTTGGAGCCAGACCACAATCCTTTGTTTTCATGTTGACGGAAAGCGAGGCTTCCATTGCCTTGGATTGTGCATTCTTTGAGGGGATTCTGTCGGCGTACATAATGGTTGAGAAGTGAGATTGGTTGAGAATTGGGAAGGTCAGTTTTAGTACACATGGTGGCCTCGAGGCGGTATAATTTAATAAGGTGTTATTATGGTTAGAACTTTTAGCATTTAATAATTTGCTGCATACAGCAATTTCGCCATGTCACAAGAACGACCAACTATGATATAACACACAATATAGCACAAAAAATGGCAATGCCGAGCAGATTCAGTGTATATACATATACAGACCATGCACATTCATAAGCTGATTGATACCTGTGCCGTTTGGTGAATGATAGAATAGTCAAAAGTACAGCAAGACTTACTTTTCTTGACGTCAACAAGGCCACCAGGCCCACTACAGGGAGGTTGCCTGGCAAGGAAATCAGGGGGATTCACCCGCCCTTTCATTCCAGGTTGACCGGCAGCGGCAAGCGCCCATTTCTGAGGACGGGCCACCACCGGTTTGGCACGCACTGATGCCACAACTTGCGCTATGAAGGAGTGGTCTGAAATAAGTAAAATTGTCAGCAAGCCTATTTGCCGCGACAAAACATGATGGACAGAGCAGCTGTAATGAAAGGGAATCACTACTATAAGACGACGTATATCACCTGTGAGTCAACCTGTCAACATGGGTAATATTAAAATGAGCAGACACACACCTCAGTTGTAGCCAGGAATACCGCCAGGCCCACTGCAAGGAGGTTGCCTGGCAAGGAAATCAGGGGGATTCACCCGCCCTTTCATTCCAGGTTGACCGGCGGCAGCAAGTGCCCATGTCTGAGGACCTGCCACCACCAGTTTGGCACGCACTGATGCCACAACTCGCGCTCATGGATAACTTATCTGAATGCAGTAAAATTGTCAGTAAGCCTATTCACCGCCACAAAACATGATGGAAAGAGAAGCTGTAATGAAAGTGAATCACTACTAAAAGCGCAATATTAAAATGAGAAGACACACACCTTGGATGCAAACGGGTATACCGCCAGGCCTGTTGCAAGGAGGTTGCCTGGCAAGCAAATCGGTGAGATTCACCCACCTTTTCATTCCAGGTTGACTGGCAGCAGCAAGCACCCATGTCCGAGGACCGGCCACCATCAGTTTGGCACGTACTGATTCCACAATTAATGCATGTGGAAACCTTGGCAGGAAGCTGTAGAAGATCAATCACAGTGACAAACAATCAGTCACTTACGAATATTCTAAGTGAATGGCATTCAGCAGAGACATAACAAACCACTCACTATTCGGGTAGAAGAATGATATGTAACCTAAAGTGCGTGGCATCCCATAATGCGAGATTGTTGCCCGGTACAACAATCTCGCAGTGTGGGATGTACAATGATGAGGGGGAAAACAACGAAGGATGGGAAAAAGAATTCAATCAGCGCTTGTGATTGGTTGTATTTGTTCACGTGACAAACGCGGTTGATTTTCATCACGTGAAATGACTTGACTCACATGATGTGGCCAAGTTTGGATGGTGACAAGTCACGTCCGTGATGTCACGTTTGGACGTCCAAACGTGACATCACAGGCGTGACTCGTTGTTGTGTGCATTCATATACTGGCTAGGAAAGTCGTAAATGGCAGTGTTGCAAAGGCCTGTAGTTACGGAAACGTCAGTACTGTATATTGTTACATTTGAAATTCATGCTCTGGGCAGGAAGCTTGTGAATGGCACTTTGTTGCACAGACGTTTAATTACAGCGTCGCTGCCAAATAATGAACACCTTTGCCTTGATTTCAACTGTATATGTGGGCGGTTGGTGAAAATTAACGTTCACAGGTTTCACCGACAATCAAGGGATGTAGCACACCTGCAACAAACCTAGTGGCTAGGTGAACGAAATATCCCATATGCATACGAACATTTTCGTCCACACCAAACATGTGTGGCCAGCCTCCTTTCAGGAACGGCATTTGTGCATGGCCTGCGTCTTCCGATCGCATCATGCCAAGCCATTGGACAGAATATTGTTCTTGTTCGGTGACGGCCGCATGAAAAGACACGAATAGATTTCAGGCACATCCTAAACAATCAAAAGTGGGGTCAGTGTAATGTTGTAAACACACTGGGGGAAGCATTCAATGTCGTGAAAAGCAGCAGCTTTACCAGGCCGCATGTCAACAAGAACCGCCGTAAATGCGGCGTTCCACATTTCCCTGGTACAGCGCCCTACCAAGGATACAACGGCGCTGTCATTTGCTGCCGTACCAGTGATTATTGCCATGCAGCAAGATGGTAGTGTGTTGGAATCAAGAGAAATTACCTTGGCCAACGTTGATGGTGCGACTCAGGATGTGATGGAATAAGGTGATTTCTGACCAAATAAAAATAAATGCCCATTTTAGGGTATCATATCTACTAGAAAACATAGAATAATGGCTACATGGGGAATGAGCAATCTCATAGAGGATGTGCAATTTGTGCAGCGCTGCTATTACCTCTTCTTTGCTATCCAATTTCCCTACTGCGTTAAATGTGTCCAACAGCGGCGTGACATCAAGCATGTGTGATGTCACGGGACCACATTACATGTGACCCAGCATCACATGATTGAACAGCTCTCTTTGTTCTCAACCATCACGTGCATAACCTCACATCAATCGAATATGCCATCTCTCCTACTCCCCGTCCTTTTCACGGTCTCTGGTGAAAACACCTACCACAAATCTCCGGAAGGGACCACATCTGTCGAGTTTGAATGCAAAGGATCATGGTAAGTCATCATGTTCAGCATCCTAATCATCACTCACTGTCGTATACAAGTGTTTGTTGTATTTTGACAGAGGACAGCTCTGTGACCATGCAACTATTGGTGGAACGCGATGTTGTCAGTTGCCAGGTGATTGTCAGTCTTCAACAGCCCACCCTTGATATTCAAGTAATTTTGTAGGCCACCAAACCAAATGAAGAGCAGATACGTGGCTTGGTGTTGTATGTGCTTGTTTCTCGGCATGTGGATAAAGCCACATGCATGTTTTTAGGCAGAGAGAACAATGGTACGCCACCATTTCAATAAGCTTACATGTGACTGCAATTGATACTCAGAGATTGTTTCAAAACATCAAATTGGCATTTATTTCGACAACGAGCATGCATCCTGGACATCAGATATGTATGCGGATTTGCTCAGTTTGCTCACCAGTACACTGGGCGAAAGTAGCATCAAGTATTTACAGTGAGTATCACACATTCATCATACCACAACTAATCTCTACTTCAACAGAAATGACATCGAAACCAATGGCCGATTTTTGCAGTTGAATGAAAGGCCAGATGCGGTCATGTACATCACATTGCCATGGCCAGGCCCATCACTCACCTCAGGTGTTCTAGGTTTGAAAACACGTGTACTGTTGCAAAATACTCAGAGCGGGGTGCTGTTCCGTGGATGTCATATCAACATTTGGAAAAGGATTGGCTAGATGACGAACTGATTAATTTCGGTACCCAGTAGGTACATTTCAACCCTCCAGTGCAGTAGCTTATTCCCTGTTTCAGTTACGCTCTGCAGCAAGCAGCAATCCATTAGCCGGAGTTGCTGGCAAACATACACATATTCATTACTTTTTTCATGGAGAAACTGAGGTGCACGTTGCTTGGTTGTTCATATAACTTCATTTCCTCTAAATCTGGTCATAGGAAGAACGGGGTGAAGACTTTGAAGAGGTGGACGAAGGCAATCGACATATTTTCGCTCCCATACTTGGTCTTTCCTGTGCCCACTGGGTGAGTGTAGTCAGTTTTCGTGAAGGCAACATCTCACTTCACCATCAGTGACCACTGGTATTTGATTATCGTGGCAAATCCTGCTGCATGTTTGTTAGAAAATCCTCCTGATGGACTACACACGTAGTTATCCATTTCAGCTTTGCATTGAACTTACTCATCGTCGGTTAGCGTAACATTTGTTCTCGATTCACTGCCCCCAGCACACCATCAAAAAGATATATCCCTGGTTCATGCGTGGCTAGCCTGCATTGCGAAGAACACCAGACAGGTGAAAAAGCTGGCACCTATCAAGAGAATCACCCCCAAGGTGAACCACGTCTAACTTCCGTGTTGTGAATGAATTGAACGTTTGTTTTCAGGTACCTGTCCAGCCGAATTTTGATGATTGCGGCATCTACATGCTGCACTTCCTCCGAATCTTCTTAGAAAACCCAATAGAAATGATGAACATCATGCTGGGTGACGAGATTGCTATCAGAGCTGCCAAAGATCCATGGCAAGACGGGCGGATACCCACGCTCCGTCAGGAACTCCAGGGGGCGTTGCGCAGGCAAGCTGTTCGTAATTGCATTCAGGGTGATGCGCTGGAAAGGGTTGTATTGGAAGGAAAGGAGGGTTCATCCGGTGATGTTAAATTAGTCCCCGGTTGGTTTGAGGCCCCAACTATGGTATCAGATTCTGACAGTTCATCGGATTTGTAACATTTTCCTGTCCTCAAATGTATTTGTATATCAAGCGACGTAATAATCTTTATTATTATCCATGTGTTTTGCCTCGTGTATTGGTCTTTATAAGGCGTGTCATTTTCTCACTTTTCCCACACTCATCTAACTATTGTTCATCCATGCCGAAATCAAAAGTCATTTCCCGGTCGGGAAAAAAAAAGGAATTTGCCAGAGAGGTTGAATTTATGGTGGTGGAAAAGAAACGAGGTGGAAAGACAGTCAAGGCTCGTCCAGTTATTCGTCCGCCAAGTCCTGTAAAACAATCACATAGGAGTGAAGATCTTCCCTTGCCCTCAACGTCGTTTGTGGAAGAGGAGGACCCTCAGACAAGGAGACATCGCAATAAGCGTGGAAAGGTTGACACAACTATTATCTGTACGACTTGATTTTGATTGCATGTCAATTAGACACAGAATGATGAAATGGAAGCCTGGAAAGCGATTCACAAGCAATACCTCTCCGAACTCTTATCATCTGAGGCCCCCCCTTCCGATGTTACATGCCAGTCATGTCTGATGGCCGATATCACCATTCGTTGCCCTGATTGCTATGGTTGCCCTTCGTTCTGCCAGCGTTGTTGTTTGCAGACACACATTCATAATCCATTCCACAGAATTGAGATATGGAACGGCAGATGTTTCCTGAAACATGACCTTAATACGATTGGCCTGGTCATGCGTCTTGGCCATGGTGGAGGCGATTGTCCGTCATACAGAAAAGATGGCCCCCAGCCATCTGTCGAAGATACATATCTGCATGATGTTCTTATGTCAGGTGGTGGTGAGGAGAACGATTTGGATCCGGCTTTGGCAGTTCACGCCGAGGAAGATATCATAACTGTCACTCATACGAATGGAATTTACCGACATCAAATCCGATGGTGCTCCTGCCCAGATGCCCCCACTCGAGATATTCAACTACTTCGAATGCATTTGTATCCTGCAACAGCAAAACGGCCGTCGTCAGCATTCACTTTCCAGCTCCTGGATCATTTCTACATTGATTCAATGGAGTGCAAAATGTCTGCAAACAACTTTTATAACAAGTTAAGGAGACTGTCTTCCAATGCATTTCCAGATACATTGCCGGTTCGTGATATACTAGTTGTTTTGTTACATTGTGCATACAGAACGGAGTACTGAGTTATGGTGTTCAGGATCATTATCGTGAGCTAATGAGGGTGTCAAGACAGTGGCGATACTTGCACCTCAAGAAACGATTCGGCTTTGGGCATGACACTGAGAGGGAGCCTGGTAATGGCGATCTGGCATTGTTTTGCCCTGCATGTCCCCAGCCAGGAATAAATCTTCCGCAGAACTGGATGGATAGACCGCATCAGTGGGTCATTCTGATCAGCTTTCATGTAGTTCCACACCAAACAGGGAAACAGGTGGCTTTACAGGCCCAGCATCGTCGTCGATGGCAATTTCAAAGCTGAGCAGATTAACATGCGGAAGCCTGATGACGACGTTGGGCTTATCGATGGACAAGGCTATATGGTTGAGGATGCACCTTATCATGCTCATCCGGCAGCTTCCCTGGAGTCCAAAGAGGTATTTATCGAATTGTGAATTTCGTGAATGCTAAATCAATGATCATGTATCAGAGGTCACAGTGCTCCAATCACAAGGCCGTCAACCAAGCAAACGCCAATCGTCATAACTTATACGCTACTGGCATCGGTGCATGTGCATGTGCCAAGCATGGTTGCTTTGTACCCCACAGTGTCGTCGACTTCCAGAAGGGTGAACGGTTAGTCATGTATTTTGAGCTATGAATCGTGACAAATTTATTAAAGAGTCTGCACCAGACACATGAACGTTGATTATTCGATATGCAACGCTCTCAATAGGCTGTGCCACAGTGGTATCACCCAAGCACTGGTGGAATATGATATTGCCTGCAGTTGGCTGATCAATTTTGCTAAAAGGGTTTCCGATTCCGACCACCTCACTCTCCCTGAGGCGCTTGAGATCATTGGGGCTGTGGGCAAGTTTCATCTTGGTGCACATGTTGCCAAGTGTTTTGCCCTATTCAGTCTCAACTTCGTTCGTGGTGCTGGTCAGCAGGATGGTGAAATTTTGGAGACACTGTGGGCTATCATCAACAAGATTTCCAGTTTTATTCGTTTCATGTCAAAATCCCAATGACGTGAGATCTTGGATGACCTTATGAGGGATTCGAATTGGAAGAAGTTGGTAGGAATGGGTAGGTGATTCATAGGCATGTCATCAATACATATCATCACCATAGCTGTCACACAGTTCGGTCTTTGTTGAAACGATATGATAAAGCAGTAGATGGAATGCAGGAAATGAAGGCAGCCTTTGAGGAGCTTTCCGAAACTGTGGATGAGCAAGTGCTGGCGGAGTGGAAGGAAGAAGAAAGAAGGGCAATGGATTTCCATGGTGACTACTTGAGGGTATTCGATGTCAGAATGGAGAAAGGTTTGTCTTGTAAAGTGTTGGTGTTTTGGACACGGTAATGATGTTTCACCAGCACCATCGCAGGCTGAGATCAGATTGAGACTGATGACAGGGAATCCCAAAGATGTAATGGCTGGTCGGGTGACCATCTTAAATGAAGGAATAAACATAGAACAAGCACAGTAGGATGTATCCTCATTCTCATCGATCGTCTCTTTGACATTTGTTTACCCTACAGGAATACTCTGAAAACAACGGCTCGTGCTGTTCAAAAAACGGGCAGTTTCACAGACAAGGCAAATCTGGAGGATCGGCGAAATAGACTGCAGTCTCGGATCGACTCGTTCCACAGAAAAATACAAGGAATACTTGGTGAAGATGTGGATGAGTGTAATCTGGTCAATTATGATCCCACTGCTGATGACTGGATTGTGGATGTGGATGAGGAGGGTGGGGTAGACGAAGAAGATGATTACCATGTTGCAGAATGGCCAGAAAATTGCCGACTCACAATGCCATCGACCTTAGGAGTGGAGGAATGTGCTCGGCTGGGTTTGGAAAATTTGGTGGCTCAGGAGGTGGAACTCAGGGTGGGCCAAGCAAACGATTGTTTGGAAAACTTGAGGATGACACTGGGTGAGAAAATGGTAATCTTTCGAACCTCTGTTCATGGAGCAAACAGCCAGAAGAAGAAGACTCGAGCATGGGACGACATACATGCCATCCAGCAAAAAGTTGGTAAATATGCCACCAGCTACAGGCAGGCTCGTCGAGCATTGGTCAATCTAGGGGGGAATGCAGACATTTTGGATCGTTTCAAAGTGCTGAGGCAGGAGGATATCAAGATGAGTGGTGATATGCTTGAGGAGAATAGAGTGGGCCAGAGGAGTCACAAGCTGCCCTGGATCTGGCGGAGGAAAGAAAGGAATAATACTGGTGACAATGATTGGATGCAAGAAGGTGAATGGTTCTGCTACAGCAATTCATGGAAGATCTTACTGCTATACAGTGTATCGTGTAAACTGGCTCCGTGGCAAGGCCAGATATGATCGGTGGTCTGAAGAATTGCAAAGCGTCAAGTCAGAAATGGGTAACGTGATTCGTTGGCTGCAACACCAGAAGGTGCAATGGGAAGCACGTCGTGACAAAGTTGGTCTGGGACTGAGGGGGCACATCTGTTATGCGGAAAAACAAATGGTAATGTGGAGGAATATGATAGCACAAGCAGAAACTGCCTTTTCCAACAAGATGGAGTAATACATATTATTAGAGAAGATATAGTTGAACAGAAGAAAGTAACACAGGGTGCACAGTAGCATACCATGTCACACAGTATCTTGAAAGTATTTGACAAGTATACTAAATATCATTACCAGAACTTTCAGCATGGTATTGTAACAGTATTCAGATATAAACTACAATACTTGTGCTCAAATTCATCTGAAAGTATGAAGGAAAATGAGACTTATACCTTTTCAATAACATCAAGCCTTTTGTTTCACTACTTTTACTGTATTTACAGCAAAGTACTGTATAGTTTGGATAGAATACTTGCAGCCTAAGATGAATCAAAGTATTAAACAAGTAAGGAAGTTGGGCCACCTTTACTATTAGGATACCTTTTGAATCCTATCAAGATACAGGATGAAATAGTATAGTACTGTTGCCATATTTTGGATTTAAGATACTTTGTCAATACTTTTAAGATACTGTTTCAATACATTTAAGATACTGTGTCAATACTTTTAAGATACTACTTCAATACTTTTAAGGTACTGTTTCAATGCATCTAAGATACTGTTCCAATATCCTTAAAGAACTTTGCAAAATAGTATAGTACTGCTGCAATACTAGTCAGATACTTTGCAAAATGGTATTGGACAGTTATTTAATGCTAAAACCTGGGGAAATATGGGGCTGGGAATTAGGATTCTGAAGTTCTGGGAATTCTGAGTATTGGAATTCCAATACTGGGAATGCTAGGAATGGGCATTTCAAAGTGCAGGCTTTG